>CM027122.1:26960801-27494858 GCA_015476505.1 Urochloa ruziziensis
AGCATTAATATCTTCAGGAAAAAAGAAAACATTAAAACTCAAAAAAAATCCACTCAACAAGTAGAAATCAAAGCAAAGGAAAAACACGGACAAACCTTTGGCCGTCAGACCGAAGCACTTGGTGAAATCAGGCACAGGAATACCATCTTCAGGAGTCTCGCGCCAGTGTTTCACACTCCATCCAGCTTGAATCAAAAAACCCGACACAGGCAAAACTCCTCGAAGAGATCACGTAAATTGTACTTCTGGGAAATTCTCCTCAGCATTTCGACAAAAGCCACACCTTCGGGTGCCGCACCAGAAGATGAAGGCCAAGACCTTGGAAGATTCCAGAGAGGCGAACAAGCCAACGGATAATTGCCTTCTGTATCTTTATCAACCTCATGATAGACCCATGCGGTCCACCAGTTCTTCGGCCACTTATTCTGGTACGCCATGACAAGAGCAAGAACATGAGGTTTATACGTAAAGTTAAGACAAGCAAACTGGCACTCCTTCTCAATATCACCTTTAGTAGGATGGGTGTGTAGCTGAGTTTTCGTCTGCTTGTGCACCTTGTGAGCATATAAAAATCCCTCCGCAGTCGGCTCAATCTTCGCGGTCTTGCAAACCCACATGTATATATTCAAACGCACGAAGGAATTTGGCGTAAGCTGGTGCAAATAGACCCCACAGTGCTTCAGGGTATCCATAGGATCCAGCGGAAACCGAAGTCCAGAGATAAAATGATCCCGATAGGTAACAACCTCATTAACTTTCGGTGCAGGCTTCGTCTTGTCCTCTTCGGCAGCCCTAGATTTGCCTGGTGTGATCATCTTCGAAGCCTCTAGCGACGCTATATCATTTTCTTTAAGAGTACTGAGCCCGAACATAAGCGTGGGCGGTTTCCAGACAACTTTCTCAGGTTCGAGGACCCCCTCGTCATCGGCCCTCTTCCTTTTCAGAGCCATTGGGTTTAGGGAAACAACGGACTCTAGAAGAACGTCGAAATTTAAGTACGAATAAAACAAAGAAGGAAAAGAAAGGAAAATACTGAAACTAAACTCGAAACTAACCTCGAGACAGAATCCGCACAACCTTTGGAGCTCCTTGAAACCAGACGCAAAAGAAGAAGAGATATGACCTAATAGGAGAGGCGGCCGACCCTTATATAGCCATCCAAACACAACTGGGCCCCGCAGATAGCCTAAACGGGCTAGAACACGACCCAGGTGGGGGAGGCGTTCCGGGAAGTCTACTCTCCCTCCTCGTCGATTCGTTACCCGGTGTGTCCGAGGACCGGTGGATGGTCGCTTCCTGGTGTGATGAGTGATTGACAACGTGGTGTGGATTGACGTTTCCCTTGGCTCAAGTATTTCAGGTCTAGAATGTGGCTTGATTGCATTGGTGCAAGTGAAGAACAGGCGCGAAAGGTCTTAGCCATGGCGGCCTCCGAGGAGCGGAGAGACAAGTAGGCTTGGTTCGAGGGACCCGGTGGCCAGATGGATCAAGTGCGGTTCACATGCTGGCAAGAACGAGCAAGGGGACGTGGTTCCGGTGCGAGGTAGCGGCTGACAACCGAAGCTCGTACGCGGACGACAAGCCGGCGCAAGGTAGCGGCTAACAACCGAAGTTTGCACGCGGGGTTTGGTGATTTGGCCACAAAATCATCGGTGGACGGTTTCCCTTGGTTTGGGCCTCAAAACCAAGGACAGAGGACTCGACGTGGCGAAGATGGGCCACTGGGCTGTGGCATCAGCTAGGGGCGGTTTTACCGCCTCCCCCTAGGCCGGCCCAAAATCAGTGTCGAGGAGCTTCGATCCGGAGGACACGCGGCGTGACTGCAAGGCTTGCGTCGGAGGGAAGCTAGCTTGCGGTGGAAGGTGTCCCAGCCGGAAAATATCTGAAACCAAATGTCAAATTTGCCCTGAAGGGTATGTATCACTTAGGTGTAGTTTAGTCTTTAGAGCACCACCACTTGGACTACTAATAGGCCCCCTAGGGCTTGGTGGCTGCTATCTCTTCTAGTTATCTCTTTAGTTCTCTTTGTTTTCTCTTTGAACTAGTTTTCCCTTTCCTCCCCTCCACCTAGAACTATTTCGAATCATTCGTAGTTTGTATAGGTGAATTCATGGTTTGTTGATTGAGCTTGTTCTGTTCATCTTTGTGCCATGATTTGAATCCATGAGCTCTCTTTGCTTTTCTTATTTTCGGAGGTATTTTCGGAGCTATTTTTGGGGGATTTTCGTTCTTCACTTCCTTGGGCGATTTCTCTCGGATTTCTTTGGGGGATTCACGTATGAGTGCCTTGTGCCTCTTTTGCTGGTGATCTCTTGCCCCCAACCGCCGGGAATCGCTTTGGATTTGAAGTTTTCGGGATGAACTCGGGGTGGATGTGTTCATCACGAGATCAGATATTCCGGGAGTTCTAGTGTGTTTGAGGCCGAGATTTTTGGGGAATATACTCCACTGAAGGTGTACATCATCTCCCCAAAGTTTCGTCTCAAGAGCTCAAGCCGTTTGGGAGATCGGTTCACGAGTTGACTTTTTCCCGAGAGCTCCCAGGCCAAGCCAGTTAAACCGCCCCCCAGGTGGTTAAACCACCCCCTAGGCGGTTAAACCGCCACTAGGGAGGTTAAACCGCCCCTGGCTGGGTAGAGAAGGTTTTGCCTCGTTTCGGTTCGATTTCGATTCGATTTGCTAGAGTTGTTTTCCGCTGCTGTGATCTTGTTCCTAGGGTCAGTAGCTTGACAGTGGCTACGTGATCTTGGCAAGATCGCTTTCAGAGGCGTCGGAGTTGATTTGGGAGAATAGCTGGATTGGTTGGGAAGAATTTTTATCGGCTCCCATTCACTCCCCCCCCCCCCTCTGGTCGCCGTTTCGGTCCTTCAATTGGTATCAGAGCCGGTTATGGGTCTTTGCAACTCTAACCAGTCTAAGATCCAAAGATGGCGTACCAAGATCAGGGTTCCGGGCCTCCGCACTTCGATGGGAAGAACTATCCGAATTGGGTCGCGCGTATGGGCGCTTTCTTGCGAGGCAAAGGAAAGTTGTTGTGGGATGTGACCAAAGATGAACACTATGTCAATCCCACCAACTTAGATGCCCAGGATGCGAGAGATAAGTTTGAGGCAAACGCTAGAGCTGTCGATTACTTGTTCCGTGCTTTGTCGGCTGAGGAGTTTGAGCGAGTTTTGGGTGAGGACCTAGCTAGCCAGATCTGGCAGAAGTTCAAGGTAGCCCACGGTGGTGATAGCCATGTGAAGGCTAGGCTTTTCTCGATGTATCGCAGAGAGTATGAGAATTTTGCTCACTTGCCTGGAGAGTGTGTTGATGCTTTGTTTCAGCGTTTCACTTCCATAGTCAACAACATGAAAGCCAACATTACCGTACTCCCATACTCGGATCATGACAGAGCTATCAAGCTCCTGCAAGCACTTGATAGATCCGTGTGGGGTGCCAAGGTTGAGGCGATCATGGAGTCGGCTAACTATGAAACTTTGTCTGTTGATGAGCTTTTCTCGAAGTTGAAGTCTTCTGAGGTTGATAGACAGTTTCTTGCCAAGGCTAAGAGTCTGACTGATCCCCATAGTCTGGCTCTAGTCGGTGGCTTTGGTGATGGACATGCTAACACTCCCAGACACTTTGCGTTGTCTTCTCTTGTGTCTCTTCCAGATGAGGAGTATGAGGTGCTGAGCGAGGAGGATCTCGCGTTGCTCACGAGGAGGTTTGAGAGGATGTACCAGAACCGCAAGGGTTCGAGGCGTGCCGGGAGTACGTGCTACAGATGCGGCAAGAAGGGCCACTTCATCGCCGAGTGCCCGGAGGAAATCAAGAAGCACAAGCACCGCCCGCGAGATGAGCACAAGCACCGCTCCAAGGACGAGCACCACTCCAAGCACAAGAACAAGGAGGAGAACACCGCCACCTCATTGAGCTCGAGCAGCGAGGATGAAGACCGCGACCACCGCAAGGAGAAGAAACACAGGAACCGCAACTTCAACGGGCTTTCTAGCGTCGCTATGAACTTCTGCACCATGGCGCATGACTCCAACAACAAGAACATCTCCGACTACGACTCCGACTCTGACTCCGAGGATGAGGTATCAACTGATCCTGCCTCTTTGCGTAAGGAGATTGCTAGGCTAGAGCAGTTGGTCGATAACCATGATGATGTGCTTAGAAAGACCAACAAGGAGAAGAGAGAGTTTAGGTCTTTGCTAGGAGAATCCAAGGAAAGAGTAGCTGAGCTTGAGGCCTTACTTTCTGAGACTGGAAAGAAGGCGATGGACTTTGAGTCTTTGCTTTGCGAGTCTAGGGAGAGAGCAGCTAAGCTTGAGTCGGAGATTGCTGTGTTGAAAGATGCTCCTCTTGTGTCTGATGAAATTGAATGCTCGTTCTGTGATGTGCATCTTGCTGATCTGGTTGTTCTTAAGGAGAAACACATGACATGCTTAGATGATCTAGAAGATGCTAGGGTTGAGATTGCTGAGTTGAAGTCTAGACCTTCTTTGCTAGGTGCTTGTACTTCTTGTCCTGCTTTACATGCTCAATTGCTTGACTCTCGTACCATGATTAGTTCGTTTGAAGCTCAATTAAAATCTCCCATTGCAAATTCTTGTTCTGCTTGTGATGTTGTCGCTTTGAAGAATGTTGAGCTAGAACAATGTATTGATCGTTTGCAAGATGAGAATGATGAGTTGCGATAGTGTTTGGGTTGGTTATCGGGTCGCAAGCCACAGCTTAAGATGTTGATTGCTGGTTTTAAGAGAGCTGATGGTCGTGGTCTGGGTTCTGAGAAAGTTAGTGAGAGTAGTGGTGAGAAAGAGAGAGAACCTGAAAGCTCCACCACAAACATTCCCACAAACCCACCGAAAGCCATTCTCAAGAACACCTTCACACCCAAACCCAACCACCTGCTAAACAAGCTTGACACCACTCCTGATCCTCCCATGTTTCCCCCAAAGACAAACAACTTCCAGAAGAGGGTAGCCTTTGTGAGGAGTGGGGTTTACCAGAAGAGAGAGCCGAGAGAAACCCCAAAGCCAAAGCGAGTCCGCTTCCATTGTGAGCATTGTGGAAGGGATGGACACCTTGAGGAGTTTTGCTGGAGGAAGAAGAGGGAGGTGAGAAGAGAGAAGGAGATGGGGAACAGGGACAAGTACTACTCTTCCCGTAGTGTACCTGTGTCTCGTTCACCTTTGCCTAGAGGAGAGGCCTTTGTGCGCACAGTTCCTTCGTTTGGCAGTCGTGGTGTTCCAGCTAGTCGTGAGTTTGCTAGGCGGCCTCCGATTCGTGGTCAGTTTGGTTCAGGGAGGTTCGACCGTAGCTTCGAGGTGAGGAGAGAGTCTAGGCCACGTTTTCCCACGCGTGGTGCTAGAGGTCCGATGGTGAGAGACGAGAGGGTTTCACGTGGTAGAGTTGATTTTGCTAACCCTTCTTTTGAGCAGATGGCCTGACACTGGTTTGACTCTTTTTGTGCTAACCCCAGTGTCGAGTCATTCGCTCATTCTCGTTCTCGCTTTTGATTGTGCAGGTGGGAGGCTTGGAGAACTTTTGGTTGATGGATTCTGGCTGTTCGAGACATATGACAGGTAATAGGAAGTGGTTCTCCAGTCTCACCCCGGTGGTGTCCAGGCAGTACATCACTTTCGGGGATAAGGGTAGAGGTAGAGTGTTGTCTGAGGGTGCTATTCAGGTGAGTGATAGTTTTATGTTGAAGCGGATTGCTCTTGTCAAGAATCTTGGTTTTAATTTGCTTTCAGTTTCTCAGCTTCTTGATGAGGGTTATGAGGTTCGGTTTAAGAGTGGTGATTCTCGAATTCTTGATTCTCGAGGTGACCTTGTGTGTATGATCATTCCCGAGGGACAGATTTTTCGTGCTGATTTTTCTCGATCTTTTGGTCCTTCACGGTGTTTGATCGCTGGTACTTCTTCTGAGCTTTGGAAGTGGCATAGGAGATTGGGTCATGTGAGCTTTGATTTACTCACACGCTTGAGTGCTCTTCACCTTATCCGAGGATTGCCCAAGCTCAAGTTCAAGAAAGATTTGGTTTGTGCACCTTGCATGCATGGTAAAATGGTTGCTGCTTCCCATCCACCTTTGACAGATGTTATGACTGAGCGTCCAGGGGACCTTTTGCATATGGACTTGGTTGGTCCCGCTCGCGTTCGTTCAGTTGGTGGGAAGTGGTATGTTCTTGTGGTTGTGGATGACTTTTCTCGGTATGCTTGGGTGTTCTTTTTGGCGTCGAAGGATGAGACATTTGATTTTGTTCGAGATCTGATTTTGAGGTTGAAAAACGAGAGTAATGGTGGTGCCATGAGAGCTATACGCAGTGACAATGGTACAGAATTTAAGAACACTCGTTTTGATGTCTTTTGTCGTGATCTTGGTCTCGAACATCAATTTTCTTCGCCATATGTTGCTTGTCAAAATGGAGTTGTTAAAAGGAAGAATCGAACACTTTGTGAGATGGCTAGGACGATGCTAGATGAGCATAGGACTCCTAGGAAGTATTGGGCAGAAGCGGTGAATACAGCTTGTCATGTTTCGAATTGGATTTTCCTTTGTGCTTTCAAGAAGAAAACTTGCTATGAGCTTTTCCATGGTCGTTCCCCCCGTGTGAGTCACTTTCGGGTTTTTGGTTGCAAGTGTTTCATTCTGAAGAAAGGAAATTTGGACAAGTTTGAGTCTCGTTCGACGGATGGAATTTTTCTTGGTTATGCTAATCATTCTCGAGCATATCGTGTGCTCAATCTTGAGACTAACCAAATCATGGAGACTTGTGAAGTCACCTTCGACTGAGACTATCCCGTGTAGCTCTTCTGTCTTTGAGTGTGCAGGCGATGATGAATTGGGACAGTCCATCTTTGAGGAAGAACAGCTTGATGAAGAAGATGATGAGGAGAATCATGTATCGTGTGGAGATCATGTACCTTCTACTTCCACTACTACCATGACGTTCGACGACGGCCCTTCTGCTACACCTTCGTCGAGTCGCGCACATGATCGGGTTCAAGTGGAAGCTGATGTTGAGGGGGAGGCAATCTCGAGGCGAGAAGCTCCCCGGCTGGTACAGAGGGATCATCCACCTTCGAAGATCATCGGGAACTTGGATGAACGTACTACACGGTCGAGGTCACAGAATATCTCACATTATGCTCATTCTGCTTTTGTCGCGTCTTTTGAGCCCAAAAATGTTGGACACGCTTTATCTAATTATGATTGGGTCAATGCCATGCATGAAGAGCTTGAAAACTTTGAGAGAAACCAGGTGTGGAAGTTAGTAGAACCACCTCCAAACTGTCATCCTATAGGAACCAACTAGGTGTTCAAAAACAAGAGGGATGAGGGTGGTGAGATAGTGAGAAACAAAGCGAGGTTGGTTGCTCAGGGTTTTCGCAGCAGGAGGGGATAGATTATGAGGAGACATTTGCTCCTGTTGCCCGTTTGGAGGCAATTCGGATCCTTCTAGCATTTGCAGTTGCTAAAGGGTTCAAATTATACCAAATGGATGTGAAGAGTGCCTTCTTGAATGGGGTGATCGAGGAAGAAGTGTATGTGAGGCAGCCCCCGGGTTTTGAGAGTGAGAGATACCCACACCGAGTGTACAAACTCCACCGAGCTTTATATGGCCTAAAGCAAGCACCCAGAGCGTGGTATGGAAGGTTGAGGGGGTTCTTGCTTAGCAAGGGGTTTGTGATGGGAAAGGTTGATAACATACTCTTCTTGTTGAGAAATGGCAATGATCTTTTAATAATTCAGATTTACTGTGGATGATATCATTTTTGTGGCTCTTCTCACGATCTTGTTGCCAAGTTTGCAGACGATATGAGCAGAGAATTTGAGATGTCGATGATGGGAGAGTTGCAGTTCTTTCTCGGACTACAGATCAAGCAAACCAAGGATGGGACGTTCGTGCATCAAAGCAAGTACACCAAGGACATTCTCAAGAAATTCGACATGAGCGACTCCAAGCCGATGACTACGCCGATGAGTACGACTACAGCTTTGGATGCGGATGAGGACGGAGAACCAGTGGACCAGAAGGAGTACCGGAGCATGATCGGCTCCCTCCTCTACTTGATGGCTACGAGGCCGGACATACAGTTCAGCATGTGTCCGTGCGCTCGTTTTCAGGCTTCACCGAGGACTTCACATCGTCAGGCCGTCAGGCGGATTTTCAGGTATCTCAAGTTTACTCCTGAGCTGGGGCTTTGGTACTCTGCTGATTCCTCACTTGCACTCCATGGTTTTTCCGATGCGGATTTTGCTGGGTGTCGTGTTGATCGTAAGTCTACTTCTGGTCAGTGTCAGTTTCTTGGTTCGTCTCTTGTGTCTTGGTCTTCTCGCAAGCAGTCTAGTGTAGCCCAATCCACCACAGAGGCCGAGTATGTTGCTGCTGCTAGCTGTTGTTCTCAGTTGCTTTGGATCACCTACACCTTGAGAGATTTTGGCTTAGACATGTCCCATGTTCCATTTCTTTGTGATAGCACCAGTGCCATAAGCGTAGCCAAAAATCCCGTGCTTCATTCCAAAACCAAACACATAGAAGTGAGGTACCACTTTCTGAGAGATCATGTGGAGAAAGGAGATATTGAGCTTGCCCATGTTTCTACCCAAAACCAGCTTGCAGACATTTTCACTAAGCCACTTGACCAAGTTACCTTCACCCACTTGCGAGGAGAACTTGGTGTGTGTGCGGTTTTCTGAGCTGAGTTTTGGAGGCTTCTCTTGTAGCATATGTATACTATTGTACCATCTTTGTATCTTGATGTATACTTTCTGTTTTTGTATCTTGATGTATAGTTTTCATCTCTGCATTTTGTGATATATCACGCTGCATTTGTATCATATTCTAGGATGAGCTTCTCCTATATGCAGTGATTGCTACAACTTGCTACATTTTAGAGTTTAGGCAGGCTGGCTAGGGATTGATTGTATGGATGGCTATGCTCTTGATGGTTTTGATATATATTCCTTTGAGATAGTCACTTTTTGAATTAAAATGACAAACTGAACTTAAACTCTTATCACCCATGAGTAAATGCCTTTGCATGTCTTGTTTGAGCCGAAATGGCTATATTTTGCTTAAGGTCATGCTAGGATGATATTCTTTTCATTTGGGTCAAAGATCTTTGTCATTGTAAATGTTTAGCCCATGTTTATCTCATGGAGGAGCATAAGCTTCTTTTTGTCGCAAAGACATTTCATGTACCATGCTTAATTTGAAAAACTTGAAAAAATGAGATGTCTATGCATGAAAGAAGAAAGATGAGAAAAAGATTTATTTGAAAATATTTATGCTCATGTCTCTATGCTTTCACCATTGCACACACTTGCACACATGGGTGCTAAGCGGTTGCATGTTGTTTGCCGGAGAAGTCTCCCATGAGAAGTGAACACATGGCTCCATGCTTTGACATGATATGAGATAGATTTTGGGCGTTTATAATGATCTTTTGTCAAGAATGCTTGTTCTATCATGATATTGGTGAGATGAAGTTTATTTTTGCTCAAATGATCCATGTTTAGGACTTTGCTCATGAGGTGAAACTTTTGAAAAAATTGCACAAATTGATCATGGCTTTGTCAAATGGCTATATATCTTCACTTTCTTGACGGCAATGCCCTTATGATGCTGTGACCTGTCTAGTTTGCCTGTTCTCTAACTTGTAGAATTTTGTATCGCTCATTGCCTATTTGAGAAGCCTAGAGTTGAATTTTTTGCATTTTTGCCTTGATTTGTGCATTGTCAACAAGGGGGAGAGTTTGAGCATTGGAATACATTACTGGGCACTTATGGAAGGTTTTCAAGTTGAAACGATATCATTCCGAGCATTTTTCTGTGTTTTGCATTTTTGTGCTTTGACTGGGCAGGGCAGTGTGACCGCCCCTGCAGGGCGGTGTGACCGGCCCTGGAGCAAGGGCGGTGCAACCGGCCCTCCAGGGAGGTCCAACCGGCCCTGTACAGTGGCACGAGGTTTTGTGGGATTTGATCCATTTTCGATGCATTTTCGCACGCACAAGTTCACTGGTTCAGGGGGAGTGCCTTGAGTGTTCTGAAAAGTGATTTGGAGATTCGTGACTTGCGTTTTGTGCTTTGCTCTTTTGCCAGTGGTGTTGAGCCCTTTCGCTTCTTCTTGAAGGGTCGGCGTTTCTGGAGCTTTCTCTTGCGAAGTGACTTTGTTTCGGCTTGTTCTTTGCTTTTAGTCACTTCCTTGAGTCTTGTTTTCGATTTCTTTTCTATTTTCTTTTTCTATCTATGGTTACTATGTGTGTGTTGTCAATGCACTCATCAAGGGGGAGATTGAGGACCCGGTGTGTCCGAGGACCGGTGGATGGTCGCTTCCTGGTGTGATGAGTGATTGACAACGTGGTGTGGATTGACGTTTCCCTTGGCTCAAGTATTGCAGGTGTAGAATGCGGCTTGATTACAATGGTGCAGGTGAAGAACAGGCGCGAAAGGTCTTAGCCATGGCTGCCTCCGAGGAGCGGAGAGACAAGTAGGCTTGGTTCGAGGGACCCGGTGGCCGGATGGATCAAGTGCGGTTCACATGCTGGCAAGAACGAGCAAGGGGACGTGGTTCTGGTGCGAGGTAGCGGCTCACAACCGAAGCTCATACGCGGACATGAAGCTGGTGCAAGGTGACGACTAACGACCAAAGCTTGTACGCGGGGTTTGGTGATCTGGCCACAAAATCATCGGTGGACGGTTTCCCTTGGTTTGGGCCTCAAAACCAAGGCCGAGGACTCGACGTAGCGACGGCTCGGCCTGCCAGCCAGGGGCGGTGTGACCGGTCCCACCTGGGCAGGTCGCCCGTGAGCGTCGAGGAGCTTCGATCCGGAGGACACGCGGCGTGATCGCAAGGCTTGCGTCGGAGGGAAGCTAGCTTGCGGTGGAAGGTGTCCCAGCCGGAAAAATCTTCGCAAAAAATGTCACATTCGCCCCTGAGGGGTATGTATCACTTAGGGGTAGTTTAGTCTTTCGAGCACCACCATTTGGACTATATAATAGACCCCCTAGGGGTGGTGGCTGTCATCTCTTTAGTTATTTTCATTTGGCTTGTTTAGTTTTCCCCTTTCCTTCATCCTCTCCACCTAGAACTATTTTGAATCATTCATAGTTTGTATAGGTGAATTCATGGTTGTTTAATTGAGCTTAATCTCCTTATCTTTGTGCCATGATTTGAATTCCCGAGCTCCTTTTCTTTTTCCCATTTTCGGAGCCATTTTTGGGGGATTTTTGTTCTTCACTTTCTAGCCCGTTTTCTCTCGGATTTCTTTGGGGGAATCACGCATGAGTGCCTTGTGCCTCTTTTCCTGGTGATCTCTTGCCCCCAAACGCCGGGAATCGGTTTAGATTTGAAGTTTTCGGGATGAACTCGTGGAGGGTGTGTTCTTCGCTAGATTTGAAATTACCAGAGTTCTAGTGAGTTAGAGGCCGAGATTTTTGGGGCATAGCCTCTCCTTGAGGTGTATATCATCTACCCAAAGTTTCAGTCTCAAGACTCCAAGCCGTTTGGGAGATCCGTTCTCGAGTTGACCTTTTTCCCGTGCTGTCTGGCAAGACCGGTGCGACCGCCCTCGGATACCGGTGTGACCGCCCCTGGCTGAAGGGCTAGGCAAGGGCGGTGCAACAGCCCCTGGAGAGAGGTGCAACCGCCCTTGGCTGAGAGTTGCTGATTTGTGTGGTTTTCGTTCGATTCATGTTGGATTTGTTCGATTCGTGCTCCGCTGTGTTGATCTTGTTCCTAGGGTCAGTAGCCTCACAGTAGCTACGTGATCTTGGCAAGATCGGTTGGTAGGCTTTGGAGTTGAGTTGGGAGTAGCCGGATTCGTGAGAGAAATTTTTATCGGCTCCCATTCACTCCCCCCCTCTCTGGTCGCCTAATCGGTCCTTCACTATGCATGAAAGAAGAAAGATGAGAAAAAGATATATTTGCAGAAAATTATGCTCATGTCTTTATGCTTTCACCATTGCACACACTTGCACACATGGGTGCTAAGCGGTTGCATGTTGTTTGCCGGAGAAGTCTCCCATGAGAAGCGAACACATGGCTCCGTGCTTTGACATGACGTGAGATAGAATTTGGGCGTTTATGATGATCTTTTGTCAAGAATGCTTGTCCTTTCATGTTTTTGGTGAGATGAGGTTCATTTTTGCGTGAACAATCCATGTTTAGGACTTTGCTCATGTGGTGACATTTTTGATAAAACTACACAAATTGATCATGGCTTTGTCAATTGGCTATATGTCTTTACCTTCTTGATGGCAATGCCCGTGTCACATGATGAACTATCTTGTTTGCCTCTTCTCTAACTTGTAGCATTTTGTATTGCTCATTGTATATTTGAGAAGCTTGTAGTTGCATTTTGTACATCTTTTCCTTGATTTGTGCATTGTCAACAAGGGGGAGAATTTCTGGAGCATTTTGCAAGGGGGAGAAGTTGCTGAATTTGTGAAAGTTTTTGAGCTTGATTTTGTTGGATTTATGTGAGACTTGATAAAAGCTTTGCCAAAAAGGAAGTTTTTGAAAATCTGTGAAGTTTCTGAGGGTTTGAGTATTGGAAAACATTGCTGGGCATATTTGGAAAGTTTTCGAGTTGAAACAGCATCGTTGCGAGTTTGCTTGTGCAAATTTTGCAATTTTGGGTTTGGTCATCTGTCAGGGGCGATTTAACCACCCCCCTGGGCGGTTTAACCGCCCCTGTGCAGTGAGCACATGTTTTGTGGGATTTTGAGCAATTTCGAGTGTTTTTCGCATGCACAAGTTCACTTGTTCAGGGGGAGTTGCATCTTTGCAGGGGGAGTGCTTTGAGTGTTCTGAAAAGAGAATTGGAGATTTGTGATTTGTGCTTTGTGCTTTTGCTCTTTTGCCGATGGTGTTGAGCCCTTTCGCTTCTTCTTGAAGGGTCGGCGTTTCGTGAGCTTTCTCTTGCGAAGTGACTTTGTTCTCGGCTTGTTCTTGCTTTTAGTCACTTGCTTGAGTCTTGTTTTCGATTTCTTTTATATTTTCTTTTATCTATGGTTACTATGTGTGTGTTGTCAATGCACTCATCAAGGGGGAGATTGAGGACCTGGTGTGTCCGAGGACCGGTGGATCCTGGTGTGATGAGTGATTGACAACGTGGTGTGGATTGACGTTTCCCTTGGCTCAAGTATTGCAGGTGTAGAATGCGGCTTGATTGCATTGGTGCAGGTGAAGAACAGGCGCGAAAGGTCTTAGCCATGGCGGCCTCCGAGGAGCGGAGAGACAAGTAGGCTTGGTTCGAGGGACCCGGTGGCCAGATGGATCAAGTGCGGTTCACATGCTGGCAAGAACGAGCAAGGGGACGTGGTTCCAGTGCGAGGTAGCGGCTGACAACCGAAGCTCGTACGCGGACGAGAAGCCGACGCAAGGTAGCGGCTAACAACCGAAGTTTGCGCGCGGGGTTTGGTGATTTGGCCACAAAATCATCGGTGGACGGTTTCCCTTGGTTTGGACCTCAAAACCAAGGACCGAGGACTCGATGTGGCGAAGATGGGCCACTGGGCTGTGGCATCAGCCAGGGGCGGTTTAACCGCCCCCAGGGGCGGTTTAACCGCCTCCCCCTGGGCCGGCCCAAAATCGGCGTCGAGGAGCTTCGATCCGGAGGACACGCGGCGTGACTGCAAGGCTTGCGTCGGAGGGAAGCTAGCTTGCGGTGAAGGTGTCCCAGCCGGAAAATATCTGAAACCAAATGTCAAATTTGCCCCTGAGGGGTATGTATCACTTAGGGGTAGTTTAGTCTTTAGAGCACCACCACTTGGACTACTAATAGGCCCCCTAGGGCTTGGTGGCTGCTATCTCTTCTAGTTATCTCTTTAGTTCTCTTTGTTTTTCTCTTTGAACTAGTTTTCCCCTTCATCCCCTCCACCTAGAACTATTTCGAATCATTCGTAGTTTGTATAGGTGAATTCATGGTTTGTTGATTGAGCTTGTTCTGTTCATCTTTGTGCCATGATTTGAATCCACGAGCTCCCTTTGCTTTTCTTATTTTCGGAGGTATTTTCGGAGCTATTTTTGGGAGATTTTCGTTCTTCACTTCCTTGGACGATTTCTCTCGGATTTGTTTGGGGGATTCACGTATGAGTGCCTTGTGCCTCTTTTGCTAGTGATCTCTTGCCCCCAAACGCCGGGAATCGCTTTGGATTTGAAGTTTTCGAGATGAACTCGGGGTGGATGTGTTCTTCACGAGATCTGAGATTCCAGGAAGTTCTAGTGTGTTTGAGGCCGAGATTTTTGGGGAATATACTCCACTGAAGGTGTACATCATCTCCCCAAAGTTTCGTCTCAAGAGCTCAAGCCGTTTGGGAGATCGGTTCACAAGTTGACTTTTTCCCGAGAGCTCCCAGGCCAAGCCGGTTAAACCGCCCCCCAGGTGGTTAAACCGCCCCTAGGGAGGTTAAACCGCCCTTGGCTGGGTAGAGAAGGTTTTGCCTCGTTTCGGTTCGATTTCGATTCGATTTGCTAGAGTTGTTTTCCGCTGCTGTGATCTTGTTCCTAGGGTCAGTAGCTTGACAGTGTCTACGTGATCTTGGCAAGATCGCTTTCAGAGGCGTCGGAGTTGACTTGGGAGAATAGCCGGATTGGTTGGGAAGAATTTTTATCGGCTCCCATTCACTCCTCCCCCCCCCCCCCCCCCTCTGGTCGCCGTTTCGGTCCTTCACTCGGTACCAAGTCGACAGCGCGGGCCGCCATGTGGATTAGGTTTTGCAAGGGGGACGGGCGTCCCTCGCTGTCGAGGGGCTATTGTTGGGGGAGTGATGAGGACATCCCAGGGCATGATTTGGCCAGGCGCACAACAGTGTAGGCGGTAGCCGTGGAGCACGGTTTGGCCAGGCGCACGACAGTGTAGGCGGCAATCGTGTCCAACGGGGGAACGGATTAGTCAGGCGCAGAACAGTGCAGGCGCACGACGGTGTAGGCGGCCCATGGGCTAGGCGCAGAACAGTGTAGGCGCACGACGGTGTAGGCGGCAAAGCCGTGCACGTCCAAATTATTCCACCTTGCTTAGCTTGGGAGGATCAAGCCACCTTAAAAGAGAGAGACACCCTTCCCCTATTGGACTAGTCTTTTGGGGCGATTGGGCCTTTCCCCGAGAGGTGTGCTGGGCCGGACTTATCATTTGGTATCAAAGCTGGGCCCTTGTTAAGATGGGGAGGATGATGAGGACATCCCAGGGCACGATTTGGCCAGGCGCACAACAGTGTAGGCGGCAGCCGTGGAGCACGGTTTGGCCAGGCGCACGACAGTGTAGGCGGCAATCGTGTCCAACGGGGGTACGGATTAGTCAGGCGCAGAACAGTGCAGGCGCACGACGGTGTAGGCGGCCCATGGGCTAGGCGCAGAACAGTGTAGGCGCACGACGGTGTAGGCGGCAAAGCCGTGCACGTCCAAATTATTCCACCTTGCTTAGCTTGGGAGGATCAAGCCACCTTAAAAGAGAGAGCCACCCTTCCCCTATTGGACTAGTCTTTTGGGGCGATTGGGCCTTTTCCCGAGAGGTGTGCTGGGCCGGACTCATCAGGGAGAGATTTCAGAAAGCCACCCCCCCTCCCCACCCCCGTCGTTTTCAGCTTGGCCTGCGGGTTCTGGCCAGCCCCACTTTACTGTACTTGTGTTTTCAGGGGAATAGAGCAGACGAAAGGAGGGTGGTAGACAAGAAGACCCCCATTCCGGACGCCAGAACCCGAGGTCCTCCTCGGATTCAAATCAAAGACGCCTATGGAAGATGGAACGCCAAGAGAGAGAAGGACGAAGGCATCCTCAGAGAAGCAAACCGAGGGTAACCTAGATATCTGATGTGGGGCCCGCGGCAGCGAAGAAGCGTCGAAGCAGGACCGGAAACTCGAGGTTGCCCTCGGGTTTCCGGTGGGCCCAGGACCGGCTGAAGCGGGACCATGCGGTGTCAAGTTTGTAATGCCCCGGAATATTCGAGGAATCTAGCCGTTGGGTTGGACAGAATTGTAATTGTACATGGAGTCGGTCCGCCTTCCTATAAATAGAGAAGGCTTTGTAACGGAACGAACAGAGGCATGAATGAATGAAAAATTACTTACTTGTTTCGGAGCTTTGTTTTTGTGGGTTGAGTACGTTTTCGAAGGGCGTGCGTGTTCCCACTGCCGCCCTTCGGGTTTCATTTCGTGCTGTTGGTGGCGGAGTCCATTTTGGGCCGTCCTATACCCAACAAGAACCTCACTTATGTTGGATATGCTTCTTTTTGAAAATTATTCACGATGGAACAAGGTAAAGGTTTGAAGTTCACTTAACCTTGAGAGCACTGCATTTATTTCTTATTGTGGCTTAATCTTTATTGATAGTCTATCTTCCATAATGAAAAAGAAGCCGGTCATAACTTGAACCATAATGTTAAATTCTAAAGAGAGAGCAATACGTCTTGTTATGTATGACTAAGTGCAAGGACGACTAATTTGAAAACTGAATGCTTTCATGAAGTGAAAGGCTTAATGGAGACCTTCCTAGAGAAGCTAAGGTGGTTGTCCATCGTCGGAAGACATTTTGTTAAGCTTGCAGGACATTGAAAACTACCTAACGTCACTTAGCTTCGGGGTCACGTGAGCAATCTGCCCTGCAAAGTTTTGTATGTCGTAATCTCTAGCACTTTAATCTTTTCCTTCCTAGCCTAACCGTATCCCCTTTAAATTTTCTTATTGCACCAAACATTATGTGTTTTCTATAAAAGCTATTATGAAAAAAAAATTATATGAGTACATGTTACACATCTCAAATATTTAATTATGCCTAAAAGTTGAAGTACCTGTATCGATATGTATAGTTTTTATACAATGTAAAAGTTGTTTCGATTTGGACGTATTTCATATAATACAATAATTTTATTGATTATTTGACTTTTATTGAATACAAATATCTTGTTTAACATATTTTCTAACACATGTGCCGCAAGCACGTGCATCTCTGCTAGTTGGTAGAAGTAAAGTGTAATATTCGAAAATCCTAACTCATATTTGCATATGCAAGTTTGAGACAATTGTAATCTATATGCACGACGATATCGATATAGTATTGGAAATATGATTTTTGTCGCCTATAGTATCATAGCTCACCCTAGGCATTCGGTTCGAACCGAACGGTCCTCGATTATTTGTAAAATTCGGTGCCCTTATATAAGGAACCGTTCGGTTCTTTTTAGAAGCGGGAACCGATAAATTTTGGTTCGGTTCGATTCGGTTCTTACCCGAGGTTTTCAGGATGAAAAAAAAACAGGCGCGGCGGCGCAGCTGCGCTAGGCGGTCGCGTGCTGCGTCGGAGGTTTGCTGGTAACTCAAGATCCACCTGTTAATAATATAATATAGAAGCTGAAGATCCCCTAAAAATAAAAGTGTTCACGTGATATTTAACTAAAGCTGTAGTCTGGCTCGGAAACAATGGCATGGAAACATGTGTTGCTCTTTTTGTTCACATAATGAGACTATTCAACATTTATTTTTTGACCGTCATCTTGCAAAGTTCATCTGGAGAATTGTTCAAGTTTGTTTTAATTTATCTCCACCAACCAGTATGTCTGAAATGTTTAATGGTTGGTTGCTTGGGATAAATGGGAAACTTAGGTCTCAGATACTAGCAGGTGTAAGTGCTATGTGTTGGGCAATTTGGCTTTCCAGAAATGAAATAGTTTTTGACAAGGGCAAAGTACCTTCATATTTGCTGGTACTTTTCAGAGGGACACACTGGACTCTATTCTGGTCACTACTACAGAAGGAGGAGGGTCGCCTAGCATCAAGTACGGGGTACAGGATGCTTGAGTCTGCAGCCATAGAAGTTTTTGCCAGATATGGATGGAGCTTTAGAAATAGAATTACCTTTTAATTTGTTTTCTTGGCAGAGAGTTCTTTTTAGGAACTTCCATCACTTTGTTTTCGAGATGCCTTGGATGTTCTTTTATTTTAAGTTTGTAATAACGAACGGCTATATGCATTGGTCGATGCAGCGGCTGTTCAACCATTGCTTAGGAACTTGGGATTGTTCAACAGAGTGCCCTGCACCTGCTTGTGGTGTAATTACTTGGCACTAAGGTCTCTTTGCAAAGAATCCAAACGTGTTCACTACTGAAAATTGCTAGCAAAGTCATTATTAAGATTGGCTTCCTCCAAGTATCAGTCGGCTGATATCACTCTCAACTCAGTTCTTTATGCATACAGTATATGCAATCTCAACATGGGGTTTGTAAAAAATTCAGAGCAGTTAACCCTGTAAACTTCAAGAAGCTTTAGTTTTTACCAAATGCAAATAACAACATAGGATCATTAAAAGCATAACTCCCTGACAATACAAGCCACTAAACCTTATATTTGTGCACTTAATGTCTCAACAAGCCTCTTTGTCTCTTAAATAGACCTCTCTTACAATTCATTGCGAACAAAAGCCAGTTCCCCTAAACCTAACTAGGAATCACTGCTGCTTGTGCGGGTGCCAGTGTGCCACAGAGCTCCTAGCCTCCAGGTATGGACGTATGGTACGGCCACCATAAGCATCCAAAACATTAACGCCATGTGTGACATTACTTTTTTAAATTGAGTAATATGGGTGGCTCACTCCATCTTACTTGGCAGCTGCAAGAAATACTTGTGTGTTCCTATTCAAATTGTGCACAAAAACAATCTCCGCATATTCACTAAGTCAATTTGAAATAGATCTATTGATTCATTTTCACTGATATACCATGTTAACCTTATATGTATTTGAAGTTTACATGGCCTTTTAGAATTGGTGCAAAGTTAGTTTGCATGACTTCCACAATTTTGAGGGACAGATAGGATATAAATAAATACTGAGTCGGGATCTCTGCAGTATGAAGTATGAACTATGTTTCATTGAAGCTATCGAAGAACATCAAGTGCTATGACCAAGAAGATATAATGATACAACAATGAAAAAAACACACCAGCAACTGAACAAAAACTAAACAGCACCACAGGTCACAATAGAAAATGAAAATGCACAGAATGTGAAGGAACAAAAAAATCAACATATATTTGGTAACTAAAATGTACCAAATGAGTGTCTCCTGGCTGCTATAGAAGGAAATCTTAGATTGCTGGACCTTGAGGTACAATATCAGGCTGAGTGCTAGATCTTTCTCTATGCTTATGTTTTCCTTGCCGATGTCCACTTCTACCAGAGCTCCTGTGCTTTCTTGATTCTTTGACATCACTTTCAGGAGGATCTGTACCTTTCTCCTTATCAAGGTTTTGTTGTGTGCTTGTTCTAGAACTTGAAGTACGATGGCTTCCTAAATTCTCTACCCGCTCAGAGCTACATTCATTAGTGCCCATTTTGTTTAGCATTGCTTCGGAGTTTATATCTGAAGCCTTCTGTGAAGATGATGCCCTAGCATCTCTACCCAATAGCACACCACATAGGGCACCAGACAAGGGATCTTCTTTTGGAACGTTTGCAGTAGCCACCATAGAACTGAGGAAATCCTCGCCATCCAATTTAACTACTTTTGGTCTGGATTTTGTGGACTTTGACTTTTTCCCAGCAAATACAGGTTCAACGGTTTTCGACTTATCACAGTTAACGGTTTCATTGCTACAGGATGGTTGAGTATCATTGGCATGGGGGTAATCACTTAGGTCGTCCTCAGTTTTTCCTGTTGGGAGATAAAAAAGCCCATGTCTTTTGCGATGCTCAGAAAGAGAAGATGAACCAATTGATACTGCAGGCTCATCCCTTGTCTCTGCAGAATCATGGCTGCGAGGATAGAAAAAAATTGAAGTTGATGGAGCAGTATCATCTTCACTCACAGTGTCAGCAAGTTCAGCAAGATTCTCATTCAGGTCAAGACCATGTGAAGAGGCTACTTTCATCTGTGCAGTCACAGAAACAGGACCAAGTTCTTGACAGAATACTGTCCACATGGTTTTGACGAGCTCCTTTACCCTGATTTGCTTGTCATCATCAGAAACCTTATTTTCATTCAACTCTTGAATACCACCTACCAAATGGATAAAACCAAGCAGGTTGTGTGCTCTCTCCTGGACTTCTACTTCATTGCACTCAATGAGTGAGCCAACTGTTGTTTCAATCAAGTTAATCATGTAAAGCATAGATTCATGTGAAAATGGGTCTTTTTGCACTGTGTGTTCCCTAATATCTTGCTCTTCAGAAGACCCAAGTGCAGCCTTGCTTTCCCTGGTAACAGTTTGATCCATAGCCAACCCATTGAACACTACATCCACTTCCTCACTTGTATCACCCAAATTCTCAACATACACACTCAAACAGAATGTGAGCACCTTAAACACTGCATGGATGTAGACAGCCCTCACTGAAATAGGCAGGAGGATGGTCCTTGGTTGCAAGAGTGCTTCAACAAGCTCGACAGGATCCTTCGTGAAGTCCACGTACTCGCCAGAAATCCATGCGGCAGCTGAAAGAACAGGGCAGAGGAAGTGGTTGCCAAGCAAAGCAGGATCAATCAGGAGAGTTCGAGCTGAACGGACAAGCTCTGACCGCGCATCCTGCACCCTCAGTCCCACATCAACAAGCTGCTGACCAATCTCATCTCCCTGGGCACAATGTAGGCTCCTTGCCATATCCGCAAGGAGTGAAGCATACCAATCAAAGTCCTGCACCAGCTCATACACATTACGCCCACATGCTGCAAGAACAGCCCCGAGAATTTCATTTGCAAACTCTGGGTCTGACTTAGCAGCATGACTGACCAGCATACTTGCAATATCCGTTATGTTGTTTTCATTAACCATCCCCATCATGAGGTGCAATGCCTCCCGGCGAATGTTTGAGTCAGTGTCACCCAGTGACTGCGCAATAACATCCCGGCACTCATTCACTGCTGTTGCATGTGCTGGGCTAAGCATACCAAGTGCCAGAAGCCCGAGGTACCGGAGGTTGGGATCATCATCAGCAGCAAGGAACTCCTTGGCTTTCCCAATGGCGAGACAGACGGTGGCATCATGTGCTGGCAGCGCAGTGAGCACAGTACGGATGCACTCAAAGGTCAATGACATAGCTGCAGAGTGGGTCAGGAGCTGACAGACTGGGTCGATAATTCGAGCTGCGACGCGCGGCTCTAGAGGAGCCAGACGTGCAAACATCTTGAGCACCTTGATGAGCGCCCAGTTGGAGCGGGAAGTGGTAAGCAGGTTGTAGAGGTCGGGTGCCAGCGGCAGGAAAGGGGCCGCGTCGGCAGGTGGCGCCGATAGGTCACAGAACGCTGCAGCAGCCGCTGTCGAAGCCCGCGGGTCAGGGGAGGCAAGACACGCCGCCAGCGGCTTGAAGAGGACCGGCACGGCCGCGGACGGCACGCCGGCTATGACGCGCGCGGCGGCCGCGATGGCGCGGGGGCAACCGCGGGAGAGGTGTGGCACAAGGTCGTGCGCGAGGTGAACGGCGAGGTCTGGCGCGGCGGCCGCAGCGGGGGAACCGAGGAGCTGGAGCGCGAGCGCGGAGAAGTGCCGGGGGGCGGCAGCGGAGGAGACGGAGGGGGAGAGGTCCTTGTGGAGTTGGTGCGTGGCGAGCGGGAGCAGGGAGAGCGACGCCGGGTGGAGCGAGAGCGCGGCGGCGAGGTAGGCGAGGCGCTTGTGGGGGAGGCTCGGCGAGGCGAGGAGCTCGATGGCGGGGAAGGCGAGCGGGTGGGAGGCGACGGGGGCGAAGTGGAGGGAGGAGAGGTAGGTGAGCTTCTGAAGCGCGACGGCCTTCGTGGCGGCGTCGGGGGCGCGGATCTCGCGGTGGATCTCGGAGAGCGCGCGGGCGACGGCCGCGGACTCGCCGGCGGCCGACGGGTCGGCGCGGAGGGACTTGACTAGGTCGTCCAGGGAGCGCTGGAAGAGGGTGTCCACCAGCGATGGCCCCGCTGTGTGCGCCGGCGCCGGCGGCGCCGGCTGGGCGGAGGCCATCAGCTGTGGCGGAAGGGGGCGAGCCTGGATCCGTGTGTGGTTTTGGGGGTAATTGGGGAACAACAACGTGCCGGCGCGGCCGAGATGGAAAGAAATGAAAGGCTCGGCCTCGGTGCAGGGGTGGTACAGCACACACATAAATTGAAGGGGTAGTTTTGCCATTTTAGGCCTCGTTTGGCAATCTTTAATTAATGGCTTAAACCGCGTCACCGTCTCAACAAAATATTGCGCCACGTCATCACGATGTCATTCACAAAATCTGAACCACTCGATCGCAATCGGTCAGTGGGAGGAATAGAAATTGGAGTGAACGAGCGCAGTTGCTAGCGGCCGCACATGCGGCGCCAACATGGTCGCCGCACACCCTATATAGCAGCCCGCGCACACAAGCTGGAGATCTGCCGTCAGCTGCGTGGGCCGGCGTGCAGGCACGCAGGAGAAGGCCACGCGAGAGCTGGTGGGCCGGCCCGCCACCCGCGCTGATGAGGGGATGTTTACTTCAGTTTTTTTTCTTCTATTTTTTCTTTTACTTATTATTTGTGACTCATTCGTCCTCTTTTTTATTTGAAGGTCTTGTGTACCATTATATCATATTATATTTTGAATGATTCAATATGAATGGTTTTATCAATAATTTAGTCAATTTTTGTTCCTCCATATGATATTTGTTCTCAATGTATAAATGTTTGTTCCTCAGGTACACTATTTTGTTCCATATATATATATATATAGAGTATATATATTGGAAGCCTAGGGCTTCCATTTCTTAATAGAAGCCCCGGCCAACCAGCTAGCTGTCCAACCAAAAAGTTCCGGCAAGGCAGTGCCTGTTCGCCTTCCTCCCCCATGGCGACGACGGCTTGCTCCCCCGGCCATCTATGCGGTGGCGCCACGGCGGGCCTGGAGCTCCGTCATGGCAAGGCGGCGCCGTCTCGCCGTCCTCCCCTCCCGCAGCGCCGTGAAGGCCCTGAAGCGGTGGTGTCCCTGCATCTTGCGTGTCTCCAGGTCGGTTTCTCATCGATTCCCCGAATCCCAAATATGTGTGGGAAAAAAATCTGAATTTGCAGCATCTTTCATCTCGCAGGAAGTCGGACTGACGACGGCTGGAGCTCCCCATGGTGGATGCTCAACACCGGCCCCAGGAACAGATCTGGGGCAGGAGGTGCTCCAGCTCCGGTTAGGTTGGCCGAGGGCGCCTCCGGCGAGCCGTTGACTCCCTTCCCCGAGCAGATGTCGGGCGGCGGTGCTGCAGGGCCTCCTTCCCCAGCCTTTGTCGACGGTGGTAGTACTCCGAGGGGATGATGGCCTGGCTCCGGCAAGATGGGGCCTGCTCGCCCTCCTCCCCATGGTGGGCTTCCTCCCATCGCTCCGTGGTCAGCGGCGCCTCCTCCTCGTTACCTTCTTCATCCCGGTGGCCGGACGCACAAGGAGTTGGAGTCTGTACGGTCAAGAGCTTCCCTACCCCGAGCAGAGGTGGGTCGCCGCCGTGGATCCGCGGATTCGACACCTCGACCCTCCATCCTGGCAACGTGACGAGCTGATGTGCGAGGTGCTGAGCCTGCTTTTCATCGGCACCTTCTTCCCCTGTTCTCTCCCTGCACATGAGCAAGCAAAGGTCTGATCTTTGTGCCATAATCTTAAATCGAGTGGACAAATTCCAATCTTTTGAGCACGGGAACTGAATCTGAACGATTTGCCGGATTTCATTTTCCCTTGCAGATCGAGTCGGACCTTTAGGCTCCATGCGGTGCTGCTCTCTCTAGGCTACCATGGCCATGTAGGTGATCTGTTCGATCAAATGCCTCTGATGACCAAGCAGTAGTTGTGCTTTTGCGTGTCTGTGGAAACTATGTTTTGAATCTTGTCTGAGCATTGATACTATTGCCTCTGAAGACCAAGCAAGGATTTTTATTGTTTTCACGAGACTATTGCTCGCATAAAAGTCATGAGGAAAACCCGAGTAAAAGTTTGAGTTTCAGTGTGGAAAGTCAGATTCATGTTTCTATGCCTTGAGAAGTGAAAAATCGAGTGTAGATTCTTGCCATGAGGAAAACCCGAGTAAAAGTTTGAGTTTCAGTGTGGAAAGTCAGATTCATGTTTCTATGCTTGCCCTCCCTGTAGGTCTATATGCCATTGTAGAAAGGTTTATATGCAACCAAAGAAACTTATTTTTTTCCTCATTGTTACTTTTAGCTTAGAATTCAATTTTTGAATCATAAAACTCTCACATAAATTTTTTAGGTGATTTTTCCGCACTTGTTTCTATGACTATTCTTACTAGGTTTTATGCCTTTTGTTGCCCGGCAGTGGTCGACTAATGATACGATGGACGACAGCTCCCAGTAGTGCACTCGAGCATGGTCGTCATCACCTACGACACGAGAGAGACCCCTCGCGACATGCAGCTGGACCTTGATGGCGTCGACCGGCTTCTCATCATGCTATTATTTTTGTTTTTATGCATTTCCGTCCTGTATTCTTATGCTTGAGCACCAATGTATGGTGCTCACCATGTATGCTACTGCCTATTTCCAAGTTTGTGGAAGACATGTGAAACTGTGTCTGAGCATATATACTTTGAGTTGCGTGAATATTTGTTCTAGAATTGAGCTTTGGTTTTGAATGTCTTCCACGTGCACTGATGACGTCGTTTGTGCTTTTGGCCGTGAAAATGGAATTACAACGCGGTTGCGAGGCTCCTTTAGATTTTGAATCTCTCTATTCTTCCCCTCTCTTGAATTACAACGCGGTTGCGAGGCTCCTTTAGATGTTTTTTGACCTTTTATACTTCTTGTTGTTGTTTTGTATGCACCGGTACTTTGGTTGAGATTTGCCGGATTGCCAAGCACATGTGCATCGCAAGCTGAGCTGCGGTGGTAAGCTGAAATGGGGGAAGGAGCTCTGTCTGGATAAGATTGAGTTGTGATGACTGATGACAGCAAGCTCATTGGAGATTGTTTAGGCCCATGGTGGATTCATTTTTTTATGTACAGAGATTCAAAAATTTGAGCATAGAATGTTACCTTAGAAGTCATATAAAAATACAGTTATGTACTTAAATGACTTGTGAGCGCAAGTTCAATTCTTACTTGACATGTATTTTTATGCCTCTTACTTGACATGTATTTTATGCCTCGATGAACTATGATCGGAAAGAAGTATTGGTCGTAATTCTCCTTTTTACACGACAGAAAAAATGTTTTCTATTCTAATAAAATATAGTTTGTATGACTGCAAACAAAAGTTTTTATTCCACAAGGAAAAATATCTGTTTGTATCGTCGCTGACTCGCTGTACTTTCCTCAAATCCCAATCTTGCTTCCATTTGATGCAGTTCGATCGGAGTATTGGTGCCGAAAAACTGATTAAAGGAATTTGGTATGCCTTGTTTTGTAAGTTGGTATGCACCATTTTGAAGGTTGGTATGTCTCGTTTTGTAGGTTTGTATGCACGGTGTTACGCGGGCCTCGTTTTGTACGGTGGTATGCCTCGTTTTATAGGTTAGTATGCACCATTTTGTAGGTTGGTATGCCTCATTTTGCAGGGTGGTATGCCTCGTTTTGTAGGTTGGTATGCTTCGTTTTGTAGGTTGGTATGCATTGTGTTACGCGGTCTCGTTTTGTAGGGTGGTATGCCTCGTTTTGTATGTTGGTATGCACCGTGTTGTGCAGGGTGCCCGCGGACGTGCAGAGTACCCGCGGACTGTTCATCAACCTAGCTGACCCGGTTAAACATTAGTTTAGATGCATATAAACCTTGTTAAAAAATCATACAATCCTTTTTAGGGTGGTATGTCTTGTTTTTTAGGGGTGGTATGCACTGTGTTGCTATGACATGACAATTTGTATGATATGTTTGTGTTATATGTATGATCGTGGTCAGAGTGCTAGTGGGAACTAGGTTGATGTATGTCAATCCACTGCGCATGTCTTTTCAAAAGCAAAAATGTATGATATTGCAATGAGACTTGTATGCCTCTGAACTACATATGCTCATATTTATTGGTTGATATGACACAAATAGGGATACGTTGTTAATGTATGTCTACTGTAGGGATTGAAATATATCCAATAAAAGGTACGTTGAACATGTTTGTATGACTCTTTGTCGAGATTGATATGGCATGACAGTTTGTATGCTACACTTGATTGATATGTATGATCGTGGTCGGTGCTGAAATTTGAAAAAAATTGAAATTTGAAAAAATTCAAAAAATATATTCACAATGGATCTCAAATTGTCCGTAAAAATGTCACAAATCTAGTGGTGAAAACCATTTCTCAGTTGAATGTTCGAGTGAAGAATTATCGCGAAAAAAAAGAAAGAAAAATGATGGGCTTGCATGCATGCGTCAGGTGGCAGGTGTGTCAGGTCGCATGTGTCAGCTCTGTTAACTAGGATCATATGACCCCGACAATGTTTTTGTATGACCTTGTAGTACAGTTTGTATGACATAAATTTTGTATGCCTGTGACATTAGGTTTGTATGTTGTACGGACCAGTGGCGTGGGAGGACCAGGTGACGCACGCTGAGGTGGGAGGTGGGAGCATGTGGGTGGGGGGCTAGCTGGTTGGGTTGGACCACTAGTGGGTTGGTTGGCTGGGGCTTCCAATAAGCATAGGAAGCCCTGGGCTCCCAATAGTCGCACTATATATATATATATATATATATATATATATATATATATATATATATATATATATATATATATATATATAGAATATATCTATATCCTACCCTGGGGTCGATATAGCTATTTCGACCCCGAGCCATCCCGTCTCGCCATAATCCCTCCCGCCTCGAGCCATCCCTCACTCGGCAGTTTTTTCCGCCCGTTTTTTTTTCCCTCCGGTTCACCTTCCGACGGCCCGACCCACCTCCCCACCCCCACGTTTTCACCTGGATCGGTCAGTTCCAGTCCCACCTCCCCGCTGCCATCGCCTCTCCGTCCCCGCCGCTGACCCTGCCGCCCATCGCTCCCTCCCCTGGCCCCGCCGCCCATCGCTCCCTCCCGAGCCCGTCGGCTGCACCGTTCGCCATCAACCCCTCACTTCCGTTTGATCCCCATATGTTTTTCTCAATCCCGATCTGCATCTTTTGATGTCGTATGGTGGTGAACTAATTCGTTTTTTATCCAATTTTCAGTTTCTATTTTGCAGATCAGAGACCCATCCGCATGTAGTACCCGATTTGCACTAGTTCATTGGGAGCATGGTGGATGTACTCATAGACTCCTGCAGGTCCCTTTTGATCGGCTGGCCAGCGGGAAGCAGTAGTGACTGACAGTTCGTCAGCTTGATGGCGGCCGCGGCATCCATCCTTGAACCTGATGCCTCGGCAGCAACATCATGATGGAACCCAGTGGCTTTCCTGCTGCACAAGCATCAGAACCAGCTTGTCCAAGGGAGCACACCTGCCATGCTTGTGATGTGTTTGACAAAATGCACGGGAGTGAGTGCTGACTCAGTATCATTGGCTTCAGGCATGATCTTTCTTTCCCCAAATAATTTGTTTGTAAAATTGTAACTGTACAGATTGTTTATTGTTTCTTAGATAAAGGCATGCTTAATCTCTTTAATTGATATAAACTGTCACTTGTTTTGTGTTTAAGAATATTTTTTGTCAGTACAAGCATTGGTATAGTAATTGAACTTATCGTCCTTATGTGTAGGCTAGTGAAGCAATTGATATTGTTATGGGCTATTGAAGACAATAAGGATGCCCTTTTTACATTTAAGAAAATCAGTATTTCTTCAGCTAGAACTGTCACTGCCTGGGCAGAGACGAGCACTACCGCACTGCCTGAGCAGGAACGAGCACTACCTCACGCAGATGAATATGTATATAGTTATTTACTAGTCTGTTATAGGGTTATGCTATATCCTTTATCACCATACCTTACCCAGATGAATAGTAAGTTACAACTTCTCATAGACACGAATTTAGGAAAAGTAGCTGTATAGCGCCTGAAATGGGTCATGTTTTTTGGTCGATGTGAGTTGTAGTGATTTAGCATTTTTATCGTTTTTCACTACGTTGGTGATTGACATGAATCCATGGCCTGTACAATACCGAATTTACTGGAACACATGTTGCTGGTTTCGTAGCAGTGAATACCTAGAAAAGGAGTTTATCGCCACGGTAGCATGCATTTTGATTGTGTTCTGCTGAAATATAATGTTGACAGTATTTATAATGTTCGGTTTTGAGAGAAAATGTTTTGTATGGGGCTTGTCACAACACATATGCGAATCTATTGCCACCTCCAGTCGTGAAAGCTTCTTGTTCACAAGCTCAATAAGCTGCAACTAGTAAATTAGCTTGTCTAAAACGACAAAATATTGATGACCGGCGGGAGTATTACTTAAACATGATTTTGCTCTTCCGCAATGTGTTTGGACTGTCTTTAGCATCATTTAGTGATAATGCTTAGCTCTTTTGCAGTTCACAATATATGAGCTGGTTACCTTCACACAAGATAGTTGTTTGGCTAGCTGATTGCTCATTTTTATCATCATATTGGCCAATAGAAACTTCTGATCTTTATGGCAGATTTAAAATAACCATGTTTTATTTGCCAATAGAAACAATATTTGTAATGTTTAGCCTTGAGAGAAAAATATCTTGCATGGGGCTTGTTGCAACACACATGCCAATCTATTGCCACCTCCAGTCGCAAAGGCTTCTTTTTTTTTGGTTGACAAGCTAAATAAGCTGCAAACTTGTTAATTAGCTTGTCTGAAACGACAAAGCTAATGTGTTTGGGCTGTCTTTAGCGTCATTTAGTTAGTGATAATGCTTACTACTTTTGCAGTTCGCAATATATGAGCTGGTTACCTGAACACGTTTGGCTAACTGGTTGCTGATTTTTCTGATCATACTGGCCAATAGAAACTTCTGATCTTTATGGCAGATTTAAAATGACCATGTTGTACTTTCTTTTGCAGTTACAGCTTGACGGCAGGAGCTCATCAACCTGCTTACACATGACATGAAGCTTGCAACGGCAACCAGACCATATGATGCCAACGATGCCAGTGGTTGGCACGATTGCAGTTGGTCATCACAATGGGTGACCCAACCTAGCGCAAGCATCATGTAAGCCGCCAAATTTCACGGAATGTTTTTTCTCTGACATGGTTGTGAAATATTTGCTCACTACACAAGACAAGCTAATTAGAATACGCCATTATATTTGCAACCGATTCTTGAAGTGTTAGTATTAGATTAAGAATTTTGTTCTATTAGGATATCAAATCAACCATACTACCACTCAAACAGAATTCTCCATTCAGGTTGATACAAGTTTCATTCACTTAGTGTAATGCACCTCCATGCTCCTGACATTTGTTCAGAGGATCGATCATTTTTCTTTAATTTTGAATTCCGAGTGCTAATCAGAAAATATGCTAATAGGGGCAGGCAAAGCCTGATTTTGTAGAAGCGCTAATCTTTTCTTTCCAGAAAGCACACTATTTGCGTTTCAGTATATCTCATATTAACCGACTGAACCTTAGTTTTTGTTTGTTCTGATGTGTTTTCAGTGCCATCTTTCTGTTTGTTATTTTGCTTCTGAGAGTGGAACCAAGAGATGATTCTGCCAAGGTTATTTGATGGAGCTCTTGTTACAAAAAATTATCCGTTTAATCTTCCATGATTATATCCTTTCACAAGCCGTTTTTTCATCCAAGATTTTGTTGATCTGGTGTTCATGATTTTCTATTTTGTTTTTCCAACCAGACTGTTGAAGCGTGTCGAATGGATAATGTAAAGTATAAGTAGGACAGATTCTAAAAGTTACTCCAATTTCAGCTGTAAGATTCCTATGTGGAAATCCATGTCTACTTTATTTTAGTGTAGTGTAGCTATTGCCACTACGTCGTACTGATTCATAAACTGTCGATATCTGGCACTTTTCACATTGGGTTATGACAAATGGCCCAACTTATATGATGCTACCATGTAGCAAACCCAAACATTTCCCTGCTTTTCTGTTGGCGCAAAGCCAAGCCAATCCAGCTGTGTTCTACAGTTGGACATGGTATGGATCAGTTGTTGTAGATGATCCCTGTCAACTTTTCCCTTAAAATCAGTACACAAAGGCACCATAGTGTTCCTGCAGCCTTGCTTCCCTTCAAATCACCTTGCAATGGCACCATAATTTGCCTGCAGCCTTGTTTTACCATCCGTTTCCCTTTTTCCTTGTTTTATCATTCTTCAGACTACCCTTCCATGTTTTGTCAGTTTGTATCCCACCTGACAGAATGTCAATTTGCATGATAGATTCGCCGCTGAGAATGGTGCATAGGATGCCTATCGACCCAAGCAGGGTGGTGTCTGCGCAGCCTCCGATTTGGTTGCTAGTCACGTGTGATGGTCACCAGGCATTCGATCTTCTCTACGGCAACTTGTTGTTCCTTCCCTAGAGTGGCAGCTTTCTTCAGATTAGTCTTCGCTGATGTTGTACGTTGAGTCAGGTACCCCTCTTTTCTCACCTTCACTCAATTACTAATGCTTGATTGCATGTGTTGGTGGCGACAGTTTGTGATAATAATGGTTAGGTTGAACAATTAAATCGAGTACCCCGCAAAAGGATTCAAACAAGTGTGGCTAATTGCCTTTTTATCCAAACAACAAAAGTATATCTGATCTTTTGTCCTGCAATGTAACTCTCAAATATCCAAACAACAAAAGGTTAGTCAGATTGATTTCTTTGTTCTTCCTTGTGCAATTGAGCTATTAAGGTGGGGATGTGCAGGCGGTTCCTCCATTGGTTGAAGGGCATATTCATGTCCTTTAGATTTGAGTGATTAATAATTATAATATTTAAACAATAATTTGCTATGTGAGCCATACCCTTGTTTTTGTATTTGCTATGTGCTACTCAATTTATTAATATTTGTTTCTGTTCTCAATGCAGATCATGAATACAGCACCATATCACACTCCTCACCCTTCGCCAGTCTGTCCTTCCCTAGTCTGCAACTCCCACCTGGGTAATCAGGTTAAATTTCAGAGTAGACCACACCTACAGTCAGTCTTTTAACTGTGAGACATTAGATAATCAAATTTGAGCTGCAAATCAGTGTTCTCGCGATTGAATGTTGATGCTGCCATCAGTTATCTTGTAGATGGTTATATAACGTCTACAGCCGTGCAGCAGATCATCAAGTTCACAGAGGTGATGCAGTGCAACAAGGGCCAGGACGTAGTCAGCAAGTGCTCCAGAGTTGCCTCCTGCCAGAGATGACGCCGCGAGCTTGACCAATTCATGCGTCTCGTCACCATTTCCAACAAAATTGGTGCCAGCAAAATATAGATGCTAAAAATATGGTGCTGTCGCGTCTTGTGTTCCCGTGTAATTAGTACGCAAAGATGCGCCAGTTGTAAAATCTATTCCTGAAACTGTTATTAAAATAGCAAATTCTTGTTTCTATGACAAATCCAGGGATGAGCAGGTTATACCTTTGTCACATTATTAGCTTTCTTGACTGCGTTGAGATGAATGTTGTCACAAATTCATTCTATCAAATTCCAAATTGTCAGTTTTAATTTACAACTTAGGTGAGCAAGTAGTGGAAATAATCAAATGTATGAGTACATGTGAGATCAATTATCGCCAAAACATGAACCTTCGCGTGGCATGGGTAGTAGTGTGGAGCAGGGTACCCATTCCAACGTGAACAGTGAAACAGTTCAAGTTTTCTAGGCTGGCCCACCACGAGAGCGGAGGAAGTTGCTGAGCGCATGACCAGCCTGGTTTTTTTTCGCAAAATGAAAAACGGTGGGACGTGAGGGGGCACGCGGACCGGTGGGAGTCCCGTACTTCCGACTCACGTAGCGGTGGACCGGTGCGCGCGGCTGCTTCGGCGAGCACGCGCGGAACGGGAAGCGGGTGCGGGGGCGTCGGAGTTATTTCGACCCTAGGGGTCGTTATAGCGTTGGCACTATATATATATATATACATACCTGTTGTCTATTCAGCACACAGGCGTTGAATACTATTCAACGCGACGGCGGAGCGCCGCCTGTGCCCGGCAACCAATGAAAAATCCCGCAGCCATAAATAGCTCAACAAACCGTAAAATCACGCTCAATAAAGACCCCTCACCACAGATTATAATGATCCCAATTAATTTGTCATTAAACAGAAATAACCCACCTCCTACTCCGTTCCGCAGTTCCACTGGATCCCGGCGTCGGCGACGCAGCCACAACCGTCGCGGCGGCCCCCACCCCTCGGCATTTGCTGCGGTGGCACTCTTCCCTAAGCCAGCTCCCACACACATCTAAGCCATGGAGGACATCAAGGACCGGCAATCGGCGGCGGCGGCGCAGTCAAATCCAAGTGCGACGGGCCCAGGGAACACTGCATGGAGGCCGATGTGTCCGTTCGCCCACAGATCGACCTCCCAGCGGTGGCGCCATGGTCTCGATGACTGCCCCCTCCATGATGTGCACAGATAAGGTATTGTCATGTTTTTCCAAATTGATTTGCTTGATCAAAAATCCGAAACACTAATTCCCTGGTTTCGGTGGCAGTAGCTGTTGATTGAGATGCTCTGACGAACGGCAGCCTTTGATTCCATCTGTGTGGGGAGGCAGCACATCGACCCACCTCTGCATTCAGTTATGAAAAACGGTACTTCTCTGAACGTAATTACGTTTATAGTTTTCATGGAGTCAGATGAATTTCAAAATATTTTCTGTATCTGTCTATCTGATTAGCATGTTCTCTTGTTATGCAGATCCCATATTCCCTCCGTGCAGGTTAGAGACCCATCGAGAAGAGGGCTGATTTATCTCTAGTTCATTAGAGCTTGGTGGATATATTGATGAGCAGGTTCTTTTTGCTGAATTTCCCCTGATGATGAGATTGCACCATCCGGCATGAGTAGGAGTAATTTTAAATGTTGTAAAAGAAGCAGTTCACATATTAGAGAAATAATTTTCTGTCAAATTTGATCCGCTCCATGACCTTAGTGTGACAAGAATAATTCTAAAGCCTCTAACGAGTAATTCACGTCTCTGTGTTTCCATGGGTAATTTTATAGCATTGGATGAGTATTTTCATAGCATTAGAGAATATTTCATATGCCCAGAAGTAATTTTAAATGTTGAGAGAAGTAATGCATAGATTAGAGAAGTAATTGTTACATAACTGTACGACATGCTAGTGCCTTACAGAACTGTCCGGCATGCTACTGTCTGTCAGTTCGCCTTCAGCTAATGCTTTGGATCACTGATGCAATCATTGTTGTTTCTTAAATATTAGAAATATTAATTCCTTTTTCTTCTTAATTAGAGATATTACTTCTTCCTGTTTGAAACATTACCTAATGTCTGTTCAGTCAAGGTCTGAACCTTGAAATTGATTACCAATTGCTTTGCTTTTGCTCGATAGAAAATACTGCTCTAAATTTTGAAAAAAAAAACTTCTTTAAGGTCATTGTGAAAATTACTTCCTTGCATTTGAAAATTACTTCCCTTTACCTTGCCATGCTGTGGCAGTATAAAATATGTGATATGACTCAATGTTTGTTACTTTCTTATTTCAGCGCAAGATTCTGATATATTATGTTAGCACGGTCTGTTAAGGGCCATTAGGGCCGGCCATATGGGCTGCACGCCTAGGCCTAGGCGGCTGGGTTTCTATATTGGTTGATTCTAGATTAGGCAAGGATCTCCGTTGATTGGGTGTATTCTATAAACCCTAGACCGATCCTTGCCTATATATTGTACACCCTTTGTACCTCTATAATCATTCCATTATTTTCCCAATCCATTGTCTCACATGGTATCACGAGTCCGGGATTACCCTCGGATTCCTCGCTTCCGCTCAACCTAGCGCGCCGGCACATCGCCGTGCAGCGCTTGCGCGCCGGCCTTCCTGCCGTGCTGCGCCTCCCTCCCTCCCTCCTCCCGGCGGCGCCATGGGCGACACACCTGAAGCAGAGGATCCCCTCAAGCTGCTAGCCGCAGAGATCGATCCCTCCGCCTCCTCTGCTTCCCCCGTCCAGCAGGACGAGATCGCCCGGCGGGCGGCCATGGAAAAGTCCTGCGTCGACCACTTCCTCCGCGCCACGCGCGGCATCGTCCCCCTCGCCTGCTGCGTCCCCTCGGCCCGCGTACATCTCGCCTGCGCTTCGCGGCGCCCCGGTGTCTCCTAGTGTTGGCACGCGCGGCCCTCCGCCTGGTTTTCCTCCACTCCAGGCGTTCCCCAACGTCTACACGCGTCGGGCTCGTCCAGTTCCAGCGCTTGCGCCGTCGCCTCCAGTGCCGCCTGCAGCTCCTGCGCCAGCTCCAGCGCCGCCTCCAGCTACAGTGCCGCTTCCCAAGGGTGCTGTTGCTGTCCAGCCAGTGACTAACCAGCACTCTATGGCGACGCGCGCTAAGCGCGGCTTCCGTGTTCCGGCCCTGTTCCATGCTGCTCAGCTGTCACCGGTGCCCAAGACCTTCCGTGGTGCTCTCGCCGACCCCTCTTGGCGTGCTGCCATGGAGGAAGAACATGCTGCCCTCCTGCAGAATCACACTTGGGATCTCGTTCCCCGTCCGTCACATGCTAATGTGGTCACGGGCAAATGGATCTTCAAGCATAAGTTCAACGCCGACGGTACACTTGAGCGATACAAGGCGCGCTGGGTTCTTTGGGGCTTCACCCAGCGCCCAGGAGTCGACTTCTCTGAGACTTTCAGCCCAGTGGTGAAGCCAGCTACGGTTCGCACCGTCCTTTCCCTGGCTCTCTCTCGACACTGGCCTGTGCACCAGCTTGATGTGAAGAATGCATTCCTTCATGGCACCCTGTCCGAGACCGTCTACTGCGCTCAGCCGTCTGGATTTGAAGACCCTGCTCACCCAGACTTTGTTTGTCGCTTGAACAAGTCTCTCTACGGGTTGAAGCAAGCTCCTCGTGCATGGTTCAGTCGGTTTGCCACCCATTTGACCTCTCTTGGGTTTGTTGAGGCCAAGTCAGATACGTCCCTCTTCATCTACAAGCATGGATCTGACACTGCATATCTGCTCCTGTATGTTGATGACATCGTTCTCACCGCGTCCTCTCCTGCACTCCTGCGCCGGATTATTTCAGCTCTACAACAGGAGTTCTCTATGAAGGATCTTGGTGTGTTGCATCACTTCCTCGGTATGCATGTTCAGCCCTCTGGCGATGGTCTACTCCTCTCCCAGCAGCAGTACATGGTCGAGCTTCTGGATCGCGCGGGGATGTCAGAGTGCAAGCCGTGTTTGACACCGGTCGACACCAACCCAAAAATAGCTGCTGCAGATGGTGCGCCAGTATCCGATATTTCGGATTTTCGCAGTCTTGCCGGAGCTCTTCAGTGGCTGACCTTCACTCGACCAGACATTGCTTATGCCGTGCAGCAAGTGTGCTTGCACATGCACGACCCCAGGGAGCCGCATCTTGCTGCCTTGAAACGGATTCTTCGGTACATTCGCGGTACCCTTGATCTTGGCCTTCTGCTGCGACCATCTTCAACGACCGACCTTGTGGTTTACACTGATGCGGATTGGGCTGGTTGCCCGGATACACGCAAGTCCACATCGGGCTATGCTGTGTTTCTTGGAGATAACCTCATCTCATGGTCCTCCAAGCGTCAGAACACTGTCTCCAGGTCAAGCGCTGAAGCTGAGTATCGCGCTGTTGCTAATGGAGTCGCCGAAGCCACATGGCTGCGCCAGCTTCTCTTGGAGATTCATGCCCCTCTACGCCGCGCTATACTGGTATATTGTGACAATATCAGTGCTGTCTACATGAGTTCCAACACCGTCCAGCATCAACGCACCAAGCACATTGAGATTGATCTTCACTTCGTCCGAGAACGAGTTGCCATGGGTGATCTGCGTGTTCTGCATGTCCCAACGACTTCTCAGTATGCAGACATCTTCACCAAAGGCCTCCCGTCCTCCGTCTTCACTGAATTTCGGTCCAGTCTGAACGTGCGCAGTGGCTGACGTACCGACTGCGGGGGGTGTTAGCACGGTCTGTTAAGGGCCATTAGGGCCGGCCATATGGGCTGCACGCCCAGGCCTAGGCGGCTAGGTTTCTATATTGGTTGATTCTAGATTAGGCAAGGATCTCCGTTGATTGGGTGTATTCTATAAACCCTAGACCGATCCTTGCCTATATATTGTACACCCTTTGTACCTCTATAATCATTCCATTATTTTCCCAATCCATTGTCTCACATATTATCATTCAATACATGGAACGTGCTATAGTTGATTAGTGGGATTGGCCATTAAACTATATGTGCTGAATTTTGTTCCTTGCTCACGAATTGCACAAGCTGTATGTTTTGATTTTTTTTCCTCTTTGCTCATGAATTGCAGAAGCTGTTATGTTCAGAATTTACTTCCCTGCTCATGAAAGTAGCATGTGGTGTTTCTTGAGTGCAACTTTTGATTTCGTTATGTAAAATTGTCTTATACCATAAACATGACTGTTTTCTTTTTGCTCAGAGTAATGAGGTACTGAAATTTGAGCATAACATTGGTGTAGAAGCACGAAGCAGTGAACACTCAGGGATCATGTCGATGTACTCGGCCAAGTTTCTGAAAATGGACAGAGAACACAGATATTGCAGATATTCAGAGAAATTTGTGAATTGATGTAAAACATTGACCCATGTGAAGAAGTGTGACTAGTTCTCGTATGAGCTTATTGTTGTAAAATAGATAAACTATTCCATGTTCTATTTGATTACTCCTTTGAAGTCCAGTGATTATCCCTTTTGTATATGACCACTTACGGTGTTTGTCTTTATAATAAAACCTGACTGAAAAATTATTCCTCATTCTGTAAGCACTAGAAGAGAATGAGACATCCGCGGACGACATAAACAACGGCCATTTTTGGCCCCGGTGCTAATGGAGTATTAGCACCGGGTCCAACGGCTAGCAGCCGCGCGCGGCGCGCGTTGGTGGTGGTGGGGGGGGGGGGGACCTTTAGCATCGGTTGCATCCAGCAACCGGTGCTAAATCCACCCCTTTAGCACGGGTTGCTGCCTGCAACCGGTGCTAATTCTGGAGCAACATTTAGCACCGGTTCTGGCTATGAACCGGTGCTAAATCCCCGATGTTAGCACCGGTTGCAGCCAGCAACCGTTGCTGATTATCTACCTATATATTCCCTCCTTCCTCCCCACGCCTGAGCCAGCATGAACACTCCGAGCTGTGTTCATAGTGTGCTCGGGTTGAGGGGAGATTTTGCCAATTTTTTTTCAAAAATTGTGAAGCTTTCCTTCTTTTGAAGCATTCTACGAGGTACACAATTTCATCCTCTCATGTTCTTGTTTAGTTTCTATTGTTATTATACTTTATAAATATGAAATTTGTAAAGGAAAAAAGAGAAGAGAGAGAAAGGGTTATATATGTGTGTTCATAGTGTTTTAAATTTAATGTTAGGTATGTATTGGAGAAATTTTGTTAGAAATCTTTTTTGAGTATGCTTTTTAGTATTTTATTTATAAATGAAATATAATGATTTTTAAAATATGTTATGTAATTTTTTATATTAATTGGAGATATGTGAAATTGGTTAGTTTATTTTGACAGAAGTTCGTATGTTGTAATGAGTATTTTTCAATAACATTTATTGTTTTTTGAGAAATAAAAGCCTTGTGGATATATCGATATGGCTACTGCTGGAGGAAGTGGGACTGGTGATAGTGATCATGGTTTGTCTCGCGGGAAGGGCAAAACTACAGTACCACCTCATGATAAGTCGAAAAAACCAGGACCTTGGGTGAAAGCACAACTTAATTTTTTGATTAAAACACATGAAGAATGTGTTGCAAGGGGTGAGGAACCTGGTTTTGATCTTCAAGATCTGTTGCGGCGCTACGGTCCAGCTCCACCATCTTCTGCACCAGGAAAAAATATATCAGAGCATCCTACTTTCCCACCGAAGGATGGTTAAAGATATAGGTCATGTTGCATGTTGGATGTGGAGAAATTTATGTACGGCATCTTGAATAAGTTATGAACATTGGTCGTGTTTCATTATGACTTTGAGAAATACAATTTTATAAATTATGAACCTTGGTAGTGTTGGATATTTCGAAATAAGTTATGAACATTGGTCGTGTTTCATTATGACTTTGAGAAATACAATTTTATTTTCAATTAGATCACTTTGTAATGTATGAATAAGTTATGAACATTGGTCGTGTTTCATTATGACTTTGAGAAATACAATTTTATTTTCAATTAGATCACTTTGTAATGTATGAATAAATTATGAACCTTGGTCACTTTGAAATGTGTATGAATTAATTAGATCACTTTGCTAAATGTAGATGAATAGGCAATGGATGCACTTGGCGGACCGACGCAGTCCCGAGTGGGTTGATGGCATGCATGCTTTTCTCGATGTGGCGGAGGACAACAAGTCGCCGTCAGGTGACATGTTTTGTCCGTGTGGGCAATGTAAAAATCAGAAATCGTACAAATCAAGAGGGGTTCTTCACTTCCATCTGATGACCCATGGTTTCATGCAAAACTATACGGTTTGGTCCAAACACGGTGAAAGAGGAGTCATAATGGATGACAATGAAGAAGAGGAGGATGATAACGACATTCAATATGGTGCCTTTGCGGATGTTGCAATGGATTATGCAGATCAGGATGGTGCTGACCAGGAAGATGTTGCTCCACAGAATGACCCTAATGATGCACTTGGTCAAATGTTACGTGATGCCGAGCAAGGCTGCGACAATGACAAGGAAAGGAAAAATATAGATCGTATGTTACAGGACCACAGAACTGATTTGTACCCAAATTGCAAAGAGGGGCTGAAAAGGTTAGGTATCACGCTTGATTTTTTGCAGTGGAAGGCATGTAATGGTGTTACTGACAAGGGTTTTGAGGAATTATTGAAACTCGTGAAGAAGATTCTTCCCGAGGGTGACGAATTGCCATCAACAACGTGGGAAGCAAAATGTGTTGTTTGCCCTCTTGGTTTAGAGGTGCAGAAGATACATGCGTGTCCTAATGACTGTATCCTATATCGTGGTGCTGAATACGAAAATTTGGATTGTTGTCCGGTTTGCAAATGCACACGCTACAAGATCAGGCGAGATGACCCTGGTGAGGTTGATGGGGAGACTATTAAGAACAAGATTCCTGCGAAGCTGGTGTGGTATTTTCCTTTAATACGACGTCTGAAGCGTTTGTTCAGGAACAAAGAGCATGCCAAGTTGATGCGATGGCACAAGGAAGAACGTAAAAACGATGGTATGTTGAGGCACCCCGCCGATGGATCCCAGTGGAGAAACATTGACCGAGCATGCCCAACGTTCGATGCTGATGCAAGAAATTTAAGGCTTGGTTTAAGTACTGATGGCATGAATCCATTTGGTGAAATGAGCAGTAGTTATAGCACTTGGCCTGTGACTGTATGTATCTATAACTTACCTCCTTGGCTATGTATGAAGCGGAAGTTCATTATGATGCCGGTGCTTATCCAAGGTCCAAAGCAACCTGGCAACGACATCGATGTTTATCTAAGACCATTGCTTGACGAACTTAAACAACTGTGGAAGGAAGAAGGTGTTACTATGTGGGATGAGTACAAACAGGAAAGTTTTAACCTTAGGGCACTACTTTTCATCAACATCAATGATTGGCCTGCACTAAGTAACCTGTCCGGACAAACAAACAAAGGATATAAAGCATGCACACATTGCTTAGATGATACTGAAAGCATCTATTTGAAGCATTGTAGAAAGGTTGTTTACATGGGTCATCGTCGATTTCTTCCTTCAAAGCACGAACTACGAAAGAAATGTCCACACTTTGGCGGGGATGCGGAGCACCGTACAAAGCCGATACACCGCAATGGACAAGATGTATTTGATATGGTGAAAAATGTATAAGTAATATTTGGAAAGGGAGATGGAAGCCAACCTGTCAAGGCAGGTGAGGATGGGCGTGCCGCGATGTGGAAGAAAACAGAGACAAAGGACGCAAGTACCTGCGTCCCGCTAGCTTCACTCTCAGCAAAGAGGAGAAGGCAAGTATGTTTTAATGCTTGAACAATATCAAGGTCCCGTCAGGCTATTCCTCCAATATTAAAGGAATAATTAACATGAAAGATAAAAAGTTCTTAAACCTCAAGTCTCACGACTGTCATGTGTTGATGACCCAACTGCTTCCCGTCATACTGAGGAGTGTGCTACTAGTTAATGTGCGGAAAGCGATTGTGAAGCTATGTGCATTCCTTAATGCGATTTCTCAGAAGGTGATCAATCCTGAAGATTTGGATAGGCTACAGAACGACGTGGTCCAATGTCTTGTCAGCTTTGAGATGATATTTCCACCATCATTCTTCAATATTATGACACATCTATTGGTTCACGTCGTCAAAGAGATTCGTATACTGGGCCCGGTATTTCTTCATAACATGTTCCCTTTTGAGAGATACTTTGCTGTTCTGAAGAAGTATGTACGTAGTCGTGCTCGTCCAGAAGGATGCATTGCTAAGGGATACGAAACAGAGGAGGTGATTGAATTCTGTGTTGACTTTATCGAAGACCTCAAGCCGATTGGGTTGCCTGAATCACATCATGAGGGGAGACTTGGTGGAAAGGGCACACTAGGAAGAAAGACGATGGTAATCAGAGACATGCTGACATTTCGTAAAGCACATCTCACAATTCTGCAGCAGTCAGCCTTAGTTGCTCCATACATCGAGAAGCACATGAAGATTCTGTATGAAGAAAATCCAGGAAAGACTGCGACATTTATTCAACGTCAACACAATAGTAGTTTTGCAGATTGGTTGCGAGAACATCTGATGGCTGTTGTGGGTATTGATGCGCAACTAGCCTTTCTAGCTAGGGGTCCATCGACCACGATCTTAAAATTTCAAGGCTACGACATAAATGGGTATACATTTTATACAAGAGCCCAAGACAAGAAGAGCACCAACCAAAATAGTGGTGTCCGGATCGATGCGACCGACAGCAATGGCAATAAGAACTCATACTATGGTGTCATAGAGGAGATATGGGAACTGGAATATGGTCCTTTAAAGATCCCACTGTTTAAGTGTCAATGGGTGAAACTGACTGCAGGAGGAGTTACAACTGATGAGTACGGGATGACTATAGTGGACCAAAACAAGATTGGGTTTCTAGACGAACCGTTCGTCCTAGCCAAAGATGTGACACAAGTTTTTTATATAAAAGACATAGCTAGCAAGCCAAAGAAAGGGACGAGCAAGCAATCGGACCCATCAAAAGACGAGCCAAAGCGTCATATAGTTCTTCCTGAAAAAAGAAAAATCGTAGGAGTTGAGGATAAGACAGATGAAGATTATGATATGCTCGACGGTCAACCTCCATTCTCGGTGGCTGCTGACCCAACCGTCCTGTTAGCAGCAGAGGAGACACCCTATCTACGTCGCGATCACAATCAAGGGACATTTGTTAGGAGAAAGTTTTTTAGCGTTCAAGTAAACAATGATGCTGTATAAGTTAATTGCACTATGATGAAAACTGTAATATTTTAACTTTTTTTTCTCTTTCATTTCATATATAACAAATATATTAATTTTTTATATATTAATTGCACTATGACGTGGCTAATAATGTTTTAGTTATAATCTAAATAAATAAGACTAACTACAATCTAAATAAATAAGACCAAGTATAACCTAAATATATAAGACTAAGTATAAATTAAATAAATAAGACTAAACATTTAGATGTAATATTATTTTAACTTTTTTTTCTCTTTCATTTCATATATAACAAATATATTAAATAACACTAACTACAACCTAAATAAATAAGACCAAGTATAAATTAAATAAATAAGAATAAACATTTACATGTAATATTATTTAGCACCGGGTATTTGTAAAACCCGGTGCTAAATATAAAATTGCGCCAAAAAACTAGCGCCAAACGGAACTGGGGCACCTTTAGCACCGGGCGGATCTAAGACCCGGTGCTAAAGGTCCCCAATTTCGTTTGGCGCCCCGGCGGCTGACCTTTAGCACCGGGCCTTGGCTGCGCCCGGTGCTAATCCTAAACCTTTAGCACCGGGTCTTGGCTGCGCCCGGTGCTAAAGGACCTTTAGCACCGGGCGCAGCCAAGGCCCGGTGCTAAAGGTCCGCCCTATATATAGAACACTTAGAAATTTTCGCGTCTTCGTCTTCTCCACTCCCCAGTTCGTCTCCCCGCCGCCGTCTCGTCCCCAACCGCCACGCGCCGCCGCCGTCGTCTCCAAGCGCCGCCGCGCCGTCGTCCCCAAGCGCCACCGCGCCGCCGCGCCGCCGTCCTCCCCCATCGTCGCCGCGTCTCCCCAACCGCCGCGCGCCGTCGTCGCGCCCATCGCCGCCGCCTCTCCCCAACCGCCGCCGCCGTCTCCACCCCCGGCGCCGCCCCTCTACCGTTGCCGCCGCCGTCTCCAACCCCGGCGCCGCCCCTCCACCGACGCCCGCGGCCTCGACCCCGACGACACGCGCGCCCCCGCTCGCGCGCCGTCGCCGGACGCGCCGCCGCCCCCGACGCGCCCGGGCCGCCGCCCGTGCGCCGTTTGGCCGCCCCGGACGCGCCGCCGCCCTCCATCAGCAGCCGCCGCCGCCGTCCCGCGGCCTCCCGCCGCCCCACCGTCGCTGGCCGCCCCACCGTCGCTGGCCGCCCCGCCCCGCCGTCTTGCCGCTCGGACGCCCCCACCGTCGCGCCGCCCCGCCCCGCCCCGCTGAAGCCGGCCGAGTGCGACCCTACGACTGCCGAGAACCGCCGCCGACCGGTTGGGAAACCGCTGCTGAAGGGGGTTTCCCAACCGGTGCGGATGCCTCATTCTCTTCTAGTGAAGATTACTCCTTTGGAGTCCAGATAATGTACTAAAGTTTGAACGTTACTTATTTGAATTTGAAAGTACTACTCAGAATCTACACTTTTTAGAAAAGTAATACTTAGAAAATTACTACTCTAAAATGTCCAAAGTACTAATCCAATATGAAAAATTACTCCTATTTCTAACGTGCATTCAGTTTGTTTTCTTTCCTTGCATGCAAGTTCCCTGAAATTTCTCTCGCTGAAATCCCTCCCTCTATGTGCATGCAAGTATTAACTGCCTGATTTACGGTCAAACAAGATAATATAATTTGAAAGAACTAAGGTTCTAATTCATTTGCCCTATAAGAATTACGGTCCTAATTCAAGCACAAAGAAAAATACGTTCCCAATCTCAATCTGTGTCCGGTCAGATAATTACTCCACCGGTGATGTCATCGATCCATTTGCCCAGAAATTGTTCTCGGATGAACAACATGCCGTTGCTTGATGTCAGATCATTATCAAATAGATAAACCAATCCAAGCATGCATGCGTTTTGTCCAGAACTCCAGCGGCAGAATTCAAGCGGCACGGGAATAATCGCGTAATTGATGGTGAGGGACCCACACACATAAAAACGGAGCTAAAATAATGCTGGAAGACGATTTGTATGGACTGGGATAAAACCGTAACCTTTTACGGTCTGGAAGGCTCGTCGGAGCTCCGGCCAACACTCTTAATATTCAACGCCCCGGGTGCTAAATAGCCCGGTCATATATATATATATATATATATATATATAAAAAGCTTTGTTCCACACGTTAAGATTTATGTTCCTTTTTACGATATATTTGTTCCACAAATTTAGATGATTTGTTCTAATTATTAAAATTGGACTGATTTGTTCCTACTTTAGAAAAAATGTTCTAAATTTTTTAATATAAATATAGTCAAGCGTAGTCTAATTTTGAAGATCTTCCCATGAAAAATACAATGACACAATCGGAATTTGATTTGGATACACGGTTTATTAAATACGATTTTTTTTATAGATTCTCTTTCCGTGGGCCCATGCAACCAGCGGGGGTGAACTGCCTTTGACAGGGGTGTGCGGTGACTTGCAGGTTACCGCAGATGCGGCAGGGAGTTGCTCCCGTGAATGAGCGCTTCTCCTGATCCTTCTATCAAGACCCATGTCCTATGACCGACAGATGGCCAACCTCTACAACAGCTCACTGCGCCACCTATATCCACACGACCACACCAGGAAAACAGCTGCTGCAGTATTTGGTGGGGATAAATGAGACTTAACATGAGAGGTAGAGAGAGAAGCTGGCAGCTACCCATGTTAAAATTTATCTTAAAAAATCAATTCAATCAGCTTGGATGAAAATTAGGCCGCAACGACAAGTCGACAACGGTCGTGAATGCTCGACCATTGTGCAACAGCGAACAACTGTAATCCTACGTTAGGTTCTCCACCACGAGAACGGGCCATTTCGCGCGGCAACGTCGTGCAATGTGCTAGTCATTAGTGGATTTGCTCCACAGGAAAATGGGACCACGAGGTTCCCCGCCGCCCACCTAATCCACTGGGAGGCCGGGGGCACCCGAGGTTTAATTGCTGGGTGGACATGGGTTGACCATTTAGAGGGACGTGGGTTTTATGCCAGATTGCTCTATGCAACTGTAATTTAACCAAATCAATATTTATAAAAGAAAAAATATTAAAATAAGAAAAAAAAGAAATCCAAACGAATCGTGATGCCTCTCACACGGACATAACATCAGTATCATGTAAAAAGTAAATAAGCAATATGTAAAATTTAAATAATCAATATATGTTGCATGCCGAGCCAAGGACATGACGTCAATAATTAAAAAAATAGTATGTGCATGTGTACGCACCCTATAGAGTACATACCAATATATCTATACCAATATATCTATTAGGTCCTATTATTACCATCACCATTGCCTATGAATCAACAAGTGAGAAAATAAGCATAAATTTTCAATAGGGACATCTAGCAAAGGTTGTGATCAGCAACAAACGGTCAGTTTGCGACACTGTGAGCAATAACATAAAGAGTGAAGCTCGACACATACAAAAAAACCATCAACAAAAGATCCTTACCAACATGTACCTGCAGTACAAAAGATTATTCATATGATCAGCAATTCAGCACTTAAATCAATTAGATTTCTGTAATGCAGACAAAGGATCAGTTTGCGACACTGAACATGGGAAGAGCAGCAATGCTTCTCTTTTTTGTTTCTATTTCTATACGGCAGATTATGTACTAATTATATTTCGGAACATAATAGAATAAGCTACAACTTTGGTAGCAAAACTATAATTTTGTCTGGCCTCTAAGGTCACCAAAAACATTGAAAACAGCACTCCTGAATCTGCCTAACAGCCAGCCATGAACATATAATAAAATTCATATCTCCTAAATTATGCAACCAAAATTTATGATATTTTGGTGACAGGAAGAACTTTTATCCCTCTACCATAGTCTCAACAGCTGGAAGGGCCACTTCGGCCATTTACTACATGAAAAACACCAATGAACAGACCTGCCATGATCTGCTGGGCAAACGTGAGAAGTAATAGTAATCCAGCAATATCTACAGTTGTACTCCACCAAAAATTGCAACTAAATACAATTTAGAAAGCTTGACAAAACAGGTAAAGCATGCCTAAGCTCAGGGACGCTACTCACAATTAGCAAGCAGAGGAATGGTATCCAGGACAATGCATTATGCCAAAAAATGACACAAATATCTCTATAAACATAGCTCATGTAACTAAAATAATGAGCTGAGATTGCAAGTCTTTTCAGCATACCATCTCTACCCTTGCCTAAACAGAAGCCATTTCAAACATGGATCAATATGATGCAACTAGCATTGTACATTCTGAGTGCAAATAAGCAGTATGCAACTTACACTTTAGTATATATTGATAACATTTCAGCTCACCTTTGAATCTTCTTACGTAGCCATTTAATGTGTCTAGATTCATTCGCAGTCATGAAAATGAACATATTATGTTCATCTTTGAACACATCATAGGCTTCGACCTTTTCATCATCTGAAAGATCTTCCATTTCGTCCACAACAGAAATGCAAGCAGGAAGAGAACATGTGTTTTCAGCCTCAGCTTGCTTTTCTGTGTTTTCTAGAAATCTTTCCATCATCTGAACCACCACCCCATCTTGTTTCCTTTTGTGCTCAACCCTTTTCACTTTTTCACCTGATGCAGCTGAGCCTTTGTTTCTTGAAGTATCGACTCTTTTTGCCCCTGATGGAAGCAGCAGACGAAGCAGCAGATGGTTGCTCAACTATTGTCAGCTCCTTGTCATCGTCGTCATCAATATATTGAACAGCAGGCCTTCTGTCAGGTGAAGCACCATTGAGAGGTGGGCCAAAGAGGTCATTCTTAGTTTCTTCTTCCAGCGTGCCATTGCCTTGAGTGAGATCAGTTAGTGCAGGGTCCACAAAGGTGAAGCTCAAGTTTCCCTCAGCAGTATGTCCTGCACCGAGAAGTGTACTCAATTAAAAGTTATGGGCACTTAATGCAACATGTTTAACCAGTTGGAAGACTAAAGATCTAGTGTTTGTACACATACCATCATACAGACTCTCCTAGGGCATCAAATAGTGGGAAAGACTTGTTTTGGAACTTCTTTGCTTTAGGAAAAGACTTCTTTGCTTTAGGAAAAGACTTCTTTGTGGCTACGCCCCTGTGTACAATAATCCTGAGCATTGGTCATTACCATGGACAGAACAAATAAACTTGAAAAAAGTAGCTGGAATGCAATGTATGTATAGCTATCATATCAAGGCTAAGCCTGAGAGTTTAGTGTTCAACAAAAACAGTAATATTTAGAGTTCTGTAATAATTAAACCATTGTTCTATTATGCAACAAATGGTTTATTAAGGTTTTCACAGAACAAGAATATCACAGATACTAATAACCATCTAGGGCAGAATGTTTGACGTTCAACCTAAAATAGCAATATTCCAAATTTCATTATTGCAAAGCCAAATCACTAAAAGTCTGTAAATTTGACATATTATAGGATTAGAAGAAACAGATCATAAACTTCTAGAGTAGAATGTTACCATGATATGATAAACGAGATCAGAGCTACACTCCAGTTAGTGTCTGATGGAACAGGATGCCTCTTACAACAGATGCAACCAGCAACTGTATTTATAGTAGACTGCGCAAGCATAAGATAGACATCTGATATTAACCCCAGTGCCAAAGTTGGGCTTCTTGGGTATATGCATTCACCAGGAGTAGTTGTTTGAACATCCGAGACCTGCATGAGTCACACAACGAACATTTTAGACATGAGCATAAATATATGTATAGTTGAGTAACTCTAGAATCAAGAACTGAACCAAGAACTGAGATCAAATGAACCAAGAACTGAACCTCACATAATCACAGTCTAAAATTACTACCACGAGTTCACTCAAACATTCCACCTTTCATCATAAACCTAAATGATGAGCAGTCCTGGTTTCATCACACATTCACACCAGCGAGCTACACACCCAGTGCGCTAGCTTACAACGGCAAGATCCAAAGCCAGATGTACACCAACAGCGCCAAGCCAAGACCTTTAACCCCCACACAAGCAGAATCTTTTCCCGGAACTGCACGCTAGAAAAGACTCATACTGCAGCGAACTCAGGTGCTCGCAACAAGAACGCGCCCAATCTTCCCCTGCCCCTCCGCCGATAACTCCCCCAAAAAGGAACCGAGATCTTTTTCTTTTAGAATAAAAGGAACCTGAGATCTAACACCGCGAAGAAAGACAATCTATCTACTCAAGAACAGAATTAGAGATGCAGTCTACATAGACTCTTTAGATTAAGAGTATAGATTTAGATTAATCTAGAGCGTTTGATCATCATAAAATCCGACGGTGTAGGATAATTTTGACAAAGGAGGAAGGGCCCACCTGTCGGACCAATGTGTCTTTTGACTATTGACCGTCAAAAATCTTTCACTCTTTATAGTATAGATTAGATTATATTGGTTCTAATCTGCTGCGTAGATGGAAATATGGTTTGCTTTTTGCTACGCTGCTTTTAGCATAGCTTCTCGCCGGAATAGGGGTAAAGATCTACAAAGAAAAAAGAAGCCTGACAGGTACATATCACCGGCACGAAGTCCGGCGACCAAATTACAACTTGTAGATTGTATTTTACATCAAAAGGCAAAGAAGCCATTAGATCAAAACCCGACGCGAGCAACATGAACGCAATCATACTCACCAAATCTTAAGCTGAAGCATGCCTAAAGATACAGTGAGGCATCACCAAAACGACCAAATCTACGCCATGGCTTGCAGCCACAATACCACCTACTCATAGCGGCTCGCAGCCGTAATGCCAACGCTTGCCCGTCGACGCTCGAAGCAGCACCAAGCCCGCAGCTGCACCAAATCCGCCGCCGCTCGAAGTTGTGTTGAACCAGTAGTAGCAGCTCAACGGCACGCCAGCAGCAACGAGCCCGGCCGCCAGGAGTTGCAGCCCACCGCCGCAACCACCGGTCGCCCGCAGCCACGCCGAGATCCTCCGCCTGAAGCAATGCCCAAGCTCCATCGTTTGTGACCGAATTGCCGATGCCACCCGAAGTAGCCGCTCGCCGCGGTCGCAACTGCAGCACAACCAGCCTGCCAGAGCAGAGGAATCAGAGAGGCGGTTGGGGGAGGAAGAGGAGTGGAGGTTGGGCTAGGGTTAGCACCGGCCTCCCTCCCCTTATATGGGCCAAGCAGGCCATATGGGCCGGCCCAGGAAGGGCCCACACGAGAAATTAAAACTTGCAGTTTAAACCTTGAGTTTCTGAAGAATCCAGATTTTATGTTTTATAGCAGAAAACAACCCGAATTACTTGGTCTTTTGCGGTAGATTAAGTATTTAATGTATTTTACTGTATATGTACCCTTGTAACCAGCCAAACCACATGTGTCCTTCGTGAAGAAGAACGCTATCAATGTGATGGCCGAACCGAATTCCACACGTGGATAAGTTCGACTCGATGTCATTCTTCACCTCCGTCTTCCCTCATCAGATTCAGTTGTATCTGCCAGTATGCAGTAGAGAGTCACCACATGTGGGATATTTTGAGTATTTTCTAGTAGAAAACATCTTGGGGAATTGGTTGCATGCGGCGCATTAAGAACTTTCGTGATTATTTACAGTATGAACCTTGTGTACTTATTCGTTGACGATTTTGTTATTGTTTTTATTGCTTATTTGCTATATTTGAGCATAAATTCAGTAAACCGTACCTTTAATCATATAAACAATGTTTTTGGTATATGAGCCCCCTAAATCTTAAAACCCCTTTAGGGCTCATAATTAGACTTTTTCTAGCATGTTTAATGGATATATAATTATAAAAAAATTTAACCATAAAATCCTAAAGTGGTTAGAATTTTACCTTTTATCATAGAAAATGGTTTTAGGTTTATGACATCTCTCAATAAACAAGAACCTTAGACATGTTACACCCCTGAGAGTGTCATATTTATTTAGTTTTCCTAGCAATGATGAATGGGGTAAATAATTTTTCTAGGAAAATAAACAAATTATCTATTGAATAGATTAACCAACCTTAATTAATTTTACACTTGTTTCATGCATTTAAACACATGAAGTGTGCTTGTAGCAATTTCATGAATAATGTAGGAAGTGACATGAAGTCCACTATTTCTAGAAGAAATTTTTATTATTGGTTTAAAGTATAGTAATGTAAAATTTAAAGAAGAAATGTTATATAACTCTGAAAGTTATTTTGCCGTGTGAAATAACATATTTTTCTTCCAATATGGCATTATGATTTTACAATAGCAGTAAATTCTTAAGCAGAATGCCAACTATTTGAGTTTACAAATAACATGAAGTTATTCAAAGTTTGTATATTTTCTTGAAGAATCATATTGGTTGCCACGTAGGTATGTTTGAAATTGAAGAAGAATATGCATAAACTCAGTATGGAAAATATTTTATGGGAATATAAGATGTATATATCATATTAAATTGGAAGAAAAATAAGTTACATTCCAGAAGTGACGTTAGGATCAGGAGGAGTTGCATTGAAACAAAGAACTTTCATACTCACTCCTTAACCATAAATAAACAAGATTTTCTACATAAGATGTATTATTAGTTATATTGAAGAAGAATTTGGTTGTGCTCACCAAGAGAGAAAGATTAATTTTTGCTTCATACTAGAAGTGTGTGCATTAATTTAACAATCTTTTCCAGACTAGAAGGGAATTTAAAATTATTTGGTGTTTCTTAACTGTGAATAGGTTTTATCACCATATTCTGTGCCCACTTGCTTGTAGCATTTTTACCCGTAGTAATTTTTTAATGTCATGGAATAATTAAAGAATTACATGCTGAACATTGTAAATAATTGTCTCAAAATGCCAATATGATAATCATCTCGAAATGCCTATATCATAAACATTTGAAATGATTTTTCCACTAAGTCTGCATTACTACCATGTAGGTAGAATGAAAATTGAATTTTTATAAAGCAAATTAACTAGTAATATACATGATTTTAAATGCACTCAGAAGATTCATTTTTTTATGAAATTGCATATTGCTCAACTATCTACTGAATACATAAGCCCTTTAACTAGAAGTTTATTTTACCCGAACTATATTATTGTACACTGAATTATACAACTACGTCGATTTCATATCATGCCCTATATATACTACCAGTATCTTGAAGCATAATATCACCTGAAGTGCAATTACGATATGAAAAGGGGAGAAATTGGGGGCATGGAGACATATGAAGAATGTGAATAAATTTGAAAAAACCTAATAGGCATATCCCTCATCTTGTAGTATTGTTGGTTTAGAGCTGCAACCTGTTAGATTGATGGACAAACCAACGGGCAAGTTGGCATGTAGTCATGGTCATTATAATGACTAAGCCTGTAGCTCTGCGCATAGCATTTGTAATCCATATATATCACTATGCCGCTAAGATGACTAGTTAATAGTTTTTTCACACTAATGTGGGAACTTGAATGTTTATTAGCCTTTACATGTGTATTATATTAAAATTCCGCTTTACGTTGGCTAGAAGCCATAATACTATTGTTTTCATTGTATTAGCTTGCATGCTACATGTACTCAAGCTCAGCATGCATGCTGATTCAGTTTGTGCATTTCATGTAGATGTACAATATGACTATGGCTCCGTTTGGATGTCAATATTGAAGGCATTGGCATTGAATTGAGTTCAATGCCAAATCAACCTAGGCATTGAAATTGGTTCAATACCAAAGTTTATTGTTTGGATGTAGATAGAATTGCTTGGTGGAATTCAAGGGAGGGGCAAATGCCAATTTTATGTTTGGATGTGTGGATCATGATATCGGAAATAGACTCATCGTCTCCTCTTCTTCTTTCCCTAGAGGCGAAGCACGAAGCCTAGGCGAGGCCGGCGGGGTGCCATGGCCATGGGAGAGGGCCACGGCGGAAGGGGCTCGGGGGAGAAGGGAGCGGCGGCGCAGAGGATGGCCTGGCGTGGCGGAGGAGAAGCAGCTCGTCGGGATGGGGAAGGGGAAAGGGCGGCGTAGCACGTCGTCGCCCTCGGAGTCGGAGCGTTCACTGCCAGTCATGGAGAGGAAGAGAGTGGTGGCGCCGAAGATGGGGCAGGGAGGGGCAGTGTGGCCCGCCGGAGATGGGGAAGAGGAGGGGCGACCTCACCGGAGCTCCACCTTGCCAGTCGTCGTGCTCGACCTCCTCGCCTAGAAGCTCATCCTTGCAGCGTGACGCGACTCGCCTGAGAGGGGAGTGGGAGGGGTGGCGCGGCCAGCCTGAGATGGGGATGGTGAGGAGCGGCTCGCCGGAGATGGCCAAGGAGGAGCAGCGCGGCCAGTCGAAGATGGGGAAGAGGAGGGGCAGCGCAGCCCGCCGAACATGTCCAGCCTGCTCTGACGTCCGGCGTGGCGCAATGTAGGAAGGCACGCGAGGACGAAGGAATTGTGTCAAGTGAGGGGCGGAGACGATTCCAGCGAATACAGAGGTTTACGTCTCAGTATTGTTTTTGGGCTGCTTTAGTTGGAGCGAATGCCTTGCGGTAATGAGGCCAAACTCCAGACTCCAATGTCATGACCATCCAAACATGTGGAATTCGGGTATGCCAATTCCAAATCTAAATTCTAGGCCTCAATATAGACATCCAAACGGGGTGTAGAAGTCATCATATTATCTCTAACGGGCGTGCTAGCGCCCGGACGTCCGACGGGCGAGAAAATTTCAGACGGTATTTGTAACGACCCGAGTTTCCGATTTCCAAAAACCCGACTTCCTGTACCATTGTGATACTCCCTGGATCAAGTAGATATCACGTACAGAACTCATCACAGCGAATATCACATCCATACCACGAATAAAGTACAAATATCTTATTTATTACATCACTCTCATGATAATACGTCTGATACAAGCCCTCAGGGCTGAACGACAAACAAAAGATCATCCGACGCAGCGGAACTAGGCGTAGAAGCCTCCATCTTCTCGATCTCCTCCACAGGCAACTTGCGCGTCAAGACGATGCCTCAGTCATACCACCCATCATGGTTGAACTCGTGCTCTTCATCAGACCCTGCGTACTCAAAGGCTATCCCCAAGGAATGGGATAGGTTCACATCACCAACCGTATATGCAAGCTTTAAGTGGACTATCATCTAAAGGGATAAAAGTATATCATGGATGGGCTAATGGTTTCCTATGCAGCAGCAAATATAAAATAAGTATCTTCATATCCATCCATCCCATATCTCACCACATCGGGCTATTCCGGCACGCCAGACTCCCATCTCCATCTCCACACTCATCTAAGTCGATGCGAGAGCTCCCTCCCCTCGCACCTCACCAACTACGACCGGATCCTGAAAGGAAAGGGAGCAAACTTCCCTTCTCCCCGTCCATAGCTGCGAACCTTAGTCACTCTCAAACTGGCTAGAAAGGGGAAGGTAGAATATCCCAAAATATGAGAGGTAACAGGAAAAGTGGGCAATGTCTATACCGAGGACGCGGCTATACGTATAGATTTTAGACTCTCGAGAGCTTGTACAACTGGACCCACTCGGGCTGCGAGATGGTGGCCGCCATCTCGAGACGCAACCCACAGCACAGACCCCAACCGCGACGATGCCCGCTTGCTCTTCCGGTCTCGGTCCATCGGCTCGCAATCCAATGCTTCGGAAGCTGTGTCGAACTCTCCCTCGTAGGGCCAGACGGGGCCATAGTCCTTCGGGGAGACGATCTCTCCCGTTCCCGTACACCATCCACCTGATCTTCTCGCAATCCGGGCATCGTGCTAGCTAGGCTGGCTGGAACCCGTTCATATGGGTAAGCGGTAAGTATGTGGGGCCCAAATAAAGTTACCCCACCCGGTTTCAGACCGAGGTGAGCGTCATCGTCCCAAAGGCGTATCCTCCGAAGAAGAACGCGAGTCGCGGTACCCACTATAGGTACCATCGCCAACTCCTATGCTTCTATCCATCCATGTACCCGCCACCAGTACGGTGTGGGATCCCCTCGAGAGCAGGGGTCTCCCGGCACCTCAGTCAAAGACCGAGTTGTTATAAAATGCTCACCCCCGCCAAGTTTCCCAAAAAACACCTTCTCCTGCCGGTTTTATCCCCACACACGCCAAGAGTCCTATTCCACATGATCCCATACACATGCAAGCAGTAGCATAGCAATATCATATATAGAGTGGTAGGTAACAAGGCAATCATGGAATAAATGATGGCTATGCAAGGCTCAAGCATCATCCAATTGCAATAAGTAAAGCGCTAGGTCGTCTAGTTGCAATGTCTAATAGGCATTCAACAGATGGGCTGGGCGTGAACCTGAGGGCAAGTTCTCTTCATCCACGAAGTCTTCCGGGTAGTAGTGCTCCTCCTCGGTCAGCTCCTGGCCGTCGGTAGGTCCTAAATACGTAATTAAAGTAAATACCGGGGACCTAATAGCAATTAACTCTAATAAAACCAGTTCAAGAAAGATCCAAATGGACTCATACTTCACACCAAGGGCTCCCGACACGGGACTGTGCCTAACGAGACATAGCCAACGGATCTCAGAGTGCAGATGAGACCGTCCTCGATGGATCCAAGACCATACTTGAACTGCAGCTCCCCACGTACGCCTTTCGGTAACCACTGGCAAGCTAGAGACGTACAAGATACTTGACCAAGACCAGAGCCATAATAGTTCCGATGGTGGCGACAGGTTCCTGGGTTGCCGTTTTAAGAACCGGACCTTACGGAGAGACACTACAGCATACACGAGGCAAAGCTCTAGCTCCCTGAACCATGTTGCTAAAAAGCAGGTTTTACCATTAAATTAAAGTGAACCATTAAGTCATGATTAACAGTTAAATAAAGGTGATGTAGCCGCACTTAGCAAAAGACCACCCATATGCATAAACCCGGGATAACAAGGTGCAGGATAAAAGGACTAGGAATTGCCTTAAGGTAAACAAATTTAGACACATGCATATGTATAAACGTAATTTAAAGGTGTGTAGGTAGCAAGGTGTCGGTGCCAATCCTGGGAGAGGCCCTAAGACGACGATAAATCACCCACTAAAACGCTGGAACCAATTAACCCAAAAAATAAGCGCAAAGGTCTTGATCCGCTGTCAGGCTCAAGGGTGCCCAGCACCCCTCGAGCGAAGCGGAACTCCGCCTCGCTCGAGGCCCCTCGCTCGAGGCCCGGAGGCCGCTCTCGACGCCTATCTCCGCCTCGCTCGAGATCCCTCGCTCGTGGGGCCTGCTGACGGCTCACCTATCCGATGGACAAAAGCATTTAATGGCTCTGCACGGCCTTGGGCGAGGAAGTCAAGCGACGGATCACTAGCCCATCCCCGGTCATCTCCGCCAACCCCTGACACCGTGCAGTCATTCTTGACGCCGTGCGGTCATCCTCTACACTGTGCAGCGTGACAGACCTGTGTGGCGTCACGAGCCTGAGCGATGTGACAGCCCTGTACTGTCACGCTTCTCTGTTCTACCAACTCCGGTACGGGGACCTCTCGAACGGACATGGGGAGCCCTCGAACGGGTCTATGGCCCGTTGTACTCGATGATGACAACCCACGCCAGCCCATAAAATCAGGAGCACAGGAAGCGTGCGTCATGAACAGGGGACGCCACGCCATGCGCCAGAGCACCATACGCCGGGAAGTCGCATAGTCCGACAACGCGAGCCAAGACAAGAGTCACGCCTGCGGTCACACCTCGTCGTACGCCGCCACTGTACCAAGTACTGTACTTCTACTGTTTGTAACTGCCCCTCTTTGAACTATAAAAGGAGGAGGCAGCCCCATAGAACGGGGGACGAGCCATCAGAAACACTCATCCACACACTCCACTCAGTTTGCAAGAAACTCAACTCTCACTCGTTCTAAGGGACCTGGGGGCTCATCCTCCTCTCCCGCCAAGCTTGTAGCCCCCCTACTACGAGCACCCCCCGGTGCGAGGCAATACAAGTGCGCAAGCACACCCTGCTGGACGTACGATCGGAAGATCGGAACCAGGATAAACCTCGTGTCACCGTGTTGCCCTCGCATCGACCATCGAGAGACGGGACACAGCACACTTTTTTGCAGGTGTTTGGACCCCCGCTGGGTTCTGGCACCGACAGTGGCGCGCCAGGTAGGGGAATCGCGCTGTGATCGACTTCTTGACCCGCCAGTTCTCTCGATGGTGATCCGTACAGAGCGCCTCGTTGACCGCTGCTCCTACGGTTCATCCGACCCGCTCCCGGCCAGATTCACCATCTGGTTCGGGAGCCTGGGGTTTGAGGCAACCGGCAACGGTTATCTCATGCGGCTCCTCCCAAGGGATGCGGCCGCCACTGCCGCGACCGCCGCAACGAGCCCACCACCGCCACCAACGCCCAGACGCAAGAGGCGCTCAGGGCAACGCTCACGACGGGCACGCATGGAGCGGCGCCGGGCTGCGCGCGCGCGCCGCCTTGACGACGTCGACCTCAGCGAAAGCACCATCACCGAGGGGACGAAGGCCACGCCAGCACCCGTGCCTCCGACCACACGCCCGAACGAGGAGAGTGAGGCCGAGCCGTCACGTTTCCCGTATGGGATACGTGGAGCGGGCATGGCGTACTCGTCATCCATCAGCACGGCGATGGACGCCTACGACGACCTCGCTGGACATCACCTGCTCTCGATCCGAAACCTCATCGCGACCTCGCTGGGCGACTCATACCTCAGCACGAGCGCGGGGGAAGCCTCGCAGGAGGACCCGGAGTGGGACTACCTCGAACTCCGTGACTACGAAGCTTTCGTGGCGTTCCAGGCCGCGGCGGACTACTGCTTCGACTACTCCGATGACTCGAGCACGGGGGATCATGACCCTGCGCGGGAGTGCTTTGTCGCGGCAGTATTCGAGCCGGACATGGAGGACAACAACCCCGTCACGCCACGAGACCCCGTGGGAAGCGTGGCACCCCGGCAGGCGGCACCCCCCGCGACCGGAGACGCCGCACTGATTCAAGCCCAGCTGATCCAAGTGCGGGAACTCGAGGCCAGCCTCGAAGACGAGAGACGCCAGGTTCGACGGCTGCGCGCAGCCCTCAAAACGGGGCGACCCGGGCCCAGCAACTTCGCGCAGGAGGTGGCGCGCACCGCACAGGCGCGAATCATGGCCGGCGATCACTGGGATGACCCCCTGGCCCTGGCAAGGACCAGCCAGAAGTTAATCGCCGCGGCTACGCTGATACGAGCGATGCCGGAGCCATCGACGCCGCAGGGCCGCAACCTGCGCCGCGAGGCGCAAGCCCTGATCGAACAGGCCGCGGTACAACAGGCCGAGAGCTCCGCGTCGCGTATGAGATGCTCTGACAGCACGGGAGTCGTAGGCGGAGCGCAAGACCGGGCGGAGTCAATGCGTACTCCTCTCAAGAGCCGGATGAAATCTCCTGTGAAGGAACGCGTGCTGGACACACGCGCCGGCAAAGATGATGCCCGCCACATCCTCAATAAAAGGAAGCTCGACGCCACCACCGGCCACGGGTACCACACTCGACGTGTAGGCCACTACGACAGCCGTGAAGACAAGAGCCCATCGCCGGAACCTCCTGGTACTCGGGTGTTCAGCCGCGAGATCCGGACGGCACCGATACCTCCACGATTCCGGCAACCGACCACCATCGTCAAGTACTCCGGAGAGACCGACCCTCGAGTTTGGCTCAACGATTATCGCCTGGCATGCACGCTGGGTGGTGCGTCCAGCAATGAAGTTATCATCCGCAACCTGCCCCTCCATCTCGCGGACTCAGCGCGAGCATGGCTGGAGCAGCTGCCCCCGAACCAGATCCATGACTGGAACGATCTTGTCGACACCTTCGTGGGCAATTTCCAGGGCACGTACGTACGCCCGGGGAACCCCTGGGACCTTCGGCAATGTTGCCAGAAGCCCGGCGAGTCCCTGCGAGATTATGTTCGCCGCTTCTCCAAATGCTGCACGGACCTTCCGAACGTCGGAGACTCGAAGGTGCTTCATGCCTTCCTCCTAGGCACGACGAATCGAGGCTTAGTGCGCAAACTCGGGCGAAAGCCCCCCACTACCGTTAGTGGGTTGTTCGACATCGCCACGCGCTACGCCTCCGGCGAAGAGTCAGATGGCGCCAACTTCGTCGACAAGAAGGGGAAGCACGTGGAAGGAGCGCCCATGGAGGGAAGCAAGCCCAAGGCCCCCGCCAAAAAGATGAAGCAGGGGAAGAAAGGGAAGAAGGCGCAGCAGGCGCCACGAGTACCGGAGCCAGACGACGACTCCGACGAAGCCCTCGCGGCGGACCCCGCCCGCAAGGGCCCAGGAGGTCAGCCTCGAGGCCCGGGGGTCTTCGACGACATGCTCAAGAAACCGTGCCCATACCACAGGGGCCCGGTCTTTCACACCCTCAAGCAGTGTGAGATGTTGAAGAAATACTACAACCGCGTGGCCGCGAAGAACGACAACGAGAAGGGAGACGCCGACGGCAAGGACAAGGGTGGATTCCCCAAGGTGGAGAATGTGTTCTTCATCTTCGGGGGGCCCATGACCAACATGACATCTCGACAGCGCAAGCGCGAACGTCGAGAGGTCCTGGCGGTGCACCGGGCGGCCCCGAAGTACCTCGACTGGTCGGAGGAGACCATCTCCTTCAGTAGAGAGGATCACCCCGATTTCATTCCGAATCCGGGGCAATACCCGCTCGTCGTCGACCCCGTCATCGGCAACACATGCTTCTCCAAGGTGCTCATGGATGGAGGCAGCAGCCTCAACATCATGTATGCTCCCACCCTGGAGCTCCTGGGGATTGGCAGGGACCAGCTGCGCCCGAGCAAGGCGCCATTTCACGGCGTCGCTCCTGGGAAGCGGGTTCAGCCCCTCGGGCAGATCGACCTGCCGGTCTACTTCGGGACGCCGGACAACTTCTGCAAGGAAGTCCTCACCTTCGAGGTGGTGGGGTTTCGGGGTGCCTATCACGCCATTCTCGGGCGACCGTGCTACGCCAAGTTCATGGCCATCCCGAACTACACCTACCTCAAGATGAAGATGCCGGGCCCGATGATAGAGCTGGAGTGAGAAGGTGCTGGAGTGGAAGGTGTAGAGCTGGACGACGGGCTTCTTCCTGCAAAAGGGTTAGTATATGTCTTCGAACGGCGTCCCTGCACTTCACGTTCAGCTTTGCAAGCATATTCAAATAACGTGGTCATATCATTATACTCCTTATAATCAAGTATATCCTGAATTTCCCTGTTCAATCCACCACGAAATCGTGCCATGGCAGCATCATCCTGTTCAAATAAACCACAACGAATCATACCCTTTTGTAACTCTTGGTAATACTCCTTAACGGATCGTTGGCCTTGCTGGAATCGCTGCATGGTGTTAAGCGAATCTCGGGCATAATAAGAAGGAACAAAACGATGTCGCATAGCGGCTTTTAATTGAGCCCAAGTAGATGGAACAGCAGTGGGATGTTTGAGTTTATATTCACGCCACCAAATTAAAGCAAACTCAGTAAATTCACTAATAGCAGCCTTAACTTGAGACGTAGCAGGGATATCATGACATGAAAATTTTTGTTCTACCTCTAACTTCCAATCAAGATATGCAGCAGGAACATACTTGCCATTAAAAGTAGGAATCTTAAATTTAATCTTCGCAAATGAATCATTAACCGGATTACGTACCACACGGCGGGCACGAGGTTGACGGTCTCCATCCTCATATTCCGTGTCACCACCATAGCCCTTCTGCAAGTCCGTGAGCGTCGCGTTCATCGTCGTGAGCGTCGTGTTCATCGCATCAAGCCGGGCCGTCAAGGCGTCAAATGTACACTTGGGCGGCTGTCTGAGCAAGGTACTGCTGGTCAAGACGCTCATTGGATGAAGAGAGCGCAGAATCAACCTTCTCGTGCAGCGTCTTTATGTCGTCTTTAAGTCCATCAAGTTCTGCTCGCATGCCTTGCAGCTTGGAGTCCATCTTGTCGTCGTCTCCTGACATGGTTAGCGCAAACACAAGAAAAACAGATCCTACGACAACAAAGGTGTGGGTGAAAAGCTCACAAAGATGCTGCGATCAAGTTCTTATCCGTTCTTACCAATCAACAGGGGCGATCGCAGACAACAAGTGGCACCTGTGAAAGATTGGAGCAGCGATTGCCTGGAGAAACAAAAGTCTGCTCGTCGTAGGAATATGTGTAGTTCTGGGTAGGCTGCACTCAAGTCAAGGATTAGCACAATCAAACAATAAATGCAAAGCTGAATAATAGTGCTAAACACGTAACAAAGCTGCTGGTAACAAGTGCCACCCGCGATGGATCAAGGGAAGGCAACAAGGAAGTGGGCTGCAGAAACGGAAAATCTATCGGGCCGCGTTACGCTGTGTAAACGGCGTTTTTTGGGCTCGAAACCGGCTTCACCTGGCGCTACGTGGGGTGCCCTATAGGAAATTTCGTAAGCTTTCCGGGAAAAAAAGAACGCTGAAATCGGAGATCCGAGCGAAAAGTTATGGCCGTTACAAAACGGGTGTTCGTAACGACACAAAACTGCCAAACGAAAAACCGAACTTTCCAAAAACGAACTGCTCTTTCCTTTTTTTTAATTCTTTCCTTTGTCTTTCTTCTCAGAACTTTCCTTTTTTTTTCCTCTTTTTTTTTCTTTCCTTTCTTTTTTTTCCTTTTTTTTTCTTTCCTCAAATAGAAACACGAAACCGAGTAGGGTTCGGTTGGATCGGCGGCGCGTGGAGTGCGGCTTGGGGAAGGAACGAAACCGAGTAGGGTTCGGTTGGAGGGGGTAACAGTGCTGGTGATGATGATTGTGGCGGTGGTGGTGCTGGTGGCGAGGTAGGACAGCGTCGGCGGCGGCGGCGGCGACGGTGGTGGAGATGGAAAGCGGCGGAAGCACAAAGTGACCAGCAACAAATTAACGCGAAGCACACAAATTCAACAACGCAAATTATTGAAAGAAAGTGCAAGGCGAAGAAAGGTTTTGGGACAATGGTCTAACCTGAATTTTTTTTGGGTTTTTGTGGACTGTAGGTAATGGAACAACACTCGATAAAAACTCACCGATCAACCTGGAAAGCTGATACCACCTGATAGAGCTGGAGTGCCCGATCTTTCGGTGAGTGGAGGATAATTTTGATTTGGTGGAAGTCGACCCTCACGATCCGACTACGACGAGCGAACCCGAAGCGCCAATGCAATCGCTGAACCAACTCCCTGTGATTACCGACCCAGTTGCAATCAAGATCAGAACTTCCTGTACGCAATCAAAGAACGAACAAGAAAAAGAAGGCGAGCAATCTTAATATCACTCGAAGGTGGAGTTCTGAATCACACGAGGACAGCACGTATTTGTGCGTGTTCGGTGTAGCTAAAGCAAGATGTAAAACAAAACTCGAGGATGCTAATGACGGCTATAGGGTTTAATAGCACGGCCACAAGGGAGTTGGGGTCGTGCTACAACCCTAGGACGCGTCCCTAATGGACCCAACTCGATACACGGCCCATTGGGCCAAAATAAGGTGACGCAGCACCTTGGACAGAAAACAGTCCTACTCAAAATGACGATTGCGGCCGCCTCGGTGAAGATATGAAGGTGAGTCCGGATCCATCTGAAAGTAGACTTGATAAGCTTTCCATCAAGTACTTGGTCGCCCAAAACGGAGTCCGGATGAAGTCGTGGCGGCCGTAACAAGTTGACGTTCGTGCGCAGTCCGAATCCAGCCACATATCCTTCATTCTTTAGCACCATGACGTAGTTCAACTCTCTTGCACGAGCCCGAGTGATCGGCCCTGAAGGTGGTGCTTGGGGTGAAGGTGCTGCTGGTGTAGATGTACCGGTGATGTCCTCATCACCTGAAGGGAGTCATCACCGTGGGGCCCTCGTTCGAGCACGCCTACGAGTGCGACGTCGAGTGCGTCGAACACGCTGAGGCACTCGCTGAAGATGAAGCTTGTGTAGCCCGTCTGGAAGATATGGTTCACGAGATCGACAACCCCGCGCCAAAGCACGTTGGCAGCTTCGAGCCAGCCGAGCAGACCAAGGACGTACCCCTCGACCCCAGCAACCCTGACGGCAAGACGTTGAAGGTCAGCTCCACCCTCGACCGCAAATAGGAAGTGGTGCTCGTCGACTTCCTCCGCGCCAACGCCGACATCTTCGCGTGTAGCCCCTCGGATATGCCCGGCATACCGAGGGAGGTCGCCGAGCACTCCCTTGATATCCAGCCCAACTCTAGGCCGGTGTGCCAACGCCTTCAGCGCTTTGACGAGCAGAAGCGTCGAGCGATTGGAGAGGAGCTGCGCAAGCTCTTGGAGGCCGGATTCGTCAAGGAAGTTTTTCATCCCGTGTGGCTAGCTAACCCTGTATTAGTTATGAAAAAGAATGGGAAATGGCGGATGTGTGTGGACTATACCGGTTTAAATAAAGCATGTCCCAAAGTTCCTTTTCCTTTGCCACGAATCGATCAAATCGTAGATTCCACCGTGGGGTGTGAACTCCTCTGCTTCCTTGATGCGTATTCCGGTTATCACCAAATAAAGATGAAAGAATCTGACCAACTCGCGACTTCTTTCATCACCCCCTTCGGCATATACTGCTACACTACGATGCCGTTTGGGCTTCGAAACGCGGGAGCCACGTATCAGCGATGTATGCTTCGGGTCTTCGGAGACCAGATCGGGCGCACCGTGGAAGCATATGTCGACGACATCGTCGTAAAATCCAAGAAGGCAGACAACTTGGTCGACGATTTGCGAGCCGCTTTCGAGGCTCTCCGGGCCGCCGGTGTAAAGCTCAATCCGGAGAAGTGCGTTTTCGGAGTGCCGCGAGGCATGTTGTTGGGTTTCATAGTCTCCCAGCGAGGCATTGAACCCAACCCCGAGAAGGTTGCTGCTCTCGAACGGATGGGCCCGATCTGACACTTGAAAGGAGTCCAACGGGTCCTGGGGTGCTTAGCGTCGCTGAGTCACTTTATATCTCGGCTAGGGGAAAAGGGTTTACCTCTGTACCGGCTCCTGAGAAAGCACGAACGCTTCTCCTGGACCCCAGAGGCACAGGAAGCCCTCGACAAGCTCGTCGCGTCGCTCTCAAGTTCACCCATCCTTACGCCGCCAAGGGATGGGGAAACGCTCTACCTATACGTAGCTGCGACGACCCAAGTGGTTAGCGCGGTCATCCTAGTAGAGAGAGAAGAAGAAGGCCATGCGCTGCCGGTACAACGACCCGTGTACTATATCAGCGAAGTATTATCAGAAACCAAGACGCGGTACCCGCAGATCCAAAAGCTGTTGTACGCAATTGTGCTGGCTCGAAGGAAGCTGAGGCACTACTTCGAGGCGCACCCGGTGACTGTGGTCTCGTCGTTCCCCTTGGGGGAGATAGTCCGCAACCAGGACGCGTCTGGGAGGATTATCAAATGGTCGGTGGAACTGATGGGCGAAACGCTCACGTACGCACCGCGCAAAGCCATCAAGTCCCAGGTTCTCGCGGATTTTGTCGCCGAGTGGACAGACGTTCAACTACCCCCGCCCCAGATACAGGCAGAGTGTTGGACTATGTACTTCGACGGATCTGTGATGAAGACCGGAGCGGGGGCAGGGCTTCTCTTCAGCTCACCTCATGGAGAACACGTGCGCTATGTGGTGCGGCTGCATTTCCCCGCCTCCAACAACATGGCAGAATACGAAGCCCTCCTCAGTGGGCTCCGTATTGCCCTCGAGCTGGGCATCAAATGCCTCGATGTTAGGGGGGATTCGCAGCTAGTCATAGATCAAGTGATGAAGAACTCGAACTGCCACGACGAGAAGATGGAAGCATATTGCCACGCAGTGCAACGCCTCGAAGACAAATTCCTCGGCCTCGAACTCAACCACATTGCGCGCAAGTACAACGAAGAAGCAGACGAGTTGGCTAAGATTGCGTCGGGGCGAATCACAGTTCCCCCGAACGTCTTCGCCCGCGATTGCTCGAGACCCTCCATCGAGCCCCAACATCCGGATACGACGTCGGAAGCGCCCTCGAGGGAGGCCCGCGTCGAGCCAATGGACAAGGATCCCTCGACACAAGGCATCGAGACCCACCAACCAGGGACACCACCGCCTGACGAGCAGGAGGCGATGGAAATCGACGGACCCCCGGCCCTACAAGACTGGCGACACCCATACATAGACTGGATCGACCACGGCACGCTGCCCTCGGATCGAACCGAGGCGCGACGCATCGCCAGACGAGCTAAGTCGTTCGCCATGATCGACGGCGAGCTGTACAAACGCAGCCCTTCCGGGGTGATGCTACGCTGCCTCCCCATTCCCGCAGGGCGGCAGTTGATACGAGACATCCATGCAGGAACATGCGGGCATCACGCGGCGGCCCGAACCCTCGTGGACAACGCCTTCCGACAAGGTTTCTATTGGCCCACGGCGGTTGCCGACGCGATAGAGGTCGTGCGTACCTGTGAAGGGTGCCAGTTCTACGCCCGCAAGACACACCTCCCGGCGCACGAGCTACAAACCATCCCAATCACATGGCCCTTCGCCGTATGGGGATTGGATCTTGTGGGTCCGCTGCCAAAAGCGCCCGGGGGCTTTACTCACCTGCTGGTTGCCATCGACAAGTTCTCGAAGTGGATCGAGGTCCGGCCCATCACGAACATCCGATCTGAGCAAGCGGTACAGTTCTTCGACGACATAATCCATAGGTTCGGGGTGCCAAACTCAATAATCACTGACAACGGCACCCAATTCACTGGCAAGAAGTTCCTGGAATTCTGCGACCGCAACCACATCCGCGTGGATTGGTCGGCCGTTGCACATCCCCAAACAAATGGCCAGGTGGAACGGGCCAATTGGGAGGGCTAGGAATTCCATTTTTTATTGGAAACCCTAGGCTTCCAATATATAATACTACTATTCTCTACCCTGGGTACCAAAGGGACGGGCTAGCGATGTACGATAAAAAAAATTATCGGACGGCCCGACGCAACATCCAAATACAGTATTTGCAACATAAAAAAATATAAAGTTGCAACATCAAAAATATGTGGAAAAAACAGTTCATTATCAACGTCGGATTGTAACCGGAGAAATTCCTGCCGTAACATTACGCGCATGTTTCATGAAACATTTCCAGAACAAACGCTGCAACATTAAAAGTCAGCAATTGAAACATTAAAATCCAACTGGTGCAACATCACAAAGATAAGTTTATCTGCAACATTCGCGCACACATGTAGCGTTGCAACATCTAAAAGACTCTAGTGCAACACCGTCGCATACCTGGTGCAACATGTACGTTGGACACCAGAAAGAACCTTCTTCAAGCTCGAACTGCCGCCACGGATCCTCGCCATTTGCCTCACGCGTTGCTGTCCGGAGCTCCTCGAGGTGCTCCGCGACTGTCTTCGGCACCACTACAGAGGGCACGTCTGCCATGGCCGCCGCTTGGAGCTACTCTTCCGCGGCAGCCCCGACCTACGTCGCCATGGTTGCCGCACGAAGCTCCTCCGCGGGGCTTGCCGCCGCCGTCTGCGAGCATAGCTTCATGAGGTGGAGGCAATGAGCAAGGAGAGGAGCGACGAGGATGGATCCCGTCAGAGAGGCAGTGCGAGGAGGTCGACGTGACAGTCTTCGAGGAGTGCTGACCTTCATGAGTTGGCACTCGTCGCTAGTGCACGTTGCACGGAGCAGCATGGGGCCCTGGCGGTGGCGGCCAGTGGGCGTAGGGTTGGTCACGAGGGCACAGGCGCCGCCGCCTTCGGCGAGGCCAGCACCTCGCTGAAAGTGCATCTAGGCCCCTAAATGTGTTTTGGTAATTAATGACAATCATCATGGACTAACAATTCTATTGAGATGATGAGATTAGGTTAGTCCGGATGAATGGATGAGCTTCAATGATTGATTACGATATATCGCCGTATATTGAAGCAAGGGGATGCTAAAGGAAAAGGTAAAAGATAGGTCGTTTTCTTTTACCGGTCCCAAGGAGTTTTAGAGAAGAATTTTGACCGGATTGATAGGCTAGATAGCCGTACTATTAAGAGGGGTCAATTCTGGTTGCTTGTTATGATTCTAGTGCCAACTTGCTCAAATAGTATAAGTGCATGCATGAGAGCTAACTTCGTTTTAGAAAGTTGAAGGAAATTCAACCTTGCTGATTTTGGTCAGGCGGACGGTCCGCCCATGGGGTGGCGGACGGTCTGCCTCACATTTGATTGAAGGAAAATCGGCTAAGTGTTGGATAAAAGGGGCCCTGCCGTTTTTCTTAGGCGGACGGTCCGCCGGGCACAGGCGGACGGTCCGCAGGCTATTTTTTGCATGAGGCGGACCCTTTCGCGGACCGTCCACGCAGAGACGATTTCTGGAGGTTCCAGGACACTTTTATAAGGCGGACGGTCTGCCTTTGTGAAACGTGGTCCTTAGTCGTGTGGTGATCGTTTTCTAACTAAGAGGCGGACGGTCCGCCCCTGTTGGACGGTCCGCCCCTGTTGGGCGGACGGTCCGCCAACCCCGTAACGGTCACTTCTGACACGTTTGACTTTTTGAAATAGTAGCCGTTGGGCTCGGGCGGACGGTCCGCACCCTCTTAGGCGGATGGTCCGCCAGTGCTCTGTTTTCACGAGTTTTACACATAACGACTAGTTGGAAAGGTGGGGAGTATATATACTTATCCCACAAGTTTGGGGACCTTCTCTTGGCCATTCTGAAAGCTCACTTGACCCAAGAGTCCCCTCTCTCATTCCTCTCTCACTCATTTGCTAAGGGATTGCATTCTTGTGAGTGTGAGGAGTTCTAGTGCATTGATTTGGATTGCATTGAGCATTGAGGCAGTAGGAGAACATCAAGCAAGCGTCATTGGCTTGTTACTCTTGGAGGTTGCCGCCTCCTAGACGGCTTGGTGTGTGATTTCCATTGAGCTCTTCAAGAAGATTGTGAAGAAGCCTTGGAAGATTGTGAGAGGTCTTGTGCTCACCTCACCGGAGCGGTAAAGGGCAACTCTAGTGGAATCGAGGTTTGGAGAGGTTCATTGCATTCAAGCCGGCTTATACATCAAGTGTGACTTGATAGAGAAGCGGTTGAAGCTTTGAATCCACCTCAACGTGGATTAGGGGTGACCGGCAAGTCATCGACACCACGGGAAAATTTCGGTCTCTCGTGTGATTGATCATTCCTTTACTCATTTACATTTGGCTATTTATCTTGATCATTTACATTCATAGAGATTGAATCATACTTGTCACCCTAGGTTGCAAACCTTGACCTAGTATAGAATTGAGTAGAAATAGGATTTCTCTTGTGTTACTAATAATTTTTATTAGTGCTTTGATTTTAGTTAAAACCGCCTATTCACCCCCCCTCTAGTCGGTATCCTAGATCCTACAAGTGGTATCAGAGCCGTGGTCTCCAATTTGTAAGGATTTAATCATCCCGGAGTAGGATAAATGGCTAGTGATAGCAAGAATCATACGGGGAAACCACCCTTCTTTGATGGAAGCAATTATGACTATTGGAAGACTAGAATGATGGTCTATATCAAGTCAACTAGCAAGAAGGTGTGGGAAATCATAGAGGAAGGATACGTCATACTTGATCCCAAAGATCCTTCCCCATCGGATAGTGAAAAAGAAAATCTAAATGATCAAGCATTGAATTTGCTCTATAGTTGTCTTAGTGTGAATGAGTTCAATCGGATCAAGAACCTCAAGACGGCCTTTGAAGTTTGGGAAAGATTCAAGGAAATTTATGAGGGAACCACCACCGTGAAGGGAGCAAAACTCTTTGTATACAAAGGAAAATTTAGTGAGTTTGCTATGAAGAAAGATGAAAGTGTTGATGAAATGTTTGATAGATTGAACAACATTGTCAATGAGCTCAAGTCTCTCAACTTTGATGTGCCGGATCAAGATTTCTCTCACAAGTTTCTTAGGTGTCTCCCGGAGAAGTATGAAACTATTGTGACTCTCTTGGTGAGGGAGGACTTGAGCAAGATTACCCCAAGTGAAGTTCTCGGTGAAGTGCAAACACATGACATATTCAAGAAGTCACAACGAGAAGCTCGTGGTTTGGCAAATGATGATGAGAAGAAAAGCATAGCCCTCAAGGCAAAGTCTACCAAGGAAGACAATTGTGATGAGGGAAATGAAATTGGTGAAGGCTCAATGGAAGAAATGGCCCTCATTGTCAAAAAGCTAAACCGAATCATGAAGAACAAGAACTATGGCAAGAAAGGGCAATCATCAAGCAAGAATCCATTTGAAGACAAGAAATGCTATGAGTGTGGTGAAATGGGTCACATCATCATAAATTGTCCAAACAAGAAAGACAAGTACAAGAAGAATGATGACAAGAAGAAGAAAAGAAAGAAGTTCTTCAAGAAGAAGAAGAAATGTCAAGCTTACTATGTTGAGTGGGATTCCAATGCTAGCTCCGACTCCGATGATGATGATGATGATGAGGATGACAAGCCATCAAAGGGAGTAGCGGGCATCGCCATCAAGAAGGCTCCATCACTCTTCTCTTCTCCTTTTTGTCTTATGGCAAAGGGTGAAGCCAAGGTATCATATGATGATGATGATCATGATTTATTTGATGATGATTATGAACTAGATGATATTCCTTCATATGATGATCTTGTTAGAATGCTTAACAAGTCTAATGACTACATGTGCAATGAGAAGAAAAAGTTGATGGATTTGGAGAGAAAATACTCATCTCTTCAAAGTTCCTATGAGGAGCTAAAGACCACTCATGAGAATCTAAAAGAAACTCATGAGAAGCTTAAGGAAGCTCACAACATCTCTCTTGCACAAGAAGTCAAAAGTCATGTGAGCATAGGTGTTGGTTGTGATATCTTGAATGATAGATCATGTGCTCCTAGTTCATCTAACCCATCTTGTAGCTCAAGCAATACATCTTTCATGAATGATGGATTCACATGTGATGCCTCTCTTATGATTGAGAATGAATTGCTTAAGGAGGAAGTTGATAAGTTGACCAAGAAATTCACCAAATGGTTTGAGAGTCATTCGGATTTCACTAAGTGTGTGGAAACCCAAAAGGTTCCAATCAACAAGAATGGGATTGATTACACTCCTAAGAAAGGGAAAAGGCTTTCATTCCCAATAACTCTACCTTTGGCAAAGCTCATGTACAATATGAAGAGGAGAGTTCATTCAAGTTTTGTCAAATTTGCAAGACTAGAGTTGAGCCATCTCACAAGTGCAAGGGCAAGAAAGATGTATCCTTTGATGCTTCATATGTGCTTAAGAGAAATGTTAAGGGTGAAGTATTTGCTAAGTTTGTTGGTAATCCTAAGAACAACACTAGAAAGATAGCTATATGGGTACCTAAGGTCTTGGTTACTAACATGCAAGGACCCAAGCAAGTTTGGGTACCTAAAAACTAGTAATCTTCTTATGTAGATGGATTACAAGTTCGGAGGAAGACATTGGGTACTTGATAGCGGCTGCTCTCAACATATGACCGGAGAGGCTAAAATGTTTACTTCTATTGATGATGAAGCCGCCGGTTATGATAATATCATATTTGGTGATAATGGTAAAGGTGAAGTGAAAGGGTTAGGCAAAATTGCTATTTCAAATGATTACACTCTCTCAAATGTCTTGTTGGTCAACTCTCTCAAGTATAATCTATTGTCTATTACTCAACTTTGTGATCTTGGCTACAAATGCACCTTTACTAGTGATGGTGTTGAGTTGACCACTCTTGATGGAAAGAATTGCATTTTTAAGGGATTTAGGCATGAAAACTTATATCTTGTGGATTTCTCATCAAGTCATGCAAATTTAGTTTCTTGTCTTTTTACTAAGTCATCAAAAGGTTGGTTGTGGCATAGAAGGCTTGCTCATGTTGGCATGAAACAACTCAACCGATTATTGAAATATGATCTAGTTGTTGGATTGAAAGATGTGAAGTTTGAGAAGGATAAACTTTGTAGTGTTTGTCAAGCCAGGAAAGCAAGTTGCTAGCCCTCACTCATCCAAAAGTATCATGTCTACTTCGAGAGCTTTGGAATTATTGCATATGGATTTGTTTGGACCAACCACATATAGAAGTATTGGTGGAAATTTCTATTGTCTTGTGATCGTTGATGATTTTACAAGATACACTTGGGTATTCTTTCTTCATGACAAGGCCGACACATGCGACATCTTCAAGAAATTTGTGACAAGGGCCGAAAATGAATTTGAGCTCAAATTGAAGAAAGTGAGGAGTGACAATGGTAGTGAATTTAGAAACACAAGAATTGATGAATATTGTGATGAAAAGGGTGTCAAACATGAGTTCTCATCCAAGTACACTCCGAAACAAAATAGTCTTGTGGAGAGAAAAAATAAGACTTTGATTGATATGGCAAGGTCAATGCTCTCGGAATATAATGTGTCGGATTCTTTTTGGGCCGAAGCCATCAACACCGCTTGTCATGCATCAAATAGACTCTATTGCCATCGATTCTTGAATAAGACTCCATATGAGCTACTTATTGGAAGAAAGCCAAATATTTCATATTTTCGGGTCTTCGGGTGCAAGTGCTATATTCTTAGGAAAGGCTCACGGTTATCAAAATTTCAAAGTAAATGTGATGAAGGATTTCTTCTTGGGTATTCATCTTGTAGCAAGGCTTATAGAGTATACAACAAGACTCATGGCATAGTAGAGGAAACATGTGATGTAAACTTTGATGAATCAAGTGAGTGTCAAGATGAACTAGATAAATCAAGTGATGTAAGAGATGCTATCAAGAATATATCAATTGGTGATGTGAGACCAAGAGAGGAAGATGAGGATGAGGATATGGATCCGAATATTTCTATTAGAGTGAACCCATCAACCTCTATACAAAATGATCAAGTTGAACAATCAATTGAGCCTAGCCATGAAGATGCTACAAATGATATTGCTCAACCGGAACCAATTACATCTCCATCTACATCAACTCAAGAGCCGGTTGTTGAAACAAGGGTCCCACACGCCATTGCAAAGGATCACCCCATTGATCAAATTGTTGGAGATATAAGAAAAGGTGTTCAAACTCGATCTCGTGTTGCTTCATTTTGTGAACACTATTCATTTGTGTCTTTTCTTGAGCCAAATAAGATAGATGAAGCACTTCAAGATCCGGATTGGGTAAATGCTATGCATGAAGAATTAAACAATTTCACCCGGAATGAAGTTTGGGAATTAGTTGAAAGGCCCAAGAATTACAATGTGATAGGCACTAAATGGGTGTTTAGAAACAAACAAAATGAGGATGGCATAGTGGTGAGAAACAAGGCTAGATTGGTTGCACAAGGATATACTCAAGTTGAAGGGTTGGACTTTGGTGAAACATTTGCTCCGGTAGCTAGATTGGAAGCTATTAGAATTCTATTAGCATATGCTTGCTCTCACAACATCAAGCTCTATCAAATCGATGTGAAGAGTGCTTTCTTCAATGGCAAAATTAGTGAACTTGTCTATGTTGAGCAACCTCCCGGTTTTGAGGACCCAATGAAGCCAAATCATGTGTACAAGCTCTCCAAGGCTCTCTATGGACTTAAACAAGCCCCTAGGGCATGGTATGAGAGGCTAAGGGATTTTCTCATCTCACAAGGCTTCAAGATTGGGAAAGTTGATACTACCTTGTTCACTAAATGCATTGACAAGGACTTATTTGTATGCCAAATTTATGTGGATGATATCATCTTTGGGTCAACCAATCAAGACTTTTGTGAAGAATTTGGAGAAATGATGTCTAATGAGTTCGAAATGTCTATGATTGGGGAATTGAATTACTTTCTCGGTCTTCAAATCAAGCAACTCAAGGAAGGCACATTTGTTTGCCAATCAAAATATGTGAAGGACTTATTGAAGAAATTTGGTATGGATGATGCTAAGCCAATCAAGACACCCATGGCTACAAATGGACATCTAGATCTTGATGAGGGAGGTAAACCGTTAGATTTAAAGCTTTATAGATCTATGATAGGTAGCTTGCTTTATCTTACCGCATCTAGGCCCGATATCATGTTTAGTGTATGCATGTGTGCAAGATTTCAAGCCTCACCTAGAGAATGTCATTTGACCGCCATCAAACGTATATTGAGGTATTTGAAGTTCTCACCCAATATTGGTCTTTGGTATCCCAAGGGTGCTCAATTTGAGTTAGTTGGATATTCGGACTCGGATTATGCCGGTTGCAAGGTTGATAGGAAGAGCACTTCCTGTGGCTGTCAATTTCTTGGAAGATCACTTGTTTCATGGTCTTCAAAGAAACAAAATTCGGTGGCTCTTTCTACCGCCGAAGCGGAATATATTTCGGTCGGAAGTTGTTGTGCTCAATTGTTATGGATGAAGCAAACTCTTCTTGATTATGGTGTGAATTTCAAAGAAGTGTCTCTCTTATGTGATAATGAAAGTGCCATGAAGATTGCAAATAACCCGGTTCAACATTCAAGAACAAAACATATTGATATTCGGCATCATTTTCTTAGAGATCATGTGAGCAAGGGAGATATTAAGATTGATGGAATTAGTACAAATGATCAATTGGCGGATATATTCACCAAGCCATTAGATGAGCAATGGTTTTGCAAGCTAAGGAATGAACTAAATGTCATTGACTTATCTAATGTGGCTTGAAACTTAGCTTTCTTATCATATCTAATTTTTTATGCATTTAATTTTCATAAGTACATTCATATCATTGCATTCATTCCATGAATTTTGGCTCTATGATCACTCAAGGACAATTGAAAAGTCTCAAAATTCCCAGAAGAATCAGTGCTAAAAGATACATGAAGAAATCAAAGAAAGAAGTTCAGAAAAACAGAAATGCAAGGAAATATTTTATGGTACGGCGGACCGTTCGCGGGTGCAGAGCCGGACCGTCCGCGGGTGCCTGACCGTCCGCTGATGCAGTGGCAGACCGTCCGCGCGACCTGAGATGAAATTGGAACCGAGAAATTGGCTAAGTCTTAGGCGGACCGTCCGCGAGTAAGAGGCGGACCGTCCGTGACGGGCGAGAAAAGGCGGGCCCACGTAGTTTTGGATCTAATCTTAAAGGGCACCAGCCCCCTCACCCTAGCCCGACCAGAAGCGCCGCCACCCTCTCTCTCTCTCACGGTCTCTCTCAACGGAAGAAGGAAGAAGAAGCCATTCATCTAGGGGGAGGACTTGGTGACTCCCAGACCGTCCGTGATCAACCCCGGACTGCTCAAGAAATCCTCCACCATGTCCTCTCGGTATTTCATTGATTCATCCATTGGTTTTCTTGGATTTCACACGTGAACTAGATTAGGGTTTGAGATGGGGATTTCAATTTCAACCATGGATTCTTGCAAATGCTTATGGGATTGAGTTAGTAGAGTTATGGGCAACATATTGTAGTGATTTGACGCAGTTTGGTGGGGTAGAAACTGAGATCGATCGATGGATTTGAGGGAAGTTATGTTCCTGTTCAGTGGGCACAGTGTAACGGCGGACCGTCCGCGCCCTACTGGCGGACCGTCCGCCGCTCACTGTCTACTGTGGACAGGACAGTAGCCTATTATTGGTTGGATTAATCTCAGTTTTATCAATGATTATTGCTTATATATATTTCATTTATTCATGACAGCAACACTCGCATCAAGAAGGGCATGTGCAAAGCCTAGCTCATCAAAGAGGGCACGAGTTGTAGAGTCGGATGAGGATTTTGAGCTCAGTGACTCAATGGTAGCACCAAGTGACACTGAGGTTGAGGAAGAAGAAAGTGAAGATGAACTCATTGATGTAACCATAAATCACCAGGGAAGAAGGTGGAATAGCTCCAACTTTGCATCTCTCAGGGCACCCTATCAGTACTCATTGCCTCGTGACACCGCCAACCTTTTCTTTCATACTCGTGTGCAAGAAGATGCATTCTTTGGCCACCTACTCAAGAAAAATGTATTCAAGCACCAGAAGATAGACTTCAATTATATGGCCACACAACCCGTGATGGTTGGAGTTGTGAACAACTTTGTGAACATAGAACTAAGGGATTTCCTTGAGAATCATTGTGATTGGAATGAAACCATCATTCGTCAGTTCTATGCCACAGTTGAAATTGATATGACTGAGAAGTCTCTTGAATGGATGACTGGCAAGAGGAGGTACCAAGCCACATTTGCTGAATTTGCAGCCGCAAATGAGATCAACTATGAGTCTATCACCGATGACACGAGCTATGATGTGGTTGAGGAAAATTTCTTTGAGCTTCATGACATCACCGGTATCTATGAGCCAAATAGAACTGGGATTGCTAGAGTCTACACCACTATCATAGGATTGAGGCACCATCCCGCTCTCATCAACAAGATCATCCATGCCACTATTCTCCCAAATAGTGGATACAAAGAAAAGTTAATTGGATGGGCTCCAAACATTGTGCATCATGTCATGAGCAATGAGAAGATGGATGTAGTTAATCTTATAATGTGGCAGATCTTGGAGAAGAAGACCAACATTGAATATAACTTGTACTTTGCTCCATACATAATGGCTCTCATTCTCACAAAGACCAAGTTCAAAGGGCAATGCAATGAACGTCATCTTGTGTACAAGCCTTTTCGGAATGACTCAATCTTCCTCGCACGGCCATTGACCCCTTACCTTCCAGGAGATGACAATGAGGCATATGTTAATGCCGAAGTTGGAGCAGCAGCCCCAGAGGGTGCAGAGCATGCACAGGCAGAGGATGCAGATGCTCAAGCCATGCCACCACCACCCCCTCCTGAGTCTCAGCAGTATCAGTGGGCACCTCCTGCCGGGTATTTTGACCCATACTTTGCTTCATTGCAGCAGTCTATGACTTCTCAGTTTCAGGAGATGCAGCCTGGTTACACATCTCACTTTGAAGCTTTTGGGCAGCAGATGCATAACTCCCTTCAGACCATGCAGCAGGGCTTTCAGAGGCAGCTCGACGATCGTCTCACTCAGTTTGGCACTCATCTTCAGCAAAATGTATACACTCCTATGATGAACAGGATGACTACCATGAGCAATAATCTCGATAGTGCGTTGGATGCACTCAACGAGAGGTTTGATGGGATTACAACTCATGAAGAGTTTCAGACTGTGATTGAGAGGCAGGAGCATCTTCAGCAGGATTTCGACGCTTTTCGGGGTCACTTCCACTCCTACTTCCCTGGCACCTGCACCACCGCCAGAGTTCTACCCCCACCAGCCGTATTTTCCTCCTCCACCGCCGCCCGAGCAATAGCTCCCCTCTTTCGGTTCTTGATGACAAAGGGGGAGAGATCAATTGGAGGAGTGATCATGGAACTTTGCATTGTTTATTAGCATGTCATGCATTTGTGGTTTATTCTTGCATTTGTGATAAGAACTATGTTGGCTTGTAATAACTCTAGTACTTGTGTGGCTTGTGGTTGTGGAACTAGAACCCGGTTGAACTTGTTATGCTCTAGTTAAAAATCCTTTGTGTTATTTGTTCTAGTTCCTATGTTTTCTTGAGGCTAATCTTCAAATGTTATCTTTCTATGAGCATAAACATATATATCTTGTGTAGCCTCGGTTGCTTTTTGTAGGGGAGACTCCGTCAAAATTTCTGTCTATACATATGTGAGAAGAGAAAATTCAATATTATATGCATATCTGTAGGGGGAGTCATTTCCTACAATGAATTTTGATATCACTTATTAAATCTTCTATCATGATTCTATTGAGATAAGTAAGTGTCTTCAAAACTCAAAAATCTCTCATATCACTCCTTTAAAATGGTTGTCATCAATTACCAAAAAGGGGAAGATTGAAAGAGCATCTAGGCCCCTAAATGTGTTTTGGTAATTAATGACAATCATCATGGACTAACAATTCTATTGAGATGATGAGAATAGGTTAGTCCGGATGAATGGATGAGCTTCAATGATTGATTACGATATATCGCCGTATATTGAAGCAAGGGGATGCTAAAGGAAAAGGTAAAAGATAGGTCGTTTTCTTTTACCGGTCCTAAGGAGTTTTAGAGAAGAATTTTGACCGGATTGATAGGCTAGATAGCCGTACTATTAAGAGGGGTCAATTCTGGTTGCTTGTTATGATTCTAGTGCCAACTTGCTCAAATAGTATAAGTGCATGTATGAGAGCTAACTTCGTTTTAGAAAGTTGAAGGAAATTCAACCTGTCTGATTTTGGTCAGGCGGACGGTCCGCCCATGGGGTGGCAGACGGTCTGCCTCACATTTGATTGAAGGAAAATCGGCTAAGTGTTGGATAAAAGGGGCCTTGCCGTTTTTCTTAGGCGGACGGTCCGCCGGGCACAGGCGGACGGTCCGCAGGCTATTTTTTGCATGAGGCGGACCCTTTTGCGGACCGTTCACGCAGAGACGATTTCTGGAGGTTCCAGGACACTTTTATAAGGCGGACGGTCTGCCTTTGTGAAACGTGGTCCTTAGTCGTGTGGTGATCGTTTTCTAACTAAGAGGCGGACGGTCCGCCCCTGTTGGGCGGACGGTCCGCCCCTGTTGGGCGGACGGTCCGCCAACCCCGTAACGGTCACTTCTGACACGTTTGACTTTTTGAAATAGTAGCCGTTGGGCTCGGGCGGACGGTCCGCACCCTCTTAGGCGCACGGTCCGCCAGTGCTCTGTTTTCACGAGTTTTACACATAATGGCTAGTTGGAAAGGTGGGGAGTATATATACTTATCCCACAGGTTTGGGGACCTTCTCTTGGCCATTCTGAAAGCTCACTTGACCCAAGAGTCCCCTCTCTCATTCCTCTCTCACTCATTTGCTAAGGGATTGCATTCTTGTGAGTGTGAGGAGTTCTAGTGCATTGCTTTGGATTGCATTGAGCATTGAGGCACTAGGAGAACATCAAGCAAGCATGATTGGCTTGTTACTCTTGGAGGTTGCCGCCTCCTAGACGGCTTGGTGTGTGATTTCCATTGAGCTCTTCAAGAAGATTGTGAAGAAGCCTTGGAAGATTGTGAGAGGTCTTGTGCTCACTTCACCAGAGCGGTAAAGGGCAACTCTAGTGGAATCGAGGTTTGGAGAGGTTCATTGCATTCAAGCTGGCTTATACATCAAGTGTGACTTGATAGAGAAGCGGTTGAAGCTTTGAATCCACCTCAACGTGGATTAGGGGTGACCGGCAAGTCATCGACACCACGGGAAAATTTCGGTCTCTCGTGTGATTGATCATTCCTTTACTCATTTACATTTGGCTATTTATCTTGATCATTTACATTCATAGAGATTGAATCATTCTTGTCACCCTAGGTTGCAAACCTTGACCTAGTATAGAATCGAGTAGAAATAGGATTTCTCTTGTGTTACTAATAATTTTTATTAGTGCTTTGATTTTAGTTAAAACCGCCTATCCACCCCCCTCTAGTCGGTATCCTAGATCCTACACTCGCGCCATGCACCTCGCCCCCCTCTTCGATTTTCCTCTTCAGCTAGTGATATGGAGCTGCTGCAGCAACATTGAGCATGGCGAAAGGGAAGCGATGTGTGCTAGCCTTAAGGAACTGTCGGCGTGAAGAAAAGAAAACGCATGCGGTGTGTGGTTGAGAATGATCCATCCCTGTTGTTGTGGGCCCGTGCCTAGATATTTCTAGCGGCTCACATCCGACGGGGTCGGACGGCCTAGGCAAAGCATTACCGAATAACTATTTCTACCCAACCCCACCTACGGCCACGCGCTCACCCCGTGGCCTGGCCCACCGACCTCCTCTCCAGGTCGCACCCGCATTTTTTCCGGTTTGGCGTTGACTTTTTTTTTCGGTTCATTTGTCCCACGACTAGCTCGGAGGTGAACGTGGGCCCTGAACCCCCCGTCAGTTCCTCCACCGCTGTCGCTCCATCTTGTGGAGAACGGAGCTGCCGCCGCTGGCCCCTGCGGCCCCGCCACTCGCACCGCCATAGCGTGCCGCCGCTGGCCGACGCGGCCGGCCCCCGGCGGATCCCGCCGCGCCCTGCCGCTGTCCCTTCGTGCGCCTGCCACTAAGGATGGCGATGGATGTCTGGACATCCGAAACATCTGTATTCGTATTCGATAAAAACGTAAATATGGATATCAGTATTCATATTCGATTTTAATATGGATGTCAAATGTATGTATCCGAACTCGATTTCCAACAATTTTCTCTATCTGATTCCACATTCGTATTCGAGAAAAATCCGAAACATTCGGCATTCGACATTCGTATTCGAGAAAAATCCGAAACATTCGACATAAATTAACTTCTCTTTTTAACTAACTATTAATTATAAATGATATAAATTGTTTAATCAATTTCAAAATTATCTACATGATAATTACTAATTATATTGATTATAATATTACTAATGGTATATAAAATTAATTTTAATTAACTTTAAGATGGACAATCATATCAATTTTAACTACTTTAATTTATTTATCTAACTAATAAATTATACTTTACTTAATAATGTACTATTTTCTTATTAAAATATTTTATATATTATGAAAATTATTTATATTTATATTTGTATATTTAATTATTCAAATATATATAACATACATGAGATATATACACATAATTTACTCTTAAAACAATCCATAAAGTGAATTAATACACACTAAGACATTTTCTGTCAAAATCAACTAAACATCCGAATGCTAATCCGAATTCGAACTATTCATTTTGTATTCATATTCGATAAGATTCGTATCCGAATTCGAATTAAAATGTGGTAAATAATGGTATCCGAATTCGAATCCATTCGTATTCGATCCGAATTCATCCTTACCTGCCACTGCCTCCAATTCCTTCGCCAGCCGTCGCCGCCCATCTCCGCTAGTGGTTGCCCTCTCCCTCCCGTCTTAGGCTATCCGCAGTGGGCACGGGATGCCGCCCGGTATCTGCCACCTGGATGGTTTCCCGTGTTGCTTTGGCGTTTTAGGCGCTGCAGCGGGGGATGGGAAGAGGCACGGTACCTCCCCGTTTTATCCCCCGCGCGGTAAATCCAGCGTCTTTTAGAGGAGTCCGCTATCCGCCAGCGTGGCACGGCCCCACACACTCGCGCGCTCCCCAACCGCCGCTCCTCCTCCTCCGCGTCTGCTCCTCCTCACCGCAGGCCCGACCCCGCCGCTCTGTGGATGGTGTGCAGCAGCTCGAGCTCCATCGCGGGCCCGCCTCCTCCGCCCCAAGCTGCTCCAAGCCGCAAGCCTGACGCCGCCGCCGTCTCAGGCCAAGCACCATAGATCCCCCCGCCACCACAGAGGAGGGCGGAGCGTGGGGAGGAGGGGCGCGGCGGCCGGCGTCGGGGAGGAGGGTCGAGCGGCGGCCTGAAGAAGTGGAGCACCAGAGGGCGCCACCCTTGTTGTCTTGGATCCGGAGCAAGACAAGAGGCGGAGCGTCCGAGCAGGAGATGAGGCAGAGCGCGGGGAGGAGGAAGCAGAGCAGAGGAAAGGGGCGCGGCGCTGCCCCCCGCTGGCACCGGAGATGAAGAGGCTGCAGAGATCCTCCAGGGCCCGCCGCCCGCTCGGCCTTCCTCGTCGCCGCCTCCTTTCGATCTGCGCAGGGAGGAGGGGCGCGTTGGAGAGGAGGACCGCCGCTAGAGGAGCTCGTCGCCACGACCTCCGCTGGTCCCTGCTCCTCCGCGTCTGGGCGCCATGGCCGCCGCAACCTCCGCTGGTCCTTGCTCCTCCGCCGGTCGCCCGCGAGATCTCTGCCGCGCGGAGGAAGCAGAGGAGAGCCGCACCGGTGGAGGAGCTCCTCCTGTGGCACCATGGCCTCCACCGCGCTCGCCTCGAGCCCGCCGCCGCAGTCCCGGCACCCCGCGCGTGGAGGAGGGGGGGCGCGGCGGCCGGCGCGTGGCGTTGTCATCCGGGCCCGCGGGGAGGTCCTCCACCCTGCTCCGGTGGGGAGGGAACGGATCGGGCTGGATCCGTCGGCCGCCGAGCTCCAGGAGCGGCGGGCGGGGAGATGAGCGTGCGGGCGAGCGGCGGCCGGCCGCCGCGTGCGGAGGTGGGCGGCGCGGCGTAGGAGCAGGAGGGGGGCGGCGCAGCGGTGGAGCAGGAGGTGGGCAGCGCGGTGCAGATCAGGAGGAATTGGCCGGCGGAGGAGCTGAGAGAGAAGTTTCGGGAGAGAAAACAGAGGAGGGGGGCGGCGACGTCCGGGAGAGATGGGGTGGGGAGATGTAGGCCCGCGGAGAGAGGGAGAGAAAGGAGGGGAGAGGGAGGAAAAAAAGGTTAAAGTGGTGGGTCCCACGGCGGATGGTTAGGATAGAGTATGAGATATAAAGGTTGATGAGTGTGGGAGAAAGTTGTTTAGAGTAGAGAATCTTGATGACCAGGATAGAATATTCCCTTTTAAAGATAGAGAAGAGGACCGCCGGTGTGGACAGCCTTACAGACTCGGCGTCATCCCCACCGCGGCAAGCTGACCCGAGGCGCCCGCCCGGCCGCTCCCGCGTTGACTCGATGCGGATCCATGGCGGCCCTCGGACCCCATCGATACGTGACGACATCTCTGGCGGCAGATGGAGGCGCAGACTACGGGCGTGCCGCCGTGGCTGATGGGGTCTTGGGGACGGCGATCTTGTCGGTTCTGCACGGCACGACGGTGGCTACCTTCATGCGACATGCAGCGGTGGTCCCGTCGCGGCGTCGGGTTTCTCGGCCCAGCGAGATGCCCCCGAGCCACCCTTCCATTGGGCGATAGATTCACCTCAGCCCCCTGCCGTGAATGTGAGTCCCCCAATTGTTCTGCGCTGCGAGTATTTAATTGATTCGAAATTTCATTTTCCCATGATGTATGCAGATCGAGTGCCCGTATGACATGATTTAGTTCCGATCTATGGAGGTCGTCTCCCATGATTTGATTCTGAGGATCTGCTGCATGTGGCGACGGCGCGCACCATTATGTACGGTGCCGCGAAAGGGCTTGGCGTCGCCGCCATGCCTCCGTCTGCAGGTCTTCCCCTGCGGTCCCATCGACTCGCTGCCCCCCGCGTCAACTTTTCCCACGGCGAGCTTGCCACAACCCTCTGGCAAGGTACCGTTCCGAAGCCATCTTTTTTGTAGCTACCTCTATGATGCCTGATTTGCTTGAAAATGCTCGACCTTTCAAATGGATTTGTGGCGTAGAGTTTGGTTGGAATTAAGGTTAAGCATAGTCAGGTGTCTCGCCGATCTGGGTGAGATGGAAACTATTGATCATGAGTATGTTCTTTATAAAGCAAAGAAGAGGTAAGGAGATGTGGTACCACAGTGTTGATAAAAAAATTCAGAACAGTTAAGGATAATGCGTGATCAAAATTTTAAAAACCTACATGATAGTTGTTTGTTTCCTTTAGAAAGCAAGTAAAACATGATGTATTTCAACTCTGAGAAGCATGGAAGTGTCTTCTGTACAGCTAAAATAAAACATGTTTATAGTCACAAAGGATGCCAACTTAGCTGATCAGACTTGGTGCGCTTTGAGATGTAGAAGAGCTAGTACATGTGCAAGAGCCTAAAGCCAAGTGACTGAGTAATGCATCTTTAATTTGGTGTGAATATTATTAAAGCTGGTAGAGTTTGGTGTTTAGCTTATTTACAATGGTGTAATTATTCTGGTCATGTTGATTACTTTCTTATCCATTTAATAATGCCTATTTAAGCCTTTTCAGTTTGGAGTGTTTTCATGGGGGGTCCCTTTGATTAGAACAAAACGGCTCATACTGAGCAATGAGCTCGGCAGGAATTTGTTGTCACTGGGATAAATCTGATACTTGTTTGGTGAAATGGAGCTCAGTATAATAAAAGACTCATCATCTTTCGAAACGAATTGGTAAAATCGTTGCCGATAATTAGATTTCAATGCTAGCAGATATGGATGTAACTACATTGAATAAAGTTTTGCTCATTAATTTTTTATTTGATATTCCATGGCCTGAAGGTGGAAAGTTGTTAGTAGTATGCAAGTCGGTAATCCAAATAGAATTTGTCCAAAAGAGATCCAAATCAGCTGCATAATTTATCTAAAAGCTTCAGGTTTCATCAGTTATATAACACAGATATAAAGATTACCTTACCGTGGACTTTTAGTTCAGTTAAAATAGTTTGTTTCCTTTACCTTTCGCTTCTTATTTTTCGACAAGGTTATGTGCAGTTTTTAGCTCTTTAGGCTTGTTGAACTTTAAATTTGTTCCCAATTTTGATAATTTCTGGAAATGGTAACCGCTACCAGGCTCCTTAACGCGGCTATTGTCTTTGTAATAAATAGGATATGATGATTTCTGTCTCGTTAAGTTGGATCTGTGCTACTAAATAATGCACGCTTAGCTATATTTTTGGTGGATCAATCCGATGCACAGTTTATCTATAAACTTCAATTTTCATTTGTTGTATAACCAAGACATAACAATTTCTGTGCTTTGCCTTCCGGTTCTAGACTAGGCTCTTCAGTTCACATGCTATAAAAGAGGATTAAAACTGCTATTTTGTTTAACTTATTACCGCACTATCAATGAAAAGCTGGTAACTAGGACTGTAACTATCTTCTAATAATGGACAGAATTATAGCTGCTTCCTTACTACAATACTACATTCAACTGTTTGCTGCCGTATATTAAATTTCAACATATAACTGAGATCTAAATGTGTAACATCCCGCAAATTTGCAGTCTGTTACTTGTATGAGTGTTGGGTATGGAACCCCAGTACCCGTAGAGAAACCACTCGAAGTAAGGAAATAAGAAATCGGACTCCTACTAGGACTCTACTCTGTAATCCTACTAGGACTCTACTCTGTAATCCTACTAGGACTAGGACTCCAACATTGTAACCGACTAGTTCCCCGCCCCCTGGGCTATATAAAGGAGGGCAGGGGTGCCTAGATCGGTGGAACATAGAAGACTCAGGGAGAACCACCAAGTCTATCAACAGAGAGACACACAATTACATCCATACGCAATACAATCCACCAAACAGGACGTAGGGTATTACGCTATCTTGTCGGCCCGAACCTGTCTAAACCTTATGTTGTGTAGCCATTGCGTTCCTGATCTCGACGAAACCCCACCTGAAATCTACTACCTCGGGATACCCCTCGGTAGGATCGACGGTAGAACACCGACATCTGACGCGCCAGGTAGGGGTGTTCATCGAAGATCCTGTGGTGAACCCAATGGCGTCAATCAAGCTCGGATTAAGCTGCTCGAGATCTATCGAGTAGTTCGGATTCGAGTACCCACCCACCCTGATTCCTATCTCAAGATCGATCTACTTGGCGAGACACAGTTATTGTTGCTGTTACGTGCGGTTCATCCAGCGGACTCAGCAAGCTCCGCCCTCACGACGAGTTGATCGACATCAAGATGACGTCGACGAGTTCCGCGTTCCAGTACAAGCGTTCCTGCAATCTGCGGCGGATTTATTACTCGGGCCTCGGCGACATGCATCTCCTGCAGCGTCAAGTTTCGAAACCAATTACAATTCGAGCGTCCTGTTGCACCTGATGACGCGTCGTTAATAGCCCTGCCAGGTTGTTGCCGTGGGAGCACATAAGACCGAGAAAAATTCAACATCAACGGATTTGATTCGGATTGATGCAACTAAGTAATTATTCGCCTGAGTATCTCTCCACGGCATCTGAATTCAACTCAAAGTTGAAAGTCTCAGGCAGGCAGAGCACGCACTCCAGTCGGAATCGGGCTCTCCAATATCAATTTGGAGTAGACGAATTCCAGCTGCAGCCCATTCGATTTTGACATCTACAAAAGCTGCGCACCACCTGGAGACAGAACCAATTAGCAGATCAAGACCAAGCAGAAGCTGCTGCGTTGTTTGGAGTTTCATACTGATGTTCCCTGGCAGCAACGAGATTAATTTACTGCTCAAGTACGGACAAAGCAAAGGACACGAGAACAATGGAAAAAAACAATTTTCTGAGTTTTGCTACGAGTACAAGGCCACTAGGAGATACATCAGTCTTTTAGCTCGTACACGATTCAGCAAGTGTCGGTGTTATACCGTCGATCCTACCGAGGGGTATCCCGAGATAGTAGAGTTTCAGGTGGGTTTCGCCGAGATCAGGAACGCAAAGGCAAACAGACTCAGGATTTAGACAGGTTCGGACCGCTTAGAAGGCGTAGTACCCTACGTCCTGTGTGGTGATTGGTATTGATGAGATCGTCTTCTCTGTTGAGAGACTTCGGTTCCTCTGGAGAAGGTCCCTGCCCAGCCTTATATTCACGGCAGGCAGGGTTACAAGGTTGGTTTCGAGTAGAATCATAACCAATTACTACTCGGAGAGTGCTTTTCAAGGCAATCCGAGTAGTTTACAAGTCATACGATTAGTTTTCATAACGAGAAGTCCTTGCAGTACTCTACTCGTGTTCTTCACGCCTGGTACGACTCTGTCTGGAGACAATCTATGCGTCCCTGTGGGCCCATGGTCGTACCTCCAACAAACCTTCAAGTGCTTCATCGTCGAGTATCATCAACCGAGTGCTTGCCAAGCCAATCGAGTGCTTTTTTGAGTTCTTCGAGTGCTTGATCAGTCTTTGACAGGACTTGGTAGTCATGAGGCCATGAGGTGCTTAAGCCCCGTTTATTCTGATTAAATCAGTAGTCTTCAAAATATTATATGGTGTGCGATAAGAATCGCACTCCACATGGAGTAGCCCCCGAGCCTTAAGTTGAATCGAAGAATCAGGTTGAGGGTCCACAGAATCTTGAATCTTCATCTTGTTCTTGAAATGTGCAATTTTGAAAAATTGCACTTGATATCAAGTAGCCCCCGAGCCTTGGGTTGAATCAAAGAATCAAGCCGAGGGTCTTGATTTAAGTCTTCAGTCTTCAGAAAAAATAAAATCAGCAGTCGATGTATATCGCCTATTTGCTCCCGAGCCTTGAAACGATTCAGAATGATCAATTCAAGGGTCCAGCGAGCTTTAGGGTTCTTCAAATCATCTTGGAGATCATCATCCGAGTGGTAATTTGCACCCAGAAATATCGAATCATCTTGGAGATCATCATCCGAGTGGTTTTTTTGTACCCAGCCCCCGAGCATAGGAGCCAGCGGAGATGCATCGAGTAGTATGTAGTCGAAATAGCCACCATCAATAGAGTAGCGAAACAGAGGAGGTCGTGGTTGACTTGTCACGCCGCGATCTCTCCCAGAAACAGGAGTCAGGTGCCAATGTAGTCGTGGCCTCATCATTGGTACTTGCCGACTCAAATATGCTGGAGAAAGACAACTAGGTAAGCCTGATGGTGAACCGAGTTATGATTTTAGCGTCAGCCCCCGAGCCTGTAAGCTGGCGAAGATGTGACAGCACGCTGTGCGGCCTAGAAAGTTGTCATCCAAACAAAGTACTCGACGCTTGGCCAATCTTGTTAGAACAAAATGAAAATAGATGAAATAAGTAACTTAGCTTGTTTGTTGTCGTTTGTCGTTGAAGCAGACTTAATCAGAGTTGATTCCGACTAGTTTGAGTTCATCACAAGCATATTGGCGATGCGGCAGTACCGCGGCACAAGCTGAAGTCGAGCTTTGACTTGATAACTTGCAACGGGTTGAGGCGACCACCATATTGATGAATTCCATTAATCATGATGCGCCCGAAGAGTCATCCAAACCACTCTTGCAGTGTATTCAGGAAGCCCCCGACAAGTTATACTCATTTTGCGAGTTATACTTCAAAGCACTTGATAACTGGTACTTGAAGATCACTACTCATATTGTGGAGTAGACTCTAGAGTACTTTCAAATAAGTACTCAGAGATTTTGAAATCACTACTCTTATTATGAAGTAGACTCTGTAGTACTTTCAAATAAGTACTCGGAGATTTTGAAATCACTACTCTTATTATGGAGTAGACTCTGTAGTACTTTCAAATGAGTACTCAAAGATTTGAAATCACTACTTGCCTTGTGGAGTAGACTCTGTAGTACTTTCAAATAAGTACTCAGAGATTTGAAGTTACTACTCGCCTTGTGGAGTAGACTCTGTAGTACTTTCAAATGAGTACTCAGAGATTTGAAGTTACTACTCGCCTTGTGGAGTAGACTCTGTAGTACTTTCAAATGAGTACTCAAAGATTTGAAATCACTACTCTTCTTGCCGAGTAGACTCTGTAGTACTTTCAAATGAGTACTCAGAGATTTGAAATCACTACTCTTCTTGCCGAGTAGACTCTGTAGTACTTTCAAATGAGTACTCAGAGATTTGAAGTTACTACTCGCCTTGTGGAGTAGACTCTGTAGTACTTTCAAATGAGTACTTAGAGATTTGAAATTACTACTCTTCTTGCCGAGTAGACTCTGTAGTACTTTCAAATGAGTACTCAGAGATTTGAAGTTACTACTCGTCTTGTGGAGTAGACTCTGTAGTACTTTCAAATAAGTACTCAAAGATTTGAAATCACTACTCTTCTTGCCGAGTAGACTCTGTAGTACTTTCAAATAAGTACTCAAAGATTTGAAATTACCACTCGCGGGTAGTTGCTTTATGAGGCTAGCTGGCCTCTACACGTGTTCAGCCTGGTCTTAGTTATATCTAAGTACTCAGGGATCCTGGAAAGTAGTAATGTGATCTACTCTTCGGATTTTGACCGATGTATACTTCGTTGAATCAACAAGTATCAAAGGGAACTCCGAAACTTCTGCACGAGTGTAGTCGACGCACATGTGCCACTCGTTGTTCTTCTTTCTCACCAAGACTGGATTTGCCAACCAGTCGGGTGGAAGACTTCCTTGATGAATCCTGCGGCGAGTAGTTTCGCCAGCTCCGTCTTGATCACCTCTCGCTTGTCGGTTGCGATCCATCGCAACCGTTGCCTCCTGGGTGTAGCTTTGGAATCGACGTTAAGGCTATGCTCGATCAGGTTCCTTGGCGCTCCTGGCATATCTGCAGGTTTCCACGCAAAGATGTCGCAGTTGGCTTGCAGAATCCTGATGAGCTCGCCTTCCTATTTTGGGGTTAAGCCGGCCCCGATCTTGGTGGTCTTCGACTGGTCTCCTTCCAGTAGTGGTGCGTCCTTGGTCGCCACGTCTTCAGGGACAGCCGCCTTGTGTGGTCCAGGCTCCTTGCTGGGGACTTCATACTCTGTCTGTTTCAGCTTCTGAGCCGCTGCGAAGATCTGGGCAATGGCGTTGGGCACCTGATTGGTAGCCGCAAACTCCACAGCCTCTCTGTCGCAGTTGTATGATCGCCGCAAATCGCCGCGGATAGAGATAACGCCTTTGGGTCCTGGCATCTTGAGGATGAGGTAGACATAGTGTGGTATGGCCATGAACTTGGCCAAAGCCGGACGTCCGAGGATCGCTTGATACGAAGTCTCGAAGTCCGCCACCTCGAACTTGATGTATTCCATCCTGTAGTTCTCCTGTGTGCCGAATGTGACTGGTAATGTGACTTCGCCGAGGGGAAAACTGCCATTACCAGGGATAATGCCGTAGAACGGGGAATTGGTGGGAGTCAACATTTTTTCAATGTCGAGTCCCATCCTCTTCAGGGTGCCAGAGAATAGCATGTTCAGCCCTGCCCCGCCGTCGATGAGCACCTTGGTGAGTTGTGATCCTGCCACCGTGGGGTCCAGGACGAGTGGCAATTGCCCTGTTTCGTCGTAGCTGTTCCACTTATCTGCCCTGGAGAAGGTGATTGGAACCTCCGAGTACTTTAGGTATCTTGGGACGGCTGGCTCAATTGCCATTATGTGCCGTAGAGCGAGCTTATGCTTCCTCCGAGTGGGGAATCCATAGTCGCCGATGACCATGAGTACGTTCTTGGGCTTCTGGAACTTGTTCGTCTGGTCCTCCTCGTCTTCTTCATCTTCGTCGTCGGTCCTTTCCTTGTTTTTGGCTTCAGGATCGAGTGGTTCCCTTGCCGTCTCCTTCTTGGCTTTGTTCTCTCGATCCATCTCGGCGTATATGCGTTGGAGATCATAACATTGGCCCATGGTGTGCTTATGCTTTGGGTGTATTGGGCACGGCCTGTCCATGATCTTCTCAACGTCACTCTTGCCGGGATGATTCTTCTTTTGGCTTCGCATGCCATATTTCTCGAGGTCGCGGTCTTCTTGCGCGGACCACGTCTCGACTTCGTCACGCAGGGCGTCCAGAGTCCTTGGTCGATGCAGGCCAAATTGCCTGTCAAAGAACCTGTTGGTGATGCCGTTCTGGAACAAGTCAATGCAGTCGCGGTCAGAAACGTCCACCACCAGAGTCTTGATCTCCATGAAGCGGCGCATGTAGTCGCGCGCGCTTTCTCCTTTGTGCTGTTTGCACATGGCGAGGTCGTGTCGAGTCTTGGAGCGACTATATGTGCCTTGGAAATTTTACACGAAGATCTTCTTCAGGCGTCCCAGGAGTCGATGGAGCGTCGTGGCAGGTTTTCAAAACATGTGAGTGGAGCAGGGCTCGAGTGCCATTGGGAAGTACCTCCAACAGCAAGGCTCTCTGGCAACACTACAGCTCAGCATGGCTCCTGCTCGCTGCCGCCGACACACCGGCGATGACTTTGACTACATTAAGTTGACTTTGACTACTTTAAGTTTGTGCCACTTCCGACATCAACTGCTCGGTTCAACCCGAAACTACTCGGCGATTGCTCTCACGCACTCAAACTAGTCGAAATCAACTCCGACTAGTCTACTTCATCGACAAACGGCGACGAATCAAGCTAAGTTACCTGTTTCAATTACTTTTATTAAATTCTCTATCTTGTTCTAACAAGATTGGCCAAGCGCCGACTATTTTGTTCGGGTATGCCTCTCAACGAGATTTACGCAGTTACTCTTGGAGGCTACACCGACTTCTTCGCGCACAATACGCGCTCTTGCCGACTGCTTTATAAGTCTGCATCCTCTTTGTCGCGCAGACGACTACTTATTTCACTGATTTCTCTTAATGGTCGTTAATCTCCTCGAGTAGCAAATGCCTTAATCTGTGAAACCTTGAGATTCTCAGTCAGAACCTAACCGACTCATACAAACATGAGCGACTCATACATATGAGGTATTTTGAATATTTCACAATATGTACTACATAATGTGTTAATTGTCTTTTTTCAGGTGACAACTCTCTAGGCCGCGCAGCGTGCTATCACATCTTCACCAGCTTCCATGCTCAGGGGCTGACGCTAAAATTACAACTCGGTTCGCCATCAGGCTTACCTGGTTGTCTTTCTGCAGCATATTTGAGTCGCCAAGTACCAATGATGGGGCGACGACTACATTGGCACCTGACTCATGTTTCTGGGGAGATCGCGGCGTGACAAGTCAACCACGACCTCCTCTGTTTTGCTACTCTATTGATGGTGGCTATTTCGACTGCATACTACTCAACGCATCTCCGCTGGCTCCTATGCTCGGGGGCTGGGTGCAATAAAAGCACTCGATTGACAAGATTTGAAGGAGTATTTGCAACCTGAATTAAGAGGCCTTCGGTATTTTGGGAAAAGAATATCGGCTTAACCATTATTCTGGGAGACGTCTCAGGATAAGCGGGTTATTCTGATTTTTCTTAGAACAAGATTCGAGGTGACCATTATTTCTGGGCGTAAATTACTACTCAGATGATGATCTCCAAGATGATTCGATGAAAACTAAGCTTGCTGGACACTTGAATGGTCATTCTAAATCATTTCAAGGCTCGGGGGCTGATAAGCTATATACAACAACTGCTGATTTTTTCAAGACGAAGAATGAAGACTCAAATCAAGACCCTCAGCTCGATTCTACGAATTCAAACCAAGGCTCGGGGGCTATTGATATCAAGTGCAATTTTTTCAAAATTGCACATTTCAAGCAAGACGAAGATTCAAGATTCTGTGGACCCTCAGCCTGATTCTTCGACTCAACCTAAGGCTCGGGGGCTACTCCATATGGAGTGCGACTTTTGCCGCACCCCATATTGAATATTGAAGACTACAAGTTCATCAAGATCAACAGGGCATGAGCACCTCACAGCCTCGTGTCAACCAAAGACTTTCCAAGAACGACAAGACAAGTACTCGAGGAACTAGCAGAAGCTCAAGAAAGCACTCGAAGCACTCAGAAAAGTACTCGATAGACTTGGCAAGTACTTGGTTGATAGCAAGAACTCGGCAATGAAGCGCTCGGAGGCTTGTTTGGTATGGAACCCCAGTACCCGTAGAGAAACCACTCGAAGGAAGGAAATAAGAAGTCGAACTCCTACTAGGACTCTACTCTGTAATTCTACTAGGACTCCAACATAGTAACCGACTAGTTCCCCGCCCCCTGGGATATATAAAGGAGGGCAGGGGTGCCTAGATTGGTGGAACATAGAAGACTCACGGAGAACCACCAAGTCTCTCAATAGAGAGACATACAATTACATCCATACGCAATACAATCCACCAAACAGGACGTAGGGTATTACGCTATCTTGGCGGCCCGAACCTGTCTAAACCTTGTGTTGTGTAGCCATTGCGTTCCTGATCTCGACGAAACCCCACCTGAAATCTAATACCTCGGGATACCCCTCGGTAGGATCGACGGTAGAACACCGACAATGAGAAATCAGGATTTCAAAAATTTTGATTGAATTATTGTGAGCCATGAAATAATTTCCAACTTAAGATAAATGTTCTCCCTAAATTCCTAGTAATTAAATTGCGCATAAAATAATTTCTCATATCCAAACATGTGTGAATTGGATTTTATCCGGAATTGTTGAATTCCATTTGGTTATGTTTAAGTTTGTCGAGTGTAGTTTATATTTGAAATTCCATTTCAAATATAAACTAAAAACCTAACCTACCCCTGAACTAATCTAACCCCTCTAACTCCCACCAGGCCACCGGCCTGCCAGCCTCCTTTCCTCGGCCCAGTCGCTCCGCTCGGCCCAAACCTCCCACCGCTCGGCCCGCTTCGTCTCCCAGCAAGGGAGGTCGGAGCGGAGGCTTCGTGGTGCGACCTAACCGGACCGACCTCCACTGGCCCAGCTCGCGGCCCGGCATCACCAGTCGCATCCCCCTCCTCGCTGACGCTTGGGCCCCACTCACAGCTTTCCCCTTCCCTCTCTCACCCATCGCTCTCTGCTTTTCCTCCTCCCGAGCGCAAAGCAGAGCAGCGCGCTGCGCCCGCATCGCAACAAGGAGCGGAGCGCCCCGCCTTGGCCTCCCAAACCGCCTCGCCTCAACCCTACCCCTCCTTGGATGCCCTCGCGACCGCGTGCCCCTCACGCCACCATCCTAGATGCTGTCCACGTGCCCCCAGCGCAGCCACCGAGGATCACCGCCGTCCGTCGCCTACTCGTGCCCGCAAACCCTAGCTGCCCACCTATAAGACCCTCAGCCGCCTCTCCTCTCCCTTCTCCCCCGAGCCGCCGCCGCAAGTGGGGTTTTCCCCTTCATCTCCCTGCGCGCCGCGGCTATAAGGAGCCGCCGCCGCCGCCTCTGCCTCACCCAAGCTGCCCCTTTGGGGTTTCCCTCTAGCCGTGCCGCCACCAGAGGAGGGGAAAGGAGAAGAGTTGGAGGAGGAGCAAGGAGAGGAGAAGAAGACGACGCCGCCCGTGCCGTTGAGGAGCCTGCACCACGACGATCGGAGCGCATCACCACGACGGCACCGGCGCTGGCGCCAAGATCGCCAAGCCGGGAGCGCCGCTCGACCACGACGAACCGGAGCCGGACGGAAGCCGCGCACCACGCCACCGACGCCGCAAGCCTCAAGGGCCAAGACGTCGCCCACGCCTCTTCTTCCCCGTCGCCGCCGGAGCCGTCCGCGAGCACCACGACATCGAGTCGGAACGGCCCCGCCTCTCCACGGCCTCGCCTAATCCTTCCTCAAGCCCTCGGTGAGCACCACGAAGCCTCCGCTCCGACCTCCCTTGCTGACCGGCGCCATGAACGCCGAAGATCCCTCTTTAACTAGCTAAACCGTCCCAAGCCCGAGCCTTGGACCTTCTGTGGCCTGGCCTTCGTGCCAGGAATGATTTCTTGCAGGATCTTGTCGACGCCAAAACCAAGCCGAGCCTTAATCCGGCCATGCGCGGTGAACGCTGCTCTGCGGCATTTCGCCAAGCACTCGCCGGGCGTCCACCCTTGAACCTAGAACCGGCCCTAACCCAACCTTAGAGACCCAAGGCCTCGACTTGATCTCTGTGAACGCGTGTCCCGCCTAGTTTGGCGCCGATCCATGGCTTTGTCGCCGGGATCGGGCGAAATCAAGCCGCCGCCGGCAAGCCTTCGCCGCCCCGCGCGCGCTCTCTGCCCGGTCTTTGGTCGAGCATCTCGCGGGCGCCTCGCCGCCGACGCCACGCGTCGCGCTCAGAGGCGCCCACACGCGCGACCGCGCTGCGGTAGCCGCACCGGATCCGCCCTCCTCTGTACCAGATCTCGTAGGCTCGGTCCACGGTGGACCGCTGGCTCGGCCCATGGTGAGCCGAGTCCACCAGCCCGCGCGCCCCTTCGTCGCCACGCGTCGCCTCCTTTTCGGAACCACACCGCTGCCCACACAGCCGCCCGGCCACACCAGGATCTCGTGCGGCTGGATGACGTCAGCGATGATGTCATCCGGCCGACGGCTGTTTCCACGTGAGCCCCTGTCTTTTTGCAGAGAAGCCCTTGACCTTTCTTTTAATCGCGCATCCACCCTTCCACCGTTAGCCCTTTTTTGTGAAACCCCCTGGCTAGATTATTTACAATTTAGCCCTTGTAATTTCACAGTTAAACCCCTGGGTTTCCTTTTTATCGCGTAAGGCCCTTCGGCTGACACGTGGGACCCACTGTGTTTGACCGTTGACCGGTCAACGCTGACGTCATCAGGGCCCATGATGACGTCAGCACAGCCCGACCCCACTGTTCTTTTGCACCTAGGCTCCAGACCTTTACCAGATTCGCAACCAAGCCTTTCAACCTTGCCAATCTTGCAGGAAACCCCCGGTAGTTTTAAGAAAAGAGTTTATTCTTCAATAAATTCCTTTTCTTAATATCTATAATGGGTTAAACCTTAGAAAACCCATATCTTTTCCGTCTTAGCTCCGATCAACGCGAAACCAGTTGCGTTAGGTTCCTAAAATCGAGCCCGTGGTCTCAGACCTAGCCAAGTGGCGTCCGCGTCTTGTCATGTGACCGCCACGCAAGCCAACCCGACCAACCGATGCCCGACACGTGGCGCCGCCTCAGTGCCGAGCCCATCGCCACGTGGCTAACTTGTTAGAGACACGTCAGACTGTGGGCCCGCTAGCGGAACCCACTGACTGGCAGCTCGGACCCGCCTGACCGTTGGGCCCGCATGTTGACATGTGGACCCACTGACCCTTTGACGGACCCGGTAGCCTTTGACCCGTTGACTAGGACCTTGACCCTTTGACCGTTGACCTAGTCAACTTTGACCAGTCATCGATGACATCACTAGAGCCCGTGATGACATCATCAATCCCAGACAACTGCCTCTGCCTGCTCGACTCGCGGTTTAACCTCGAGCCGACATCTAACACCTCCGAGTTGCTAACTTGTGAGTAACTATTATTCCTTTTTCCGGAATGATTTATAAAACCTGAAAATGGATTTAAACTTCGGAAAATCATAATAAATCAACCGTAGCTTAGAAAAATATGAAACTAGCTTCAGTATTTTTCTAAAATCATGACGAACACGATAGAATAGTGTTTGTTGTTATTTGGCTTTCTATTGGTTCTCATTTGGAGTTCAATTGCTATTAGTGGTCGATATTTATTTATATATATCCATATAATAGGATGCCGGAGGACCCGGACTGCTACGACTACTTCGACTACTTCGACGGCGTCGACTATGCTGAAGTAAAGAGATAGAGAACCTTGCTCTAGGTTCACGCCCATCCTGACTCTTTGACCTATTAGGCATTGCTGAGTAGAATGCTAGCACTTTGCTTATTACATGATGATGATGATTGAGCCATGCATAGCCTGTTTATATATCCTGATTCCTTGATTGCCTACTACACCTATATATGATTGCTACGCTGCTGCTTGCATGTGTATGGGATATTGTGGATTAGGATTCTTTGTGTGTGTGGGGATAAAACTGGGAGGAGAAGGTGTTTTTGGGAAACTTGGCGGGGGCGAGCATTTTATAACAACTCGATCTCTTGATCGAGGTGCCGAGAGACCCCTCCTCTCGAGGAGGTCCCACACCGTGCTTATGGTGGGCGCATGGATGGATCGGAGCACAGGAGTTGGCGGCAGTACCTATAGTGGGTGTTGTGACTGCGTTCTTCTGCGGGGATACTCCTTTTGGACGATGATGCTCGCCCCGGTCTGAAACCGAGTGGGGTAACTTTATTTGGGCCTCACGTACTTACCGCTTACCCAAATGAACGGGTTTCAGCCTTCCTATCTAGCACGATGCCTGCACTGCGAGAAGATCAGGTGGATGGTGTACGAGAACGGGAGAGACCGTTTCCCCGAAGGACTATAGCCCCGACTGGCCCCCGAAGGAGAGTTCAACACAGCTTTCGAAGCATTGGATTGCGAGCCGACGGATCGAGACAGGAAGGGCAGGCGGGCATCGTTACGGTTAGGGTCTGTGCTGTGGGTTGCGTCTCGAGTTGGCGACGGCCATCTCGCAGCCCGAGTGGGTCCAGTTGTACAAGCTCTGCAGAGTCTAGAATCTATACGTATAGCCGCGTCCTCGGTATGGACATTGCCCATTTTCCCTGTTACCTCTCATATTTTGGAATCTTCTACCTCCCCCTATTTCTAGCCACATTTGAGAGTGATTAAGGTTCACAGCTACGGACGGGGAGAAGGAGAGTCTGCTCCCTCTTCTTTCAGGATCCGGTCGTAGTTGGTGAGGTGCGAGGGGAGAGAGCTCTCACATCGACTTAGACGAGGGTGAAGAAGGTGATGTGATGTGAGGAGAGATTTGGGATGGTTTGTGGAGATGATACCTTGATTATTATTGCTGCTATCGCATAGGAAACTCCAGCCTTTCCTTGAATTACTTTTATACCTTTAGATGTTAGACCACTTAAAGCTTGCATACAGATGGTGACGTGAACCTATCCCATTCCTTGGGGATAGTTTATGAGCATGCAGGTTTGGACGTGTGGAAAAAGGGTTGTGTGCTTCGCTCGAGTTGCCTGTGGAGAAGATTGAAGATGGAGGCTTGAAGCCCTAACTACCGCTGCGCAGGATTTCTTCTTGTCGTATGGCCCGACAGGCTTGTACTTTACTCGTATTTCTATAATGGTATGGATGTAAATCTCTTCTATGTAATCTAAATTCATTGTATGGATATGATATTATACTGAGATGAGTTCTGTACGTGATAGCTACTGATCCAGGGACTATCACAAGGGTACAGAGATTCGGATTCTCGATTGCGAAAATCCGGGTCGTCACAAAATGACTAGTAGTTTCAGCACTAGCTATGGTTGTGATGAGTGCTCTAGGTAGGAGCTGACATTTCTGATTAATACAATATAGCCATGTTTTCAGATAGTAGTGGCAATCCACACTTTTATGTAGCTTTTTTTTTCAAATCTCTGTCGCCACCTACATTTCTAGTTAAGTCGTTTCAGCTAGATTGTGGCAAACTGGCAACTTCATGTACCATAATTTGGAGCACAGATAGATCTCCTTGTTTTCTGCTGTTGGACAGACCCCAATAGGATCCGTCGGCTAGGAGGGGCCAGTAGCGGAGGCACTCATGATTGTTAGCAGCGCAAGGAGGGCTCCACCTGACGTGAATTGGCTGGATCGGCAGATTAATTTGTCTGACCTTCGGAGTTCTGTCAGCGTCACTAACATCTTTCTTCTGCAAGTTGAGCACCAAAATTTTGGCTGATGCAGAAGCAATGAGGTCAATGAGGTCAGAAATGAGATTGAAGTGGAAATTAATCCCCTAATTTTCTTCATGTGATGAGTTGATTAACATTGCCACCTGATGCGTGCAGACTGATGTACACGTCTACAGCCAACCTGGCCTGCATAGGTCTCCTGCCTTGGATGGTGGTTGCTGCAGCTGAACGAAGCTTCCTCCCTCTGGGTGGTGGTTGGCTGGTTGCTGCAGCTGAATGAAGCTTGAAGGTCTTAAGCTTTGGGACAGGACAATGTCATCACATCAACTTTTGGTGCACAACCGAGAATGAATTTAGGTTGAATTCTGATTCGTTATGAGTCTTGCAATTATGTCCTACATTTTTGTCCCTCGGAAGCCATTGTATTGAGTTGAGCGTTGGGTTCTGTTTATTTACAAATATATGTTTATACGATGTTAAGGATGTTCTCACATACTATTTACACATGGGATTCATGTACATCACCCTTTCTGACTGAAATTACCTCAGATGTGTTCAAGTTGCACATTATTAGCTTTGTTGACTGCGACAGATGAATCTGTTGTCAAATAGCAGACTGTGCCGACAGATGAATCTGTTGTCAAATTCATTTTATTAAATTCCAAATTGGCAGTTTTAATTTACGACTTAGATGAAAAAGTTGTGACAGTCATCAAATTACCAAATTTATGATTACGAGGTTATCATAAAACTTGAAACTGTAACAAAGTTCGACATGGGCTGTACCCACTGCTACGTGAAGTTGTAACAAAGTTTCCCAGGCAGCAGGTCCACCATGACAGTGGAGGCAGTCCATGACCGCCTGCTTTTTTCACGCGCAAACACACAAGAAAAAAAAAACCCGGCTTGACTCGGTGCAACCCGAACAGGGGTGTATAATTTTTGCAATTCGGTCCTTTTCTTGAAAGAATTTTACATTTGGACCCCTGGAGGAAAGATTTCCGGAAATGGACCCTTCGTACGGCGCCAAAGGACATGGCGTCGTTGGTACAAAGAACGGCGCCTTTTCCTTTGGTGTCGTGTATTGCCACACAGACGCCACCGTGGCCACATGCGAAATAGCACGACGCCAAAGGATATGGCGCCGTGCTATGTTACCACGGCGCTAAGGGTCGTGGCGCCGTGCCTGGGGACTTAGCCCCCCGCGCGGCCGCCCGCCCGCCCCTGCTCCTCTGTCTCTCTGCCGCACGACCTCGCCTCCGCCGCCCGCCCTCCCCTCCGCCGTTGGGGGGCTCGCCGCCGGCGGTCGGCGGCGGATCTCGGCCAGGCACGGCCGCCTGCCCCCTCCCCTTCCGGTCTCGGCCCGCCGCACGCCCTTCCCTCCGCCGCCCAGCCTCCCCTCCGCCGCCCGCTCTTCCCTCCGGCGGTGGGGGCTCGACGCCGGCGGGCCCCGTCGGATCTCGGCCGTGCAAAGTAAGCTCTCTCCCCTCCTTGTTTAGGATCCCATTGTTTCATGTTTTAGTTTAGGGCATTTCGTGGATTTTGGTGTTGAACCCTAGTTCCAAATGTGTAGTTCCTAGTTCGATTTAGGGTTGGATTAGTGACTGTGATGATTTATAGGTAGTGTAGATGTTTGTGCACTATCGATTTACTATGGTTGTACTATGAATTTGCTTGTGCACTATCGATTTACCATGTATTAGTGTCGAATGTAGATGCTTAGCTTTGGTAGTCATGTGATGGTAGTGTTAATTAATTGTAGATGGCTGTGGAAAAATTATTGTATATGGTTATTTTGTTTGTACAAATTATTTTGGTAATGTTATGTTGTGCTTTTGGAGAAGCATTTATGTTATAAAAATTAATTCGGTTATGTTGGTATTTAGTTGTCATTGGAAAGTATGTTTTTTCACTGTCACGGTAATTAGTAGCAACCTAAATGTTGGATTGTGTTATAGTCATTAGAATTTTGGAACATGAATAGATGGACAAGCTAGTGACCTTGTTTTATGGTGGGACTGTTAAAGAGACTGAGCTAGGCAGTTTTGAATTTGAGAACATGGAGAGGATGCCGTTGCTTTTCAGTGCTAGATCAACATATAGTGGCATTGTTGATAGAGTGAAAGAGAGGTTGAGGTCGGCTAGTGAACATGTGGATGTCAGAATAGATGGGTTAATTGATGTTGGGTCCTCAAAGGGTCCTCGCATAAAGAGGTTAATTTCAATTAGTGGCCAAGATGAGTGGGAGACTTATATGGGAGTCGTCATGGACAGTGAGGTTAGAGCATTGGACTTGTTTGTGCAGAAGGTGTATACAGAGGCATTGCGTCCGGGGATTTCACTTGACTTGAACAATTCACCTGCAAATGATGCTGTCGAGCCTCATGTTGTGCCATGTGGCCCTTCTGTGGTTCCATTGACCCAGCAGGATGAGTCAGAGGATGATGACGGAGTAGGTGGTGGTTTTGATTATGGTGGCTGTGGTTTTGATGATGATGATGTGCCTATGGAGGCGACTGGAGAGGAAGTTCCAAATCCGGTTGCACTAGAGCCGCCCATTGCAGTTGCACCACCTAGTATAGTCTGTGAGGCTTCGAACCGTGTTAATGTTCAGGTCCATGGTGATGATGATACTTATGAGGCCGCTCGTGCTGTTGATTCTGACGATGATCGCCCTGTTTGTCCCTTGTCACCCGACAGTATTCAGATGCTTAGGGCAATTTTTCCAGGCCGTGACCCGCTTGTTTCTGATTTTTGTGACTTGAGCTAGTCTCACCGTGCTGTTGTTGATGGCGGTGTTGATGAAGCAGAGATTCCTAGTGTAGAATCATCTGAATTGATTGTGAAGGGCCATGTCTTTAAGGACATTGCAGCATTAAAGATGTGGCTGAAGGAGTACGCCGTGGTTCATAACCGGCCATTTCGTGTGAAAAATTCGCACGCTCTACGACGTTACATCATAAAGTGCGAGGTTGTAGGATGTGCATGGAAAGTTTGTGCTAGGAAGGTTAAGGGAAGTGACAAGTTTAAGATAACAACTGTTGTTGGACCACACACTTGTGGATCTGCTGAACCAAATCAGAAGCATCGACAGTTGATCTCGAAGTTCATTGCTAGTAAATTGATGCCTATTGTGAAGAAGATGCCGATGATTCGTGTGCGGGCAGTAATTGAGATTGTCAAATTTAAATGGAAATACACGATCAAATATGGAAAAGCATGGAGGGCACAACAGCGGGCATTGAAGATGATATATGGAGATTGGGAGGATGCATACGAGCGGTTGCCGGTTATGCTTAATGCAATGCAGGCAGCCAATCCTGGCATGATCTGGAAGTATGAGCACTGTGCCTGATGTAGAGTTGAACGGGCATCGCATCTTCAATCGAGCTTTCTGGTGCTTCGGTCAGTGTATCCAGGCTTTCACCCATTGCAGGCCGGTAGTAACTATTGATGGTACCTTCTTGACCGGAAAGTACATGGGCACTTTATTGGTTGCCATAGGAGCTGATGCGGACAACTCTTTGTTGCCTCTTGCATTTGGGTTGGTGGAAAAGGAGAGTAAAGATAGCTGGTCATGGTTCCTTAGGCTTGTACGGCTTCATGTGCTTGGACCAGGCCGACCTGTATGTGTTATATCTGATCGACATGCTGGCATTTTAAATGCCATTAATGAAACCATTCCAGGATACCCTGCTTTGAAGCATTGTTGGTGCACTCGTCATCTAGCAGATAATTTAGTAAAGAAGGATCATACTCCCGCAAACTTCAAAATATTTGAAAAGGTTTGCCGTCGGCTCGAGGTGAAGGATTTTGAAGCAGCATTGGAGGATTTGAAGACGAGGACTAACGCTGAGGGTAGGGATTGGATTGCAGGGTTGATGCCTGAGGTGTAGAAATGGTCTAGGGCATATGATGTTGGGGATGGAGGTACTCTTTCCAAACTAGCAATGGTGCTGAGGTTTTCAATGCTTTGTTGAAAGGATCCCGTGGTTTGCCGGTCACCGCGATTGCATCTTTTACATTCTACATATGTGTCAAATGGTTTGCTGACCGACATGAGGCCGCAAAGGAGCTGCTAGAGAGTGGTGAAGTTTGGCCTCAAAAGCCACTATTCCATCTGAATAAAGCAAAACTCATATCGAATGATCAGAAGTATGCGTGTTTCGACCACACCACCGGCAGATATGAGGTTGTAGAAGCTAGTAGCACAAATGAAGCTGGTGAACTAACAGAAGGAAGAAAGCACAAGGTGGTCATAACCACCAACTCATGCACATGTCGGGCAAGGCGTGTTTGCGTTGAATCGAAGATCCCCCATGAGTTCTCACTGCATTCCCAAATGAGCACATGGGCTCCCAGGTTTGAGCCTTTCCTTGACGAGAGTGAGTGGCCACAATATGAAGGCCCAAAATATGTAGTCAACCCAAAATCAAAGTGGAACAAAAAGGGAACTAGGAAGAGGTCGAGGTACAAGATGGTTATGGACCGAATACCGGGAGCCACCAGACGGTCCAAAGGAAACCCATTCATGGCTGATCCTATGGAGACACAATGTGGGAAATGCAACCGGGTTGGCCATAATGCTAGGACCTGTGAAAGACAGGTCCAATTTTTATTATTTGTCTTAATTTATTGCTATTGTTTTCAATTACCAGATTTTCTTTGCTTATTAATTTTGAGCTCAAACATTAAACCAGCATTTTGATATATGTTCTAACTTGTTATGTGTTTCTTTAATTTTTTGCAGAATGGCGCAGTACCTGCTGCTGGACCAGTTCTACGAGAAGGACCACCGTGCCAGGGTGATCGTCGAGAAGGACGAGGTATGTGCACCAACATCTCGGTGTCTTTTATTATTCGTTTTTCTTTTCATTCGTATGCAAGTGTTGCTAAATGTCCCATTTGCAATGTTAGAGTTCAATTAAGAATTGTCCCACTTGATATGTGTTTATAACAATTTTTTGTTGTTGTCAGGTTCTTCCCATCCTCCGGCCTCGAACCCATGATGGGTTCCAGCTCATGAGGTATGACCACCGGTACCAGCCACTGCTGTAGGAAGCCGGCGTGCATGTTGTTGCGAACCTAGTTCGTAAAGGCATGCCTACGTTCAACCCAGCTGCTCTAACTGCGCTTATTGACAGGTGCAATATACATGTTCAAAATAACTACAGTTGCCAGCTAATGATATTGTATTGTGACTAACGGCTCACTGAATTTGTTTTTTTTTTTTTGTAGATGGAGGCCCGAAACTCACAGTTTCCACCTTCCTTGTGGCGAGATGACGGTGACGCTGCAAGATGTGTCGATGCTACTTAGTTTGCCGATCAGAGGACGCCCAGTGATTGGCCCTACAGTTTCAGAGGGGTGGCGTGGACGTGTTGAGACTTTCTTAGGCACAGCACCCCCAGTACCACCGGCAGATGCTGCTCGAGGCCGTGTTTCTGGTATCCTCCTGAGCTGGCTGAGGGCCACGTTTGGTACATGCCCGCCGGACGTTGACGAGGCGACAGTCACGTACCACTGCAGGGCGTGGGTCTTGCACATGTTTGGGTCCGTTCTCTTCCCTGACGGCACAGGAGACAAGGGTGACGAGGGGGACCATCAGCCCACATACGATGAGCTTGGCATGTCTCAGCTGCCTGACGCTCCTGCTTCCAACCAGCCAGCATGTCGTCGTCGACAGCCACCAGTTCGACACACACCAGGCACAGATGCCCTTGGCAAGGGGAAGGGAAAAGCTAGGCGGCGATGATTCTGTTCATGTGTGAACTTAGTGAACTTTCTAAACTTTGTGAACTTGTGCATGTCTGAACTTTGTGAACTTTGTGCATGTGTGAACTTTTGTGAACTTTGTCAACTTCTATGTTATGACCTTTGTGAACTTTGTAAATTCTGTCAACCTTGTGGTATGCTTTGAATCTGTTCGAAATTGTGTGCCATTTGTTGAATCTGTTCGAAATTGTGTGCCATTTGAATCAGTGCCAAGATCACGTGGCTACTGACCCTAGGAACTAGATCAAAGCAGCGGAAAAAGAATCGGACAAATCGAGCACAAGACGCGGCCTCAACAGGAAGAGTTCAGTGAAATTTACACGGGTCGTTTGATCCGACCGGACAAGAAAAGTCGATCGGATTTATCGCCTATGCTCCAACCGCTACCGTGAGAAAACAACAGATCGAATCAGTGAAAAATACACGGGTCGATTGATCCGACCGCTCATGAAAAGCACCGGTCGGATTGATCGCCTATGCTCCGACCGTTGTTGAGAGAAAACAACAGGTCGTTTGATCCGACCAGTTCAAGAACCACCGATCGGATCAATAGGTCAACAGTCGTGCCCCTTACCTCACTTTTCTCTCAAAGCGATCGGATCATCCGACCGAGTGTCGATCGGAGCATTCGAGCTTCTACCAGAGAGTTTACACCGCCGGGCAGAGTGTTGGTCGATTGATCCGACCAAGCCAAGGAAGGTCGATCGGATCAATAGATCGACATAGAGAAAAGGTCAACCGCCAGGCAGAGTGTTGGTCGATTGATCCGACCAAGCCAAGGAAGGTCGATCGGACCAATAGATCGACACAGAGAAAAGGTCAACCGCCGGGCAGAGTGTTGGTCGATTGATCCGACCAAGCGAAGAAAGGCCGATCGGATCAATAGATCGACCCAGAGAAAAGGTCCACGGCGCCACACCCTTTGGCGCCTTACTATGGACAGTCGGCACCACACCCTTTGGCGCCGTTCTGTGCTTAGTCCACCTGCTTTTTCCCCACCACGGCGCAAATTCATTTGACGCCAGTGGTTACATACCACGGCGCCACGCCCTTTGGCGCCGTGATATTGCATAATCTTCACCCCCACCTCGGCGCTAATTGATCTAACGTCGTGTTGTGCTAGCTAGGCGCCACATCAATTAGCGCCGTGGCTTCAATATATTCTGGGCTACCAATCAAAAATATATACTCCTTTTATCAATCAGTACCGATCTACCTTCTGCTAACTTTGTGACCACGAAATCTCTACTGCTAGCAATCTTCCTCAGAAAGAGATAGAAATTACATCGAAATTCTTGGAGAATCTCTGAAACTTCAGCGCTCCACTGTTCGTGTCACCGTGCATACGACACTGACGACGGCCTGCACCGGCCTAGAACCTACACACTGAAAAGCCTACATCATCCTAGATGGTAGCTACTGAAAAGCCTACCGTCATCCTAGATGCTAGCTACTGAAAAGCCTATATCTGCATCATTTATGGCCTTTACCGACCAAAGTGACAACACAACCTCGGTGCAGTCACTCACGGGTCTTTAAAAAGACCTTCGCCCCACCCTCACTACTCATCCATCACAACTATTTTCTTCTTCCCTCACTCATCATCCAACCATGTCTGGAGGGTCTTCTAGCGGGAAGGGTGTTGGGGCTAGGAGAGGCAACGGGGGAAGAAAGGGACCTCCCGTTGTGTGGGAGGGGTCTGTTGGCCCTGAATACTTTGGGGAAGCAGTGTACGAGTTTCCAGTTGAGAGCAAAAGAGATTTCAGTAGGGACAATCCTCTGAGAAGATACGATAACCGCAAAGAAGAGTGGCCTAAATGTATGCATGGCGAGGACTGTTTAGTGCAAATGCTTACCTTCTCGGGTGATGGAGGTCGTCGTTTCTTCAAATGCCTGAGAGCATGGGTAAATGTTATAACGATTCATTTGTTATCTGTTTCTTTTGGTTTGACGTAATGAATAGAGTTTTTTTGGTTTAGGCATCCAATGCTCCAGAAAACTGCAGGTTTGTTAGGTGGGTCGATCCTCCCGCTATTGATCCCATACAAGAGTACATCGAATACCTGCACAATAAAATCTTCGATCTACAAACGAAGGTGGACCACTACGAGGAAGAAGATGCCAACAACAATGAAGTTGATTCTCAGCAGGTTGTATGCACCGATCCGTATTGCAGCTGCCCTTGTCACCAGAACAAAGGTCCTACACCACCACCAGTCCTCGCCGCCGCCGCCCACAATTGGGGGATACTACGGAGAAGGGGCAACACAATTCAATATGTGGGAACACTACTAGGACACCAAATCATGTTGTCATGGTAGAATCCGCTATTAAGTGTCCGTCTATTTAATTTTTCTAAGGCATGTTAACGGTCCATGAACCGTATTAGTAGTCATGCGTGCCATTGCAAATTGTATTAGATTGTGTAGGAAAAAAGGTGAATGGTGTTAGCAAGTTGCATAATTGTACCTTAGTAGTAGTGTATGCAACATTGCTCAGCTACCATGACCTTTTTTGTAATGTAATTTTAATTCAATCAAAGCCGAAAAAATTTATTTTCATATGTAATTTTCATATGTATTAAAATTACTTCAAATCCCTAATCTATCTCTAAATCCATTCGGGTCCATTCGGGAAAAAGTACATTTGGCCCTAGGGTTTCATTTGAAACAACCACAAAATACGGGTAAAGCGACCCATCAAAGGACAACAACTCAATAGAGAGGAGAGAGGCCACCTTGCTCGACCGGGATCCGTAGCCGCCGCCGACGAATCCCCCCAAAACACAGGGGATTTGGGGGAGGGGCGGAGGGGAGCGGCGGGCGCTGCTGACCTGCCTCTGTTCGAAAGAACGGACAGAGAGCGGAGGGGTTCGAGTGGGCGGCCGCGCTGGGGGCTAAGTCCCCAGGCACGGCGCCACGACCCTTAGCGCCGTGGTAACATTGCACGGCGCCATATCCTTTGGCGCCGTGCTCTTTCGCCTGTGGCCACGGTGGCGTCTATGTGACAATACACGGCGCCAAAGGAAAAGGCGCCGTTCTTTGTACCAACGGCGCCATGTCCTTTGGCGCCGTGCGAAGGGTCCATTTCCGGAAATCTTTCCTCCAGGGGTCCAAATGTAAAATTCTTTCGAGAAAAGGACCAAATTGCAAAAATTATACAACAGGGGTCACCCAGCGGCAGGGTTAAAAAAACCTTCTACTGGTTAACCCGCCGGTTTAACCGGTCTACCGGACCGGTTTTCATTCGAAAAAACCGTTCTAACCGTGGGAAAAAAACCCAGCGCCAGCTGTTGCGCCCACGAAAAAAACCGGGCGCCAGTAGCGGGAATGAGATCCTCTGCAGTTGACGTCTCTGCTGTTGAGTCACTGCCGTGTGGGCCCCACAATGATGGGTCCCACCAGTCAGAGACTCAACTGCAGAGGAACCCTCTCCCAGTAGCGGGGGAGCGCAGAGTGCAGGCGGTGGGAGGCGCTTGGTCGAAGGGTTGGCTGTGGTGCAGGCTCGGTCCGTGGGCTGGCTGGCTGGTGCGCTCTGAATTAGTATATTCAACACATACGGCGGCGCAGCTGCCGGAGCTCCGGTGGACACTTTTTACTCCGGATTGGATCTGGCAAATAAAAATCGTAATGCTCTTCCATCCCACGTCCGTTTTAATGCACCCTGCTTTAATTGGTGGTAGCTGGCATCCTCGCCCAACAGCAGAGAGCTTTTGCTCCGTCTTGGTCCCTGGTGGTAAAAACTCAGCCTCTGATCCCCGATTTGCTGCAACTATAATTGCACGCGGAGTTGGTCCTCCAGCCGGCAGCCTAATTAATATTTGTTACTCTGCATGCAGGTTGATTAGCGCACGAGATAATAAAAGACTATTAGGCGTAATTTGTTTGTTTGACAATAGAGTTTTTCTTTCTAAATATCAGGAGTACTTTTCCTATTGACAAGAGGAGTATTTTTGAACCCCAACATCACAATTGTCCACCAAATAAAATTACATATCTAGTACATGTAACCGTAAAATAGGAGTTAATGATAGACAAAACACGATTGCTAGCTTCTTCAATCTTCACACATACATGGATCTGGAGCCATCAGCTGCTGATGTAGCTCCGTGTCGTGCAATGTCCCTAGCGAGAAGTGCCATGCTTGGGCAGCAGATGAATGTCGACGCAGCAAGTGCCATGCTTTAGCACCAGATTCATGTTAGAGCATTAGAAAGCAACATTCATTGGCTGATTGACATACATCATGCCTTGCAGGAGCGAGTCCGAGAGTAATAATCAAGTGTCTTTCTCGTTTAGCTTTGTTGGCACCGAGTAGCCCATACCTGCAAGGCAGTAACAAATAAATCACTCAGCCTGACAAGATAATGGTAGTAAATAGTGTTCTAATCTCATTAATGTGCTTCCATATCAAAACAACAAATACGTAGAGGGCACTGAAATATATTTGCAAAGATGAGCATGGCTGAAGGACTAGAGATAAAAAGATCAATAAAAGAGCATGCCAATCTGATCATCTGAATCATGCATACGTGGATTGCTATGCTGTCTCCTGCCACAGTTGGAATCACCATCTTCTATCATCGGTCTGCACCATCAGCCTGCTTCATCCCCCCAACCGAGCAAAAAAAGGAAAAACAATGATAGGCAGGAGCAGTATTTTTCAAACAGAGCATATCACACTAAGTAATTTTCAAACATGAAGAAGTAATATCTATAACATGGGAGATTGAAATGTAGTACAGATTCAATTGGATTGAAAATTACATATCAAATATTATTTTTACTTCTCCCAACATTTAAATTTACTCATGGACCTACTAAGATGTGAATTGCCCTGAAAATCCCTTCTCTAATATTCTTTACTTGTTCCACATATAAAGAAGTAATTTCTGCTTGCTAATCACTGATGGATCTAATTATAATTTGAGAAATAATTAAATGGATAATATGGCGCTAAGCTTGGGCAGAGCCTGGCCGCTTAGAAGAAACAAAAGTGATTAGCGTATTCTTATTTGACAAGAGAAAGGAATTAGTATTTCTAATGTTTAAGAAACAACAGTGATTGCATCAGTGTTCCAAAGCATTAGCTGAAGACGAACTGACAACTAGGCACTAGCATGCCGTACAGTTCTGTAAAAAATACTTCTCTAAACTATGCATTACTTCTCTGAACATTTAAAATTACTTCTGGGCATATGAAATACTCATCTCTAATGCTATGAAAATACTCATCCAATGCTATAAAATTACACATGGAAATACAAAGATGTGAATTACTCCTTGGAGGCTTTAAAATTACTCTTGTCGACTGAATTATTTCTCTAATTTGTGAACTACTTCTTTTATAAAATTTTAAATTACGCCTATTCATGCCAGATGGTTCAGATGTAGTGATCCCATCATCAGGGGAAATTCGGGGAAAAAAACCTATCCCACTGATCAGTGCATCCACCAAGCTCTAATGAACTAGCAGAGAAATCAGCCCTCTTCTCAATGGGTCTCTAACCTGCATAGAGGGAATATGGAATCAGAATGGGATCTGCATAATGAGAGAACAAGCTAATCAGATCCAGAAATATTTTGAAATTCATCTGACAGGATGAAAACTACAATCGTAATTACATTCAGAGAACTGAATCCAGTACCATTTTTCATAACTGAATTCAACAGAGGTGGATCGATGTGCTGTCTCCCCTGCAGATGGAATCAAAGGCTTCTGTTCAACAGAGCATCTCAAATCAACACCAGCTACCACAGAAACCAAGGAATTTAAGTTTGGGATTTAAAATCATGCAAATTAATTTAAGAATGGGATTTGGGACTGAACTGCTGAACCTGCAACTCCGGTCGTCGGGGATCCTCTACACCACGCGACACCCATAGGGACCAAGGAGAAGGTGATGGAGAAAGATGGCGTAGGGAAGCCAGGCCCTACACCTCCTCATAGATCCCCTCTGACACCGCTTCGCCGTCCCTGCGAGACATGTCGTGGATTTGAACGCCGTCGGCGTCATAGTGTGCCAGAAGCCGCAAATCCTGGCCCTCCCAAATCACTATGTGGCCGCGTCGCCCGACGGGGCGAGTCGCACGCCGCAACCTTCAGGCCTCCACTGCAGAAGCACCGCCGTGCGTGGAGGTTGAGGGCACCAGCCGCTGCCCAAACCTTTAAACCGACAGCTCAGTAGGGGAGAGGACATCACCTCGTCATGGAGAACTTAGACAGCAGGGGACGAGTTGCGCTTCCTTTGGAGGGGGGTCGTCGCCGCTGCCTGCGGGATCCGGACGGGGTGTCGCCGCCGCCTGCGGGATCCGGACGGGGTGCCACCACCGCAGATGCCGAGCGGAGAGCGGTCGCTGTGTCGCCTAGGCAAGGATCAACGAGGAGTAGGAAAGTGGGCTCTATCCATTTAATGTCAAATTGATTAGGATCATTTATCACTCACGGAGGGGATTTTTATTGGGATGAGTTTTACGGTTTTGTCAAGTATTTACGGCTAACTACGTATCTGACCCAAACAAGAGTATAAGTATGTACATGTAGTATGTGATGATACTAAACCATCTGTGGTGGTATATACGTTAAGTATGTAACCATACATAGAGTATGGGGACATACTAATTTTTTATAGTGGTAATAAGGTACCATCAAAATAAATTAAAAACTAGTGATGCTTTTGAAATTTTTCATTAATATCCCTTTGGATTATCTTAGAATTAGTATGTGGACATACTCAAAGTGATAAAATAGTATGTACACATACGTTGGTGAGAGTAGCTACACGCGTGAGTAGATAAAACGCGTCATATATCCCTTTGCAACCAGACACGAACTTTGTACCAGTTATGACACTTGACAAATTGCAACTTGGCGGAACTAAATGCAACAGATCCGGTCCATGTTTTTAGAAAACAGATCTGTTCCAGTTGCAACTAAACGCGAACACGCTACGAATTGCAACCGGATGACTAGACCAATTGCAACTACGACACTTGACCATTTGCAACTTGACGAAAATAAATTGCAACCAATCTCGGTTAGTGGCAACTGGACATGACCCAGTTGCAACCTAACGCGTTGCGCACTAAGTAGTTGCAATTGGGTGCAGTACAGTTGCAGTTATGCGATTAGACAGTTGCAACCAGGGTGCGTTCATTCTCTACAGTAAATGCAACAAGGTGCATTATAAAATTTCTGTATAATGCCCGAACCGCTGCGAACAACCGTGTAAATCTATTTCCTATGAATGTGGATCCCCCAACCGTGTAAATCTATTTCCTAGGGTTTGATGAATGTGGATCCCCCCTCCCCCCGCGCCTGATGAATGTAGGTTTTGCTGCTGTCGATTTTTTGGATGTATATTGTGTAGGTCAAATTTTGGTTGCTCCCGCAGGATTTCATATGTTTGCGTGATTCATGTGCTCCCACGATTCATGCGCTCCCGTAGTATTTTTCTGGGTGATTGCTTGATTCGTGCTTGATTCATGCATTTTTTGCTTGACTTTGGCATGCTAAGCTGTTATGCATAGCGGGATTAATAACCAATTTGTAGCAATTTGTTTGTACTTCTGGTTGCAATTTGTTTATGTGCGTCAAAATTGTTATTTAGGTGTTGTAGCAATCTGTATGCAGTGTTGGTTGCAATTTGTTTATGGGTTGTGCAAATTGTTATTCAGTTGTTGTAGCAATCTGTATGCAGTTCTGCTTGCAATTCATTCAAATTGCGTTTCACTGGTGTAGTACCAACTGGCCTGCTAATTGGTCATGGAAAGAGTAGTAAATGGCTATTGTATGCAAAGAGTAGTTCTTCACAGCTGGATTATTTTCCTGTTTTTTGTTGTGTGTGCAGAAATTATTTTCCTAATTATTTTTCAATTTCTCCACTGCTGGATTATTTTCAATTCATTCAAAGAGTACAATTATTTTCCTGATTCACTTGCTTTTCGTATGCACTCATGGTTGCAATTTTGCTTCAATGTTCTGTTTGCAGTGACTAAGATGAGTATGGAAGGGCATGCATCTGGTTCTCAGGGTGGCGGCAACTCACGTGATGTTGTTCGAAGGTCCCCACGGCTTAATGTTGCTGAAAACATGAAGCTTAAGAATGAAGCTTAAGAATAGGAGGGCAAGGCTGAGGCTCCCTGATCGCCTTCCCGCACCTCCTCCACCCAATAGTTCACCTGACAGGGGAAGCGAGGATGATGACACAGAAGATGATGATATCCTACCTGCTGCAATCAATCGGAATGTTGTTTCCAGAAGGACATGGAATCAGTAGGAAGAGGCGCCGCAATCAGGCCCCTGCTGATACTTCTATTCCTGCCCAGATCCCGTGCCTGTCCCCGAGGCTGGCCCTGTTGCTAGTGACAATAAGAAAAGGTCTATGTCGGCCATCCGATGTTCTCCTTTGAAATTTAGAAATCTTGTCGAAGCAGAAGGTACGAGAAAAAAACTTTGGCGGACTGTTGGATTTCAAGCCTCAAGAACTGGATAGGCGATTGCTTAGCTGGTTGATGAGTAGGTTGAACCCAGACACCATGAGAATAGAGCTCAGTGGTGATCAGTCAATAGCAATCACGTAGCACAGTGTTTGGTGTGTTTTCCATCTACCAAATGAAGGCCCAGCCCCCACTCCAATGAAAGACAATGCACTACGCTTGAAGAGGAAGGAGTTAGGAGTTCAAATATATGGTACTGAGGTATCCAAGATTAAGCCTAAAGATATTGAGAATCTACTCAGAGACAGGAAACTCACTGGCGATATTGGGCTCAGGGCTTTCTTCATGTGTGCATTCCAGTCTTTGTTGTTATCCAGCACCGACTGTTACATCCGGCTTGAGGATGTAATGTATACTGAAGATATGGAGAACATTGCGCGCAAGAACTGGTGCAAAGTAATAGTTGACAATCTGAGCATAGCTGGACGTTTGTACAAGAAGGATTTCGCCAGCAAAGGACTGGATGCACCCATCAATGGCTGCGGGATATTTCTTGTGGTTAGTTTCTGCCTCTATAACATGCATTTTTCCAACGTGTGTTTTTTTATTGTTGCAACTGGCCACTCTATATTTATTTTGTGTAATTCGGGGGTATGCGGGATATTGTTTTATTTTTTTGTGTATGTATGGGTGACATGTTTTTTTTCATGTGTGTAGATGCTATATGTTGATTACCTGAACCATGGTTTTGACGTTAACCCGTTTTTGCTCCCTCGATGCGCCCACCTGGACACGAAGACCATTGATATGATATCTCGAGCAGATCGCAGGGGAGATGTTCCTCGAGGAAAAACTGTGTTTGGTAATCTCAGGGTAAGTACAAAGATTTAAACCACGCATCTCTTGTTCTGTTGCAATTTTTTGTTATCCTACAGTTGTAATCATGCATCTATGTCAGCAGCAATTGGTTTCTGTATTGTGTTGCAAAGTTTCTAACTCTTGGCTTCTTATATATTTTTGCAGATAAAAAGTGTTGTAGAAACAAGTTACAGACTCCCCGCCCCCTCCCTAGCAGCAGTCTCTACGTCCACATCAGTGCCAACACCCCCTCAATTTCATTCCGAAACATCTGATGCTGCCGGGACGTCGTACCAGACTGCAGCCACATCGCATGACCCTGGTGGCCAGGCTGCTGCCCCAGTTTTCTGCATCTATCCGAAGCTTGGAGTTGCTTTTGCTCAGGGAATTGTTGATCTAGTGGGAAGGAGCAGGAAATCACAAGCTCAAAAAGATCTTGGATGACTTTGACGAAAGCACTAGGGCGGCCCAGTCCTATGTGGCGTAGGCTGTTGACTTTATGACCAGGTCGAAAGCGCTTATTGCAACAGCCCACCACCACTGCTACACTAGCATGCAGAAGCTGTTAGATGATGCAAAGGCTGAGAAGCTTGCAGCCAATGCAGCTAGGCGGGTGAGGCCAAGGACCGAGTGATAGAGCTGAAGTGCCCGATCTTTCGGTGAGTGGAGGATAATTTTGATTTGGTGGAAGTCGACCCTCACGATCCGACTACGACGAGTGAACCCGAAGCGCCAATGCAATCGCTGAACCAACTCCCTGTGGTTACCGACCCTGTTGCAATCAAGATCAGAACTTCCTGTACGCAATCAAAGAACGAACAAGAAAAAGAAGGCGAGCAATCTTAATATCACTCGAAGGTGGAGTTCTGAATCACGAGGACAGCACGTATTTGTGCGGCCGTGAATGTAGCTAAAAGCTAGATGTAAAACAAAACTCGAGGATGCTAATGTCGGCTATAGGGTTTAATAGCACGGCCACAAGGGAGTTGGGGTCGTGCTACAACCCTAGGACGCGTCCCTAATGGACCCAACTCAATACACGGCCCATTGGGCCAAAATAAGGTGGCGCAACACCTTGGACAGAAAACAGTCCAAATCAAAATGACGATTGCGGCCGCCTCGGTGAAGATATGAAGGTGAGTCCAGATCCATCTGAAAGTAGACTTGATAAGCTTTCCACCAAGTACTTGATCGCCCAAAACGGAGTCCGGATGAAGTCGTGGCGGCCGTCACAAGTTGACGTTCGTGCGCAGTCCGAATCCAGCCACATATCCTTCATTCTTTAGCACCATGACGTAGTTCAACTCTCTTGCACGAGCCCGAGTGATCGGCCCTGAAGGTGGTGCTTGGGATGAAGGTGCTGCTGGTGTAGATGTACTGGTGATGTCCTCATCATCCTCCCCTTCTTGAACTGAAGTCGTCCTCGACGGCAACTCCTCATCCTCGCCCGCATATGGTTTCAAATCTGCAACATTAAAACTAGTGGAAACACCAAACTCCGCAGGCAGGTCAAGGACATAAGCATTATCATTAATCTTGGTTAGCACTTTAAAAGGACCAGCAGCACGAGGCATTAATTTAGAACGACGCAAAGTAGGAAAACGATCCTTCCTCAAATGCAACCAAACCATATCACCGGGTTCAAAAGTAACATGTTTTCTTCCTTTACTACCAGCAACTTGATACTTAGCATTAGTAGCAGCAATGGTTTGTTGTGTTTGTTCATGTAGGTTAATCATATGGTCAACATGTTCAACGGCATCAATATGTGGGGCGTCCACAGCATCAAGCGAAAATAAATCAATAGGCGCCCGAGGAATATAACCATAAACAATCTGAAAAGGGCACATCTTTGTAGAAGAATGTGTTGCATGATTATAAGCAAACTCAACATGAGGTAAACAATCTTCCCAACGGTTCAGATTTTTATCCAAAACAGCCCTAAGCATGGTTGACAAAGTTCTATTGACCACTTCAGTTTGTCCATCAGTTTGTGGGTGACAAGTTGTGCTAAACAGCAATTTAGTGCCTAATTTGTTCCAAAGAGATCTCCAAAAGTGACTTAGAAACTTAGCATCACGATCAGACACAATTGTTTTAGGAACACCATGTAAACGAATAATCTCCCTAAAGAACAATTCAGCAACATTACTAGCATCATCAGTTTTATGACAAGGAATGAAATGAGCCATTTTAGAGAATCTATCAACAACCACAAAAATGCTATCCCTCCCCTTCTTAGTTCTAGGCAATCCCAAAACAAAGTCCATAGAAATATCAAGCCAAGGTAAAGTAGGGACAGGCAAAGGCATATACAAACCATGGTTGTTCAAACGTGACTTAGCCTTTTGACATGTAGTGCATCGTGCAACCAAGCGCTCAACATCAGGACGCATCCGAGGCCAAAAGAAGTGGGTGGCCAGCACCTCAAGCGTTTTGTAAACGCCAAAATGTCCCATTAGTCCGCCTCCATGAGCTTCCTGTAACAACAAAAGACGAACCGAGCTAGCTGGAATACACAGCTTGTTCGCGCGAAACAGGAACCCATCCTGCATGTGAAATTTCCCCCATGGTTTACCAGTCATACAATGTTTATAAGCATCTTTAAAATCATTATCATCGACATATTGATCCTTCATAGTGTGTAAACCAAAAATTTTAAAATCCAATTGTGACAGCATATTATATCGGCGAGACAAAGCATCAGCAATCACATTGTCCTTCCCGTTCTTGTGTTTAATGATGTAAGGAAAAGACTCAATGAATTCTACCCAATTAGCATGACGACGGTTCAGATTAGTTTGGGTACGAATATGTTTTAAAGCCTCATGATCAGAATGGATTATAAACTCACGATGCCAGAGATAGTGCTGCCATGTTTGCAAAGTACGCACTAAAGCATAAAGTTCTTTATCATAAGTAGAATATTTCAAACTAGCACCGCTTAATTTTTCACTGAAATAAGCAACAGGTTTTCCTTCTTGTAACAAAACAGCACCTAACCCAATACCACTGGCATCACATTCGAGCTCAAATATTTTACCAAAATCAGGCAATTGCAAAAGAGGAGCATGTGTTAACTTATCTTTCAATGTAGTGAAGGCGAGCTCCTGGGAATCAGTCCAAGTAAAAGGCACACCTTTCTTTGTAAGCTCATGTAGAGGTGCTGCAATAGAGCTAAAATCTCGTACGAATCGACGGTAGAAACCTGCAAGCCCAAGAAAACTCCGAATCTGCGTAACCGTCGTCGGTGTAGGCCATTCCCGAATTGCATCAATCTTGCTGCTATCCACCTCAATACCCTGTGGAGTAACAACATAACCAAGAAACGAAACACGTTGTGTGCAGAAGATGCATTTTTCCATGTTAGCAAACAAGTGAGCTGCACGCAACGCATTAAAAACAGCACGCAAATGTTCGAAATGCTCTTCCATAGACTTGCTGTAAATCAAGATATCATCAAAATATACAACAACAAACAAACCTATGAAAGGCCTGAGGACTTCATTCATCAAACGCATAAAAGTGCTGGGAGCATTAGTCAAACCAAACGGCATAACCAACCATTCATATAAACCAAATTTAGTTTTAAAAGCCGTTTTCCATTCATCGCCCAATTTCATGCGAATCTGATGGTAACCACTACGCAAATCAATCTTAGTAAAAATAATGGCACCACTAAGCTCATCTAGCATATCATCAAGGCGTGGTATAGGATATCGATAACGAATAGTGATGTTATTAATAGCACGACAATCTACACACATACGCCACGATCCATCCTTCTTTGGAACAAGTAACACTGGAACGGAGCAAGGACTAAGAGACTCACGAATGTACCCTTTGTTAAGCAACGCCGGGACCTGGCGCTGAATCTCTTTCGTCTCGTCGGGATTTGTGCGGTACGGGGCGCGATTCGGAAGCTGTGCGCCGGGAATGAAGTCGATCTGGTGCTCAATGCCACGAAGTGGAGGTAGTCCCGATGGTAAATCTTTGGGAAAAACATCAGCGTACTCCTGCAAAATGTTAGCAACCGCAGGGGGAATATCCAAAGATGGTACATGATCAAGTGAAACGAGCACACTAGAACATACAAGTGCATAACAAGGTAGCTCATCAACACAAAGATCAACAAAATCAGCACGTGTAGCAAATAAAACTGGTGCATTCAACTTGATTTCAGAAGGTGATGGTACAAGTTGTTTAGCATTTTTAGCGGCTCGAGCAAGGTCATCTTTAACAATTTGTTCAGGTGTCATGGGATGTATAATTATTTTCTGACCTTTAAACATGAGAGAATAATGATTCGAACGACCATGATGCAAGCTATCAGTATCATATTGCCAAGGTCTACCAAGTAACAAAGAACATGCCTCCATAGGAATAACATCACAATCAACAAAATCAGAATAGGCACCTATGGAGAACGGAACACGTACCGACTGTGTTACTTTAATCTTTCCACCATCATTAAGCCACTGAATATGATAGGGATGTGGATGCTTATGGGTGGTTAAGGACAACTTCTCTACCAGCGCTGTACTCGCCAAGTTGTTGCAGCTACCACTGTCAATGATGATCCGAATCGACCGCTCCTGCACAACACCCTTTGTATGGAAAAGAGTGTGTCGCTGATTTTTCTCTGGCGGGGCGACCTGTGTACTAAGAACACGCTGCACAACCAGACTTTCATACCTATCTGCGTCACTAGGAGTAGCATGGACCGCCTCATTATCTGCATGGTTAGTGGCAATCATAGTATGGTGAGGTTCATCGGAATCACTAGCAGAAGAGTACTCACCATCGTCACGTATGATCAAAGCACGGGTGTTGGGACAGTCCCGAATCATGTGCCCAAAGCCTTGGCAAAGAAAACACCGAACATCTCGTGTACGTCCCGAGGAAGAAGCTGCGCCTGGTGTAGGTTTCGTCGAAGGTGCTGCAAGTTTCGTCGTCTTCTCACGCGGCGTAATGCTAGGTGTAGAAGGTGCTGGAGTGGAAGGTGTAGAGCTGGACGACGGGCTTCTTCCTGCAAAAGGGTTAGTATATGTCTTCGAACGGCGTCCCTGCACTTCACGTTCAGCTTTGCAAGCATATTCAAATAACGTGGTCATATCATTATACTCCTTATAATCAAGTATATCCTGAATTTCCCTGTTCAATCCACCACGAAATCGTGCCATGGCAGCATCATCCTGTTCAAATAAACCACAACGAATCATACCCTTTTGTAACTCTTGATAATACTCCTCAACGGATCGTTGGCCTTGCTGGAATCGCTGCATGGTGTTAAGCAAATCTCGGGCATAATAAGAAGGAACAAAACGATGTCGCATGGCGGCTTTTAATTGAGCCCAAGTAGATGGAACAACAGTGGGATGTTTGAGTTTATATTCACGCTACCAAATTAAAGCAAACTCAGTAAATTCACTAATAGCAGCCTTAACTTGAGACGTAGCAGGGATATCATGACATGAAAATTTTTGTTCTACCTCTAACTCCCAATCAAGATATGCAGCAGGATCATACTTGCCATTAAAAGTAGGAATCTTAAATTTAATCTTCGCAAATGAATCATTAACCGGATTACGTACCACACGGCGGGCACGAGGTTGACGGTCTCCATCCTCATATTCTGTGTCACCACCATAGCCCTTCTGCAAGTCCGTGAGCGTCGCGTTCATCGTCGTGAGCGTCGTGTTCATCGCATCAAGCCGGGCCGTCAAGGCGTCAAATGTACACTTGGCGGCTGTCTGAGCAAGGTCCTGCTGGTCGAGACGCTCATTGGATGAAGAGAGCGCGGAATCAACCTTCTCGTGCAGCGTCTTTATGTCGTCTTTAAGTCCATCAAGGTCTGCCCGCATGCCTTGCAGCTTGGAGTCCATCTTGTCGTCGTCTCCTGACATGGTTAGCGCAAACACAAGAAAAACAGATCCTACGACAACAAAGATGTGGGTGGAAAGCTCACAAAGATGCTGCGATCAAGTTCTTATCCGTTCTTACCAAGCAACAGGAGCGATCACAGACAACAAGTGGCACCTGTGAAAGATTGGAGCAGCGATTGCCTGGAGAAACAAAAGTCTGCTCGTCGTAGGAATATGTGTAGTTCTGGGTAGGCTGCACTCAAGTCAAGGATTAGCACAATCAAACAATAAATGCAAAGCTGAATAATAGTGCTAAACACGTAACAAAGCTGCTGGTAACAAGTGCCACCCGCGATGGATCAAGGGAAGGCAACAAGGAAGTGGGCTGCAGAAACGGAAAATCTCTCGGGCCGCGTTACGCTGTGTAAACGGCATTTTTTGGCCTCGAAACCAGTTTCACCTGGCGCTACGCCGGGTGCCCTATATAGGAAATTTCGTAAGCTTTCCGGGAAAAAAAAGAACGCTGAAATCGGAGATCCGAGCGAAAAGTTATGGCCGTTACAAAACGGGTGTTCGTAACGACACAAACCTGCCAAACGAAAAACCGAACTTTCCAAAAACGAACTGCGCTTTCCCTTTTTTTTTTAATTCTTTCCTTTGTCTTTCTTCTCAGAACTTTCCTTTTTTTTTCCTTTCTTTTTTTTTCCTTTTTTTTTCTTTCCTCAAACAGAAACACGAAACCGAGTAGGGTTCGGTTGGATTGGCGGCGCGTGGAGTGCGGCTTGGGAAAGGATAACGAAACCGAGTAGGGTTCGGTTGGAGGGGGTAACGGCGCTGGTGGTGATGATGATTGCGGCGGCGGTGGTGCTGGTGGCGAGGTAGGACAGCGGCGGCAGCGGCGGTGGTGGAGATGGGAAACGGCGGAAGCACAAAGTGACCAGCAACAAATTAACGCGAAGCACACAAATTCAACAACGCAAATTATTGAAAGAAAGTGCAAGGCGAAGAAAGGTTTTGGGACAATGGTCTAACCTGAATTTTTTTTGGGTTTTGTGGACTGTAGGTAATGGAACAACACTCGATAAAAACTCACCGATCAACCTGGAAAGCTGATACCACTTGATAGAGCTGAAGTGCCCGATCTTTCGGTGAGTGGAGGATAATTTTGATTTGGTGGAAGTCGACCCTCACGATCCGACTACGACGAGTGAACCCGAAGCGCCAATGCAATCGCTGAACCAACTCCCTGTGGTTACCGACCCTGTTGCAATCAAGATCAGAACTTCCTGTACGCAATCAAAGAACGAACAAGAAAAAGAAGGCGAGCAATCTTAATATCACTCGAAGGTGGAGTTCTGAATCACGAGGACAGCACGTATTTGTGCGGCCGTGAATGTAGCTAAAAGCTAGATGTAAAACAAAACTCGAGGATGCTAATGTCGGCTATAGGGTTTAATAGCACGGCCACAAGGGAGTTGGGGTCGTGCTACAACCCTAGGACGCGTCCCTAATGGACCCAACTCAATACACGGCCCATTGGGCCAAAATAAGGTGGCGCAACACCTTGGACAGAAAACAGTCCGAATCAAAATGACGATTGCGGCCGCCTCGGTGAAGATATGAAGGTGAGTCTAGATCCATCTGAAAGTAGACTTGATAAGCTTTCCACCAAGTACTTGATCGCCCAAAACGGAGTCCGGATGAAGTCGTGGCGGCCGTCACAAGTTGACGTTCGTGCGCAGTCCGAATCCAGCCACATATCCTTCATTCTTTAGCACCATGACGTAGTTCAACTCTCTTGCACGAGCCCGAGTGATCGGCCCTGAAGGTGGTGCTTGGGATGAAGGTGCTGCTAGTGTAGATGTACTGGTGATGTCCTCATCACCGAGCATGCACCTGTATCGGAAGATGAATTTGAAGACCTAGATCAACATGCATCCGATGCTGATGAAGGAGTGGAAGAACCAGCCGAAGAGACAGAGCAGCGTGGAGCAGGTGGTGGAGTTGAACCACTTCCATTGGAGACATGCAATGATGATACAAGATCAGAAGGTGGCGAGGACATGGATGGTTTGTTTGCTCCACCCAGTCCTGGAAATTCCCATGGAAGCCCGCACAGTCAGGCCAACGATGATTTCATCAACACAGTCATATCAAGTACGTACTATTGGCCTTACATTGTTTTGTTGCTATATGTTTTTTTATAATACCCATGTGTTGACTATATGTTTTTTCATTATTTTTTCCGCAGCCTCGCCTGCATTATGCGGCCTGTCATTTGGAGTGGATTCTATAGTCTCCAATATTTAAAGCTCGCACATTGTAGACCAGGCGTGTACTGTGTGGACTCTATGCGTGGTAAATGCAGTAGCAATTATGTACCATTCATGTAGCAATTCATACAGGCAATTCTGTTGCAATTTGCTGCATTTTAACTACAGTAGTAATTATTTACCAATTTATGCAGCAATTCATACATCAATTATGCAGTAATTTCTACAGCAATTTCGCTGCAATTCTGCTGCAGTTTAACTGCAGTAGCATTTATTTACCATTTCCTGTAGCATTTTTTATACTGCATGTGGGGGATATAGTACCCGGGTGCCTCACGAGCAAGCTTAGCAGCCCACCAAAAGGGGGCGGCCCACCTCATCGTTCTGGACCTGAAGACGTGCGGGACAAGTCGGCGCACGGAGGAAGGATCTGGAAGGAGAAGTCCTAGTTGGAATAGGAATTATTGTAAAGAAGGAAAGGATTCTTAGAGATAGGATCGGATACAAACCGACTTGTAACCCTGCCCCTCGATATATAAGGCGGGCAGGGACCCCCTCCAAAAGGAGGAGACAGCAACCAACCACAACTCGAGCCAACTCGAATCACCAAAACACGCAATACAACACCTCAAAACAGGACGTAGGGTATTACGTCGAGTCGACGGCCCGAACCTGTATAAACCCTTGTGTCTGTCCATCCTAACCATCCTGCTTCCGATCTTTGCGATCTTCCCTGCACTACAAATCACTTCCGTGGGCTACCCCGTGGAAGACTGCCGGAGATAATATCACCGACAGTGGCGCGCCAGGTAGGGGATATCGCCGAGATCAATCTGGTAAGCTCGATGGATCGCGTCAAGATCTTGGACAGCTGCAACCTCCCGGACGTCGACGAAGTCGAGATCCAGTTCGGGGACGTCATCACCGCCGCCTTGGATACCCAAGCGGCAGGAGCTACGGTCGCCACGGAGGTCTCCTCTCTGGCGCCGACTTCGGCCATTACGGCCCAATCCGGTCCGATCGCATCTGATCGTGCCGGATCTACCCCGCTGAGTCCATCGCAGAACGCGAGGCCAGACCAGTCGGGAACAGATCTACAATCACTCGATTCTGATCCGACTCTTGAGAGTCGCGTCGCCGAATCATCGCAGAGCGTAAACGCTCAACCAACACGCGTCCAGAGCCCTGAGGTCATTGCTGTTCAGACCCCTGGCTTTTGCGCGCTTGCTCGGAAGCAAAAGATGAAGGACATCGTCCAATCGGGTGATTACTTCTCTGGGAGCGACTCCTACGGGTTAGATCTACTGGGACCCTCAATCCTGGACGATCTGCCGGAAGGATACACAGTGTCTGATGCCTCAACAGAGCCGGAACTACTAGGATCACTCGGAGAATTGACTCCGAGTAGTTTGGAGCGTCATACGCCCACATCCGACTTCTTCGAGTCCGAGGAAGACTACCTCGCGCAAGAGGGAGTCGGATCGTGTTGCTACATGGTGGCGCCAGCAACGCCAACCAATCCTGTCTCAGAAGATGAGGTCACTCCTGCTGAGGAGACGACTGAAGCCAGGAACCAGCGTCGAGGACGCAACGCCAGTCGGGCGACTCGCAGAGCCGCACGACCGCACGGAGCCACCGCGTCAGGATCTGGCACTGCTCGACTCCAAGAGCCTCACTCTGAAGATCATCGTCGCCAACGGGATCAACACGACCGGAGGAGCACCCGGAACTTGATGCGCGACGGCATGTTTGAGTTCAACGGATACGACGTCTACGAGACACCGGTCCAGAACCTCGTTACTATCAACGAGGAAATCAATCGGCTGCCACCTAACACTCCGGGCCTGGAAAAGGTAAGGGCTCTCGTGCAGGCCGCCTCCGTCCAGGTTCACCAGATGCAAGGCAGAACGACCACGGACGCTCCTGAGCCCGGTCCATCTCGACACCGGGCCGGCGGCGGATCGGGTCGTGATGAAGACCTCCGCACCACGATCAACAGAGATCGAGATGCGAGGGACGTCATCACCAACAGCACCGAAGAGCGCCACCGTGAGGAAATCCGACGGCGCGAAGAGTACGATCGGGATCATGGAAATCCCCGTCGTAACCCCAACAGGAGCGGCTACTCGACGGAGTCAGACTACTCTGACCTCTCCGGTAGCCCAAGGCGCGACAACAATGGCGGTCGCACTCCGCCACGACGACGAGTGCTTCCACCACCCAGGCGACCGACTCCGCCAAGAGATCGAACTCCACCGCGCAGCAGAACCTACCGACAGGACCGAACTCCACCCAGGACTCGGAACTATCGGAGGACCCGTTCCCCGCCCAGGGACCGGGATCGCAGGAGGGACAGCACACCCCCAAGAGCAGCTGACGGATCGGGTCCGAGCGATTCCCGCCCTAGAGGTCGGATCGGCGGATTCCAGTCGTTCACCGAGCGCTTGAGAAGCGTGACATGGCCCAGAGGCTTCAAGCTGTCGGATATCGACAAGTACGACGGGAAATCTGACCCATCTCAATGGCTTCAGATCTACTACACCGCCGTACAAGCGGCCGGCGGCGACGAGGACGTGATGGCGAATTACCTTCCCATCATGCTCACCAAGGACTGCCGCAACTGGCTGGCAGGACTCCCGCAGGACGCCATCGACAACTGGGATCAGCTTACCGAACTCTTTGTCGGTAACTATCTCGGTACCTGGGAAAGGCCCGGGAGCAAGCGGCTCCTCGGCCAGATCAGGCAGCGCAAGAACGAGACCCTGCATGACTTCGTGCGCAGGTTCTCGGAGAAGCGCAACTCCATTACGGACGTGACGGATCAGGAGGTGATGACCGCCTTCCAGAACGGCATCTCCGATGGAAGACTGATCCACAAGTGGACTCGGAAGCCACCCGCGACTGTCAATGACATGTTCCGGGTCGCTAGCACGTGGGCGGACGCGGAGATCGCGGAGAAGGAACAACTCAGCGAGCTCAAGAATCGTTGGGAGGAAGAGAACAAGACACCCGCAAGCGCGACCGCCGCGAGGACGAAGAACGACGCGATGATCATCGTCGCAGCGACAGTCACCCCCGCAAAAAGAAGAGCGAGGGCGATATGGTCGCCACTCTGGACCGGCCCAGAGGCCGGATAACTCCAGAAGATTTCCAATGCATGCTCGATAAGCAATGAGGCCGACCGAGTGGTCCGTATGATCTACGGAGGACCGGAAGGTTTCGAGACGAAGCGCCAGCAGAAGCTCACCAACCAACGACTCGGTTAAGTTATGTATTAATCTCTTATCTCTTCAAGTTATTTTTTAATAATCCTCGCCGAGTGGTTTCTATGGATAATCATCCCCAGTTTCGACTCGGCAGATTCATAAATATTATCTAAGTTGTCAACAAAGTTGATTTCATCTCCTATCTACATTATATCTACTACTCGAATTTCCTCTTTCGCGTCACGCACATAAAGTATGAGTGGAACAAACTTTAAATCGTGGGGGAAAGTACTCGCCAAGTCAAAGCTCTACACGCACGACAAAGACTCTGCGGCATGAGACTAAGACCAACGAGGCTAATCTACTCCGTAACAGGTCAACCACTCAGAAATTAAGGCCAGCGCAGAAAGAAAGGGAGTAGTAGTCCCATAAAAACTTATATACAATAACAAAAGGATTAAAACATTGTTCAAGAATGTTACTTTTGTCAGATACTACAGATAATCTACAAAAATTAATTTGCAGGATCGCCACCACCAGAAGGGCCAGCCTCGTCAGTCTCAACGACAACAGGATTGAAACATAAGCAGCTCGACCCTGCATTTCAAAGTTGGGTTCAATTTTTCATCGAGATTACACCCAATGGGTGGAATTGAACACATAAACGGCAACAAATCGATTTATTACCTCAGGGTGAAGAAAGGAAGAAGATTGCGGCGGGGATGGCTTATAATAAACCGTTCCTCCCGCGCGCGGCGCGGCGCGTGTCTCGGGAACTCAACCGACGCAGGCACGTCCCGTCGCTTTGAATTCAAAGATGCGGTAAGGAGTCGCGGTATCTCGCGATATTTCGCCTTCCGTAAAGCAACCGTTAGGGACGCAACGGGCTTTGCGGAGTAATGGGCCTAAATGGGCTGAAATATAGCACGACCTTTCGGTTCTGTTACGATAATAAATTTGTGGGTTCCTGAGCTAGGGTTCAGGGGCAGAAACCACTCGGTCGTGAGGCTAAAATTAGTCGACGGCCAGACTTGATTTTGCAATTAATATTGCATCCTTGCAATTGATTTTTTACGTAAGGCATGCGATACTATCGCTAAAATTGACTCAGAAATCTGGGTCAAATGCTGACAAGTATAAATCTTGTGAGAAGATGGCTTACCATATGGTCAAGCTGAGTCGTGGGACACGACTCGGAAGTCATGCCGAGTTCAAAGAACTTGAGGACAAAATCCTTATAAAGGGGAAATAAAAAAGCCTATGAAGGAAAAGATTATCTAAAATCCATGTCCAGAGGCATGGGGGCTGAAAAAATCAGTCGGAATTCATGGCTTTCAGAGTCTTGACACGATCATGCTGAGTCGTAACAAGACTCGGGGGCTACACCCAATGGGTGCACCTGGAGGTGCACACCATTGATGGATTAAGTTTAAAAAGAGATTCATAATATTTTGCTTTTTGACCCTCGACCAGAATATTCTATTCTGCTCAAGGCTCGGGGGCTACACCCAATGGGTGCACCTGGAGGTGCACACCATTGAAGATCAAGATACAGATGGGTAAAAATTGAAGACCTTTGGCCAATTTCATACTAAAATTGCCCAAAGCCCGGGGGCTAAGTGTATTCACTTCGCTGTCGCGTCGTGAAAAAGAGCACTCCTTCCCCTCACTATGACTATAATTGAAGAATTGTTTTCAGGAACGTCTGAGCATGCACTCGGATCTTCCTCGAAACCACTCGGATCTTCTTCGAAACCACTCGGATGAGATCTTAGACAACTTGGAGCACTCGAATCATGCAAGAAAAGACGGAACAATTACAGCCAACGATCGGTCAAGAAGTGCTCGGGGGCTACTGTGGGGGATATAGTACCCGGGTGCCTCACGAGCAAGCTTAGCAGCCCACCAAAAGGGGGCGGCCCACCTCATCGTTCTGGACCTGAAGACGTGCGGGACAAGTCGGCGCACGGAGGAAGGATCTGGAAGGAGAAGTCCTAGTTGGAATAGGAATTATTGTAAAGAAGGAAAGGATTCTTAGAGATAGGATCGGATACAAACCGACTTGTAACCCTGCCCCTCGATATATAAGGCGGGCAGGGATCCCCTCCAAATGGAGGAGACAGCAACCAACCACAACTCGAGCCAACTCGAATCACCAAAACACGCAATACAACACCTCAAAACAGGACGTAGGGTATTACGTCGAGTCGACGGCCCGAACCTGTATAAACCCTTGTGTCTGTCCATCCTAACCATCCTGCTTCCGATCTTTGCGATCTTCCCTGCACTACAAATCACTTCCGTGGGCTACCCCGTGGAAGACTGCCGGAGATAATATCACCGACACTGCAGTAGCATTTATTTACCATTTGCTATAGCACTTTTTTTATACAGCAATTCCGCTGCAATTCTATTGTAGCAATTACGTACAATTTGCTGTAGCATTTATTTATTCTGTTGCAGTTTAACTGCAGTAGCAATTACGTATCATTTTTTGTAGCAATTTTATGCTGTAACTATACCACAACTATTTTTTTATAGCACCATGCTGATAACCCTGAGCGCCAGTTTATTCTTGTAAACACTGAGGAGTATATGTATGGCATTGTAAGTTAATATGTTCTCTTTTTTTCACCATACCGCAATCCTTCAGTTTAACTTGTTGCAATCCATCCCCAACTCGATTTGCAATTGTAATTGGTTCTAAATAGTCGCAACATTTTTTGTTTACAGATTGGTGATGCTGCAAACCAGCAACCTAATGTTCCTGTTATTACATATGGGGATGGTTCTCGTTAGGAGGATGCTGATTGCACTGGAGCTATGAATCCAGCGGAAGACATGGTTGTACGTTCGGACGATGCCGCCCCTACTGATGTTGTAAGTAGCCCCTGCCTATGCCGCCCCTACTGACGTCCAGTGCCATCAGCATGTTGCAATCTGAATGTGCTGAGTTTCTGTTTTGTTCTTTTTTTATTTTTTTTAATAGCAGCACAAACCAGTTTTGTTTAAATATTTGCAACATTTTTGTTTACAGATTGGTGATGCTGCAAATCAACCTAATGTTCCTGTCAACACATCTGGTGATGGATCTCGTCAAGAGGATGCTGATGGCACTGGACGTTTGGACGCCGCCGCCCCTACTGATGTTGTAAGTAGCCCCTGCCTATGGTTGCAACCAGCTTCATCAGCATGTTGCAATCTGAATGTGCTGAGTTTCTGTTTTAGAAAACATAATTCAGTTTTGTTCTTTTTTTACAGCAGCACAAACCACCTGAGTTCAATGATGAAATACACAATAAGGATATAGCTGTTAACACACATGTTCTTGCCTGTTAACATGGGGCCCGGTGATGACATTCATGCTTCCGTAAGATCCATTCTTTTTTCTTATTTGTATTTCATTCGGTTGCCCCGATGTTTTTGCAATCAGGTGCACCTGCATGACCCAATCTGTATATGCTTATATTGTTGGTTTGATTCATTTTTCCTGAAACAGACACATGTCCAGGGTAGTCCACTGACTGAGCCAGTCGAGGACATGATTGGACGATTAACTGTGACCGATTTTTCTGCTGTGGTAAGGAGCCAGTCCCCCTTTTTTTCCCATGTGAAAACATTGCAATTGCGAACTTACTTAATATGCAATTTTCTTTTATACATAAAGGACACAACTAAGATTGGGACGGGGTCACAGATGTTGCCCCCTGAGTCAAACAATGATATAGATGGAGCTACTTTTGGGGATGCAAATGCATAGGAACATGCCAGTGCTGTCCGGATTCATGTCGCTGTAAGATCAAGATCCACTTTTTTCACATGCCATTCTAATAGTTCACAGCTGGCTAAATGTACATTCTATTCACCTGACTGTCTATTTTTGCAAATCTTTTTTTCCAGAATGAATCAATTTTCACGGAAGATGAGATGCCTAACAGGCAGACGGAAGATGAGACGCAGAACAAGCAGGCGGCTCATGTTTCAAGTCAAGGCGAGCCGCACATAGAGCTGACTCATGACTCACATGTTGATGTAAGTGCTTAGATTTTTCTTCCACACCCTCTGCGTATTTCCCTTTTTTACGATGCAAATCAATGTCTGTTTTTTTCATATATTTTTTTTGCATTACCAATTTGTGTAAATTGTTTGCTATTGATGGTTGCAATTGGTTTTCATTATTGGGATTAGGAACAAGCCCTTGAGAAGGCACAACTAGTAACTTATCAGAGACGTACTACACGTTCCACAAGGGCTGCTGTGGATTCAAATACTAGAGCAGCTGAACTAAAGAAGGCCAAGCAGATCGAGAATGTTGCTGGAAAGGAAGAGAAGAGGCTTGAGGCTGAGAGGAGGAAGGAGGAGAAGACTTGAGGCTGAGAGGAAGAAGGAGGAGAAGAGGTTGGCAGCCGAGAAGAAAAAGGCAGAGAAAAAGGAGCAGCAGAGACTACTAGCTGATAGGGAGAAGGCATTCTTAGAGGAAGCTGGCCTTGGGATGAGTAAAGAGGATCGAGATAAACGTGATGCACACGAAAGGAGGTGTTGACACCGGATTTTGACACATCTGATATAATTGGAATCACGGGGCGATTGGCCATTTTTACTAGTAAGGAAGCTGATAGGTTATACGTGAAGATCTTTGTTAATCAAAATAATTAATATAATGGCCGGAGTATTGTATTATTACCTGAGGAATAGGCTTGTGCTAGTAAATCGGATATTGATAATCTGAATCGGACATTGTTGATCGGATATAATTGGCATGGTGGCTGGATTATTTTATTCGGTAATGGAGGCAAGTCAAATAAAACAAAGGAAGTTGCACGTACATGAAAAAAGGGATTATTAACATGGTGATCATCGGTGCCGCTAATGATCAAGCTTAAGAAACATGTGCACGGGTGCAAATCGTGCTGCATGTGGATTCTGTACGAGATTTGGGAAGAAGTCAGTTAAGTAATAGAGCCAATGGCATTGCAACATGGATCGGACAAGGAAATTGGTGTCAGCATGCAGGGAGTTTTTGATTCTATTAGAGGAAGAAGGAGGAGAAGATGTTGGCAGCCGAGAAGAAAAAGGCAGAGAAAAAGGAGCAGTAGAGACTACTAGCTGATAGGGAGAAGGCATTCTTAGAGGAAGCTGGCCTTGGGATAAGTAAAGAGGATCGAGATAAACGTGATGCACACGAAAGGAGGTGTTGACACCGGATTTTGACACATCTGATATAACTGGAATCACGGGGCGATTGGCCATTTTTACCAGTAAGGAAGCTGATAGGTTATACGTGAAGATCTTTGTTAATCAAAATAATTAATATAATGGCCGGAGTATTGTATTATTACCTGAGGAATAGGCTTGTGCTAGTAAATCGGATATTGATAATCTGAATCGGACATTGCTGATCGGATATAATTGGCATGGTGGCTGGATTATTTTATTCGGTAATGGAGGCAAGTCAAATAAAACAAAGGAAGTTGCACGTACATGAAAAAAGGGATTATTAACATGGTGATCATCGGTGCCGCTAATGATCAAGCTTAAGAAACATGTGCACGGGTGCAAATCGTGCTGCATGTGGATTCTGTACGAGATTTGGGAAGAAGTCAGTTAAGTCAATAGAGCCAATGGCATTGCAACATGGATCGGACAAGGAAATTGGTGTCAGCATGCAGGGAGTTTTTGATTCTATTAGAGGTACTGAATATTGGCTAATACATGATTGATGCATAATTGGAGGAAGGAATGGCCGATACATGTGTAGGAACGGAGATTAAAATAAAGAAAGAAAGGAAAGCAAAGAGGCTAATCGGACATACATGTGCATATCCGATTTTAGAATGACCGATGTGCATATCCGATGGAAGATGGTTGGGAAGAAAGAAAGAAGAGATATGTCAAATATGTGCATACGAATACTACTTGGAGTAAACAAGCAATATTTCTAGCATGAAGGATGGAAACACGAATTAATCACCTACGTCTGCACGGACAGTTCGACGAGGAGCTTTATTCATGAGGACTCTACAGAAGGAAAGATAGAGTCCATGTATCTTAATATTAATTTGTTTAGATTCTTTCTTTTTCAGCAAGTTGAATATGCCGTAACAGGCTTAGGGTGTCCAGGGTATAAATATGTGCCTACAGACATTGTAAACGTTTTATCGCAGCATCAATAAACAAACCCTTTACTTCCAGTACCTTACTTCCAGTACCTTTACTTTTCCGTACCGGCGGCTTCGCCAACCTTTTTATTTTCTTCACGAGTTCTTTCGAGTTCGTTGGGCTGCATCGCCTCGATCTCCGGCTTGCTTGTAAGTTCCACTTTTACCGAGTAATTTCTAGGCTTTAACCTCCGGGCGTATCGCTGAGGTTTCGTCTAGATTTATTCAACAGTTATCGATATCTGCTAGATCGGCAAGTTTCATATCAATTCTTGTTGTTCTAGTTTTTATCACCAATCCATCCTGTTTAGATCTAGATTGTTGTTGGCTCATTATCAAGCTATCTGTCTGGTATATCATCAGCAGTTATAGCCGACTAGATCTATTTCTAAACATTGTTTACAAAGTCTCGGCTAATCTGTTAGCCGTTTCTCGGCAGTCTCGGCAGTCAGCCGGTTCGGCTAGGATTTTACGATATGGTATTCCTTGTCAATCAACAGGCCAGATTCACTGGCACGCCCCGGTTTTCAAGGCCACGCCTTTGCTTCGTGTGTTAGCACATTTGTCTCCGCCTGATTTTTGCGTCAACACACTTTTGGCACGCCTGGTGGGACACGAGAAGAAAGGCTCACGTATATCACGCCTAAATTCATGTGGTGAGGTGCTAAATTTTTTTACAAGATTTATGGGTTCATATTACACGCAAGTTTATGAAATCCATGCACCTGCCTACTGGCCGATGATTCCTCAACCTTCGCATCAGTGCCAAGAAAATTTTTCAGATACAATATTCTCCTGAAGTATTATGGCCGATGGCTCCTCATACTCAACCAATGTGTCGGCCACAACAATCAGAAAATTCTCAGTTACAGCATGCTCCCCAGGTGTTTCAATCTAAGCCTGCTTATTTGCAAACACCAATTCAGATGCATCATGTGGGGAATTATCAAATTCAGCAAACTCCTCAGGCCTCTTGGCCGATGAGTTTTTATTCAGATCGGTCGTATCAGGAGAAGTATCGGGAAAATTATCAGCAATATGTCCCTCATCAGGTTATACAACCGATAGCTCCAATTGCTCAGATATCAGTTTAGAGCTCAAAAGTAGAAGATTCTCAGCCGCAACATGCTCTAGCATCGGTTCGAGATCAATCGGAACTAACAGAAGATGACCTTGAGCAAGATGAGAAAGAAGCATTGGAGAAGGCTATCGAGGAATATAGATTGGCATGCATCAAAACATTTAGAGTAAATAAGGAGGGAGGTGTGACCCAAATCTGTAATTTTCCGAGACCAGAAGAGTTCATAATTAAGGATCAATATGAGGAATTGACTTCTGAAGTAATCAAGGAATCTTCTTCAGTAGACATGGCTGAAGCTAATGATTATGAAAATAAGGAGGGTCATCCTGATTCATCGATTCCAAGTCAACAGCAAGAAAGTGGCCGATCTCACAATATGGAGTTCGGATCAATGGTGCAAGAGGAATCTCAATTTATAGAAGAGCAACTAATGCTACAGCCAGTACAAGGGTCTGGTAACCAACAATTTAATCAGGTTGATATGGAGATCCAGTCAATTGATGTGCTTCAAAATCGGTTTGATGTGAAGCCTGAAGACCATACGTACAGGTACCATAGGCCATATTTCGAGGCTCATGGTCAGTTCCTTACGCCGCCTCGTTACAAAACGTCAGACCCCATCAAGTTTTCTGGACAGGAATAATATTCATATTATAGAGTATGTCAATCGATTCTTGATCCAGCATGGGGGGCCTACTACAGAATATGCTTTGGAAAGATTCTTGTTCCCAGCAAGTTCAGTCATACGATGGTCCGATCTAGAATTCCATGAGCATTCATTGGCTGGACCATGGAACAGAATGCCTACATTTTATATTCAGAGGAACAAGCATGCCCGACAGATATTTCAAGTTCATTAGCCAAAGGGAATAATTATGGGCTCATCGGCTTGTTGAAGTTAATTATTAATATAATACTTCAACAAAGGATAGCTGATGTAGCAGTTTGGGAAGAAGCTTGATAGAGAAAGCAAGAATCGGCTTATGATAAGTTAGCCGATGAATACAAACTTAAGTTATTTCATCAAGTTTCTTTCCTAAATTGTTGATTTTATTCAGTATCGTGCTCTTGGTAATCGTTCCTTAAAATGATCGATTGGTAAAAAAAGGGGCCGATGAATGATGGTGAAATTTGATTATTATATCTTAAGTGGCTGCTTAAATTAGTTTATTTCTTGCAACTCGATTTGCACGTATCAAGGGTCTAGGTCCAAGCATCGGATCGGGCATTGGCAATCGGATTTGAGTAACATGGTGGCCGGAATATTTTATTCGTAATAAAAGATATGGAGCCGATGGGTGGCCATGCTTGCCGATACAACTGGAGACATGCTAATTAAGAATTCATGTACATATGGTACCGTATGGGAAGATACCGATTTGTCAAGTGTGATTAGCATCATTGCTGGGATATTTTATTAATGAAGCCGATGGGAATAACAGGTGGTTACCGATGGAAACTTGCCGATGCCGATGTATTGTAATATTTGCCGATGGACTGCTTATGTGTGTGTCGACAGTGAATAATCGGCAAAGGAGCCGATGAGTAGTATTAGTTACCGATGGGTTAAAAAATTGCGTGCCAGGAGAGATACGTGAGGCAAGGAAGCTAAATCTGATGGAGTATAAATCGGGAAGCAATCGATTGATAAGTCCGATGCATGCTCACGTACATACAAGGATGATTAAGAGATTCATGCACAGAGATGAAGGAATATTATTATTGAAGAACAGTATGGTCACATGTGGATGAAAGAAGGAGAAAGCTAGCAAGGTTATGCACACACATGCAAATGACGTGAAGGGATTTATTAATCAAGTTTGATTAGCATAATAACCGGAGTATTATGTTAATTAAATAGAGGGAGTAATCGGCTGGAAGCAACCAGAAGCCGATAACAGTTGAAACCAATGATGCAACCGATTTTTAGATCAGCAATCGGCCACAGGGGTGCATCGGCAAGTTTGCATAAATACATTGGAAGGTAATCGGTTTGGGAAGTAATTAAAGAAAGGAATATTTAAAGGAGAAGCATCATGTGTATGACAAGGATCAGAGAGAAAATCGGCTGCTAGCGTCTATATGGCCGATGATCAGCAATATACTAGTGGATGGAGTGTCTCGTGGCAACAACTCAAATAATGGCATGATCAGAGATAGTTTCAATGGCCGATGGATGATTAAGGCTGAAAATTAATCGGCCAATTTATTTTACATCACCATCGGATCTAATGTAATTAAAATATTCACCTTGATATGGAAATCTAGCCAGATCGGTTGGAGCATTAAAGAATTAGGTCAATGCCACCTTGATATCAGCCGATTGTGATGACAGCTAGAAGCCGATAGTGTTAAATATACATATCATCGGATATAAAAAATTCATTGAGAAAAGATTGTTTGATGGAGGAGCTCGAGCCTACAGAATGATAACTAAAGAATCGACTTCCTTTTCTTGAGTATAGACGTCGGATGAATTAGTTCCTACGGGAACTTGAGATGCCAGTGTTAATTACCAAGATGCCCATTTTCACATAAATATTATCGGTTACTTTCATCGGTTACAAGGAATCAAATTTACTAGTACTACCAATTGCTTCCTCGACGGGTTATTGCAGTAGCGCGGAACAAACGCGATATGGCCTCGGGGGGGCCGGTTAGTCGCAGAGCTATTGGTGTCGTGACAATCGACAAGTAAGCTTGATTCGTTGATCGACTTGGCAGAGTGGCTTTAATTCTAAAGCTATTGATTGAAAAGGAACAACCGATGGGAGGCAAATCAGAGTCATGTTATTTATTGGTTATTTATTTTCTTCACATCGGCTAGATATTGGATCTTAATGAACTAGGTTCCGAAGCAAGAAGTGTTCATATGCTGGGAAGATAAATACCTCAGAGTAAAGGATGATTGCCGGAATATTTTTTGCCAAAATCGGTCACCAACATCAGCAGACAACCAATAAATTGAATAATGTACATATAATCGGCTATATCATGTGTACCTGAACTACAAGAAGAAAAGGAGGCCAGGATTAGACGTTGACTGGCAATACTATTTTAACGAAAAAGGCGACGGATAGCATTGTTTGCCGATGGCCGATAGTTAGTAGTGCTTGCCGCATATGGGTTCTGCTATGGTTCAAAAGAATACGAGGCATGCTCATCGGCAAAATGCTCTACACATGAGAATTAAATAATCACTTGTGTACGTGAAGCTTCATACCAGGAGTTCGATCCAGAAAGAATTGGAATCGGCAAATAAGAGAATCGGAGATGTGAAGAATCGGCAACAGGTAAAATCGATTGATAGCTACCTGTACCAAAGAAATTGGAAGTGTTGCCGAATGACCAACACGTACATGAAAGGCTAATTAGCGGTGGCTGAATTAATTAAGGAAGAAAGGCAAGCACGTGTAGTCTAAGTAGATTAAAATAAGGAAAGGGAGGAACCGATTCTTTGGACATCCGATTCTGAGAAGGAATTAAATAGTATTTGGATGAAAAGGTGACAAAGGTAGTCTGATTCTTTGGACATCTGATTTTGAAAAAGGAATTAAATAGTATGTCTTTGGATGGAAAGGTGAAGCTATGGCATGTGTACATGTATTGATTAAATTAAGGAGAAATATGGTGCAAAGAAAAGACATAGGAGACTGGGGTGTCCGATTCTTGTGTTCGATTCTTGCTGTACTTGCATGTCTCACATCAGAGCAATCCAGATTAACTACATCTATCAAGTCGGCCTTGGGGTGTAAACAGAATCGGATAATTATGTGATTAGCATGTGAGAAAGAAGGAAATTGACACGTATGTGCAAGTATTAAATATGGTGGCCGGTTTGACTAAAAGTGAAGTAGGCTGTATTTTTACTGTCAAATTGGACAAAGCTTGGTGCTGCAATCGGAAATTGATAAATCCGATGCATAGTCACGTACATGCAAGGCTGATTGAGGATATCGGCTGTTTGATGATGGCTGCTAAATAGTAATCATACCGATGGAGTTGAAGTGTCAATAATCTTGCCGGATTATTTTATTGCCAATAATGAAGCTTGTATCAATATTAACTTGTATCGGCTAATGATTTCGAGCAAAACATTTTAATCCAAGATGACAAGGATAACAGTATAAGATCAGAGAAGCTTAAAGCTAATGGTGGTACTAAAGCCTTATATTTTAATCGACAGAGTCTTAAATCGGATAAGTCTCCTTCCTTGACTAGAGCGATGCAGATCAGCAATCATCTAATGGTTCTATATTATGATTCAGTCGATGGTCAGCCAGCGTGACCGATAGAGCCGGTGTTCAGCCGATTGTCCTCTACGGCCAATCGTCGATCAATATTATTTTAATTATGGTCCAACTCATGATTAATATTAGAGGATGGTTGATTGATTGAATTATTTTATTCATCATGGAAGAGGCTTTATCGGCTAGAAGATCGGCATGTGTTTATTATCGTGAAGGAGTCTGAATCAAGGCTTAAGAATTTTTCTGCCAAGAAGTAATCGGCAAGCCAGTGGTGGATAGCGACGATCGATAAATGTCCAAGCCGACAGGAGACTAAAGAAAGATATGATAGGAGGATTCTTGTGACTACGGGAACAACTCACATCAAACAAGACAAAGAGCTGATTACTTGGGCCACCGATTACGCGAGCGTCGGCATCACACATTGGCATTGTGCATTAGCGTCGGACATCGACTTCCCCGTCGGCATCGGCGCGGGCACGATTAATGGCGACGGTACCACGGATGACGTCACATATATGCCAGCGCCGATGTGGGATTTAACCGATAGTTTTTGAAAGCTGATGAGATGTTTCTATCGGCTGAGAACTAAGACGGTGTCATATGGATTGGTGATCAAAAGACTATGGAGCTCCGAAGTTGCCGATACTGCTGCTAATATTGGAGGAGTACAGCTGATTTGATTCTCAGATTGGCTAAAATATTGAGAAAAGAAAGCTTGAAGGGAAACATTGATTGTGAAAAGCAGCAGTAAGGAGATCTGGAGGCATTCAACTTATAAAGTTTCGAAGCATGAATCCTTCATACTCCGAAACTGGGGGGCCTGTGTTGACACCGGATTTTGACACATCTGATGTAATTGGAATCACGGGGCGATTGGCCATTTTTACCAGTAAGGAAGCTGATAGGTTATACGTGAAGATCTTTGTTAATCAAAATAATTAATATAATGGCCGGAGTATTGTATTATTACCTGAGGAATAGGCTTGTGCCAGTAAATCGAATATTGATAATCTGAATCGGACATTGTTGATCGGATATAAGTGGCATGGTGGCTGGATTATTTTATTTGGTAATAGAGGCAAGTCAAATGAAACAAAGGAAGTTGCACGTACATGAAAAAAGGGATTATTAACATGGTGATCATCGGTGCCGCTAATGATCAAGCTTAAGAAACATGTGCACGGGTGCAAATCGTGCTGCATGTGGATTCTGTATGAGATTTGGGAAGAAGTCAGTTAAGTCAGTAGAGCCAATGGCATTGCAACCGTGGATCGGACAAGGAAATTGGTGTCAGCATGCAGGGAGTTTTTGATTCTATTAGAGGTACTGAATATTGGCTAATACATGATTGATGCATAATTGGAGGAAGGAATGGCTGATACGTGTGTAGGAAAGGCGATTAAAATAAAGAAAGAAAGGAAAGCAAAGAGGCTAATCGGACATACATGTGCATATCCGATTTTAGAATGACTGATGTGCATATCCGATGGAAGATGGTTGGGAATAAAGAAAGAAGAGATATGGCAAATATGTGCATACGAATACTACTTGGAGTAAACAAGCAATATTTCTAGCATGAAGGATGGAAACACGAATTAATCACGTACGTCTGCGCGGACAGTTCGGCGAGGAGCTTTATTCATGAGGACTCTACAGAAGGAAAGATAGAGTCCATGTATCTTAATATTAATTTGTTTAGATTCTTTCTTTTTCAGCAAGTTGAATATGCCGTAACAGGCTTAGGGTGTCCAGGGTATAAATATGTGCCTACGGACATTGTAAACGTTTTATCGCAGCATCAATAAACAAACCCTTTACTTCCAGTACCTTTACTTTTCCGTACCGGCGGCTTCGCCAACCTTTTTATTTTCTTCACGAGTTCTTTCGAGTTCGTCGGGCTGCATCGCCTCGATCTCCGGCTTGCTTGTAAGTACCGCTTTTACCGAGTAATTTCTAGGCTTTAACCTCCGAGCGTATCGCTGAGGTTTCGTCTAGATTTATTCAACAGTTATCGATATCTGCTAGATCGGCAAGTTTCATATCAATTCTTGTTGTTCTAGTTTTTATCACCAATCCATCCTGTTTAGATCTAGATTGTTGTCGGCTCATTATCAAGCTATCTGTCCGGTATATCATTAGCAGTTATAGCTGACTAGATCTATTTCTAAATATTGTTTACAAAGTCTCAGCTAATTTGTTAGCCGTTTCTTGGCAGTCTCGGCAGTCAGCCGATTCGGCTAGGATTTTACGATCTGGTATTCCTTGTCAATCAACAAGTCAGATTGACTGGCATGCCCCGGTTTTCAAGGCCACGCCTTTGCTTCCTGTGTTAGCACATTTGTCTCCGCCTGATTTTTGCGACAGGAGGCTGAAACTGCTGCGTGAGGATGCTGAACAGGAAATTGAGCAGTTGAAAATCACCATTGATCACATCTCAGGCCCTAGTGCAACTGGTGCTGATCAAGACTTTACTGAGGATTCCCATGACGACATATATTCCCAGTCTCCACCTGTTCGTCTATCTCAGGAAGGACGTTTGCTTGGTTCAAATTGTCACAACCAATTTCAGCGGTTCATCTATAAACAAATTGGAGGCAGGCTGAGGAAGAGGCCGAGGAAATTCATATCACCCTTCAAGATTGCAACTTCCCGTCCCAAAGTTCCCAAAGAGAGGGCACTTGCGATGAGGACTAGAATCGCCAAAGATCAGAACCTACAAGAGTAAGCACACATACACTGCAACTGCCACATTGTATTTGTTGCAATTTTTACTTTCCCATTTGCAAATTTAAAATATTCAGCTGCTAACATCTATTTTCCCCTTTTTTTTCCTTTTTGCATCCATGCAGGATGACCCTCCTTGATTTTAGCATCTTTCTATCATATACTGGCAAGGAGCTGCTTACTACATTTGCTGATAACAAGTCCGGTGAAAATAATTTGCTTGATTACATTGTGCATTGTCTTCGATATGATGACATTGTACACAAGCCAGATTCTATTGGATACAGGGTGTTCTTGACCATTGGGCTATGGGTTAGTTTTTTTGTGTCAAACCCCCTCTCGACTTTTCCACTATACCTGCTATCTACATCAGTACCTATAATCAATTTCTTTTTTTTCAGACGACAGCAAAGGATGTTGAGCAGGAGTACATGGAGGATGGCAAAACTGAGACTGAGGAATTCAAGAGCATGAGAGAGCACTTGGAGGTGCTAACTGAGCACTATGAATTAACAAAAGCCAAGTTGGTTAGTATCTGCATCTTTTTTTGTTTTTTGCTTTTCCCCCCTGTTATTGCAATTGCTACTTGATTATTGAAGGAGTTGGGGTGTGCTAGCAGTTGCAAATGGTTTCTTTTTTTTTAACACCATGCCAACCTGCAGGCCCCAGAGATTGCATGTTTATGTTCTCCCCCATTAACCTAAAAACCACCATTTTTATGTTCTTTTTGTCTTCATTTCTGTCTGCCTTTGCAGATTTTTATGCTTGCATGCGATGGGAGTCACTATTTTTTGTACTGCATCAATCTAATCCACAAGCGCATTGACATCCTGGATTCTATTGACTATTGGTGGAACCAAGTAGACCCTGAGAACCGCAACCTGCCTGTTTGGGAAAAGCTGCCCTTGATTAACCAAGCTATCAAGAAGATTACAAAGGGTAAAGTCCCTACATTTCACAATTGGAGTAAGCCATTCATCGATGTGCCAAAGCAAGCAGGCCCCAGTGATTGCATGTTTTTCGTGTGGAAATACATGGAATTTTGGGATGGTGATCGTCTCAACATCGAGATCAACCCGGTGAGTTACGTGCTGTTTGCTTCTATGTTCTTTTTTTGGACCGAAGCAATTGTGATGACTATACAGATATGTGTCTAATTCACTATGTCTTTGTTATTACAGTTTAAGGGGATGATATACATGATTGAGATGATGCATTATGTGGTGTTCCATGCCCTGAACCAAGCTAATCTGCCTTATGAACTGGACATCTTTAGGCTTGGGGGAAGGAAGATTGAGTTTGATCAGTCTCAATGATGCATTAGAATATATTTTGCAGTTTGTATGCAGTTTGTAACTACTTAAACAATTTAAACAATTAGTACATTCATGGGGCAACTCTGTATTTTCTCTGTTACTGCGATTTGTAGTAGTCCAACTCTGTATTTTCCCATGTTGCAATTTGCAAGAAACTCTGTTGCAATTATATCATTTTCTGTCTCTTGTTGGTTCTGTTGCAATTGAAACCTGTATTTTCCCATGTTGCAATTTGCAAGAAACTCTATTGCAATTATATCATTTTCTTTCTCTTGTTGGTTCTGTTGCAATTGAAACGTTTTGGGTTGCAACTACATCGCTTCATAGAGTGCAATTGGCAAACAACTCATGTTGCAATTTGCATGGAATTCTGTCGCATTTATATCATTTCTGTTGCAATGACAACCAGTTTGGTGCAATTATATCATTTCTGTCTCTTTTTTTATGTTGCAAACCTCCCCCATGTCACAAACTACATTGCTACAGAAGTGCATTTTTTGGTAAACACCCCATGTTGCAATTTGTCGTGCAGGTTTTATGTTCCAATTATAACCTTGGGTTGCAACTACATTGCTCCACGGAATGCAATTGACAAACACCCCATGTTGCAATTTGCATGGAATTCGGTCACATTTATATTATTTCCTGTTGCAATCATAGTTGTACAGTTTCAGTGGTAACTTTGCAATTATATCATTCTTGTACCCCATTTCTGTCACTATTTTTTGTACCTATATGTATACAGGTGCAAGTAACTGAAACATGTATACAGGTACAACTACCTATATGTGTCAGGTTCTATCACACATGTATAGTAAGAAACTGAATGCCTGTAGTTTAATATATACATTTTGTATAGTAAATAGCACAATTTAATATATAGTAAATAACACATGTAGCTTAATTTTAGTCTACTAATCTTTCCTCTTTTCTTGATCATCTTCTAGCCCTCTTCTTGCTGCTCCTCTCCCTGTTCTTGCTGCTCCTCTCCCTTTTCTGGTAGTTTACTCGTTCAGTTTCTTCCTCCTCCCTCTTCTTGCTGCTCCTCTCCCTTAGCCCCTTGCATTGCTGCTTCCAGGTGGTGTTGCCTCTTCTTCCGTCTGGTCTAGCTCATCTTCCTAATGCACTTGCCTTATGATCTTTGGTCGCCCCCTTTTCCTTGGGGGGCCTTCATTCATTATTTTTGCCCCTCTTTTGTTGGAGTGTGCTTCTGCTGCTCTGCTTCGATCAGGGTTCACTGGGCACGTAGTGGAATAATGTGTCCCACAAACTCCATAGCAATGACATTCCCTGTCCCCATAGTTTTCCTTTGTATAAGTGCTCAGCGCGTTGCCATCAAGTTCATTCTCAACATCATTCCTTGCTTGCTTCCTAGGGCTTCTTCCTTTTGTGCGTGACACAGTAGGCTCAAGCATCAACCAGCCATCACTGAGCAGGGTTGTTCCAGTTACTACTGATCCACTCGATGATTGTCCAGGGTCAGATGGTTCGTCGTCTATGCTTCTGGGGAAGATTTCAACCCATGGAGTTATCTTATCCAGCAGCCTGTTGACCTCCGTACAAGCATGGTCCGACCTACTTCCCGCTCTTCCTAGCTTCATCAACGTTGGCAGTAGTTTTGATATTCTGGTCTGCTCCTTGCTTGCGTGCCCGCCAATCCGCACACCATCGTGCCTATCCCATTCAACTTCATGTCTCGCATCACGGGTATACCTTTTCAGTATATATCTTTCTGGTATTCTCCTGACCTGCAGGTGGGTGAAGGCGCGGATAATGTGCATGAAGAATGGCCCTGTACACATGAAAAACACAAGCCATCAGCATTTTCCTGCATGTGGGGTGAAGGTTGGAGTTGTTTGCAAACACAAGAGATCAGCAATTGCGACGGCACCCATCAGCATTTTCTACCGGCCAGCAACAGTAAGTATTGCAAACAACTGGCCAACAATAGTAAGAAAATAATAGCAGCTTTTGTCTAGAGACACCATACCTGTATGGTCCCATTGTTTGCACTCACAGCTATATTCATCGGCTTCCTTGTCTGCCACCACCTTGAATTCATGTTGTGCCCAGCAGAAGCTCCCCCCACCAACCTCATGCTTCACCAACCACCCATTGCTAACCGCTGGGTCTGGATCAGGCCTAATCACAAAAGTTGTGCTGTTATTGTATTCGTTCTTGTACTCTTTGTATACAGCTCTTGTGTATACCATGCTTAGCGGCTCATCAAATTTTTCCTTGCACCCTCGAACCACCTCAGCCTGCATGAGCAATTTTTTATTATGTTGTGTAGCAACTAGAATGTAGAACCTGCAGTATTGGGGTTACCTGGGAGTAGTGTGTCTCGCCGGCATCCATATGGTCTGCATGCTGCAGCGAGTCTAGCATTCTCTTAGCAAACATGTGCAAGCTTGTACTCTCATTAACATATCCATCCTTCAACACTCTGTTCTGGCTTTCCGATCTTTGTATCGAAGTCATCCTGCCACAGTACATCCCCTTGAAATAAGTTGCAATCCAGCTCTCAAGCTTGTCCCACAGCGCTCTTATTGTGAGGTGATCAGCAATGCCACATTCATCAACAAGTTTCTTCCATTCTACCTCAAACTGCGTAGGGCCGAGTGGATAATTTATCAGCGACTCAAACCTTTCTTTCAACTTTCAAGTTTTTATCCTTGTGTTGGGTGTACAGTTGATCCAGATCATACTCCCAAATTCTTATGATGTGCCACCTACAGTTCTGGTGTTGTGATTTGTTAAATACCAGTCCTATTGTTATCTTCATCTGGTATTAGGCAAAAAAGGTAAATAACAGTACCAATCCTGAAATACAATCAAGTTGCAATCAGCAGCCATCAGCAGTAGCAACTGGCTAATACTAAGTAAGTACTTGCAAAACAATACTAATCCTGAACACAATCAAGCTGCAATCAGCAGCCATCAGTAGTAGCAACTGGCCAATACTTAGTAAGTACTTGCAAAACAAGGCAGCAGAAAAAGGAATTAGGCACACCTGTCAGGATGACATGAGGTTGCCGACCACCCATGCAATTCAAGAAGGTTTGAACAACCACTTGAAGGATCTAGAGGTTTCGTCGCCAATCAGCGCTTGCCCAAAGGTCACGTTCTTCAAGTTGTTGTTGGCCCCAACAAACATGGCAAGCGGCATGTGCTTGTTGTTTGTTTTGTGGGTTGTGTCAAATGTGACAACATCCCCAAAATCTCTGTACTCAGCCCTCTGGCTCGCGTGGGTCCAAAAGATGTTCCTCACCACAGCAGTGTTTGGATCAGCATCAATGTCCCAGTAAAAGTACTCATTGTTTCGCTTGCACTCCCTGAAAAACTGCATAAGCTTGTAAAGATCGTCATCCCTCTCCTCACTGCTCATCTCCGCCTTCCTGCGAACATCAACATTTTATAATCAGGGATTTGTTTGTATGCAGGCTAACTACAAACATAAATGCGACATCACATGCAATGCTGCCTGATGTGCAACCCCATTCCTTGTCATTATGTTAAATATGTTAGATATGCCTTCATCCAAGTTTTTGTGGGCGTGCATAAATCTCGTCATTCTGGGGGATGGCTCCAAAGCATGATTGTGCGCTTCTTGTACATGATCATAGAACCATATGTTCCGCTTCTTGTCCTCCTTTACTTTTATATATGCTGGGCAGCCGCACTTCTTTGATCCCTTTTCAGTTTGGTTGGGCTCTGCGTCCCCCTTTTTACTCTTATGGAAACCTGCCCTGTAGCATAACCAATGCCTTGTTTCTTTACTGGTCCTTGCTGTTGTTAGACTGAACTCTGCAAGCTTTGAATAGTCTCTGTAAAATTCATACGCATCCTCCATCGAACTAAATTCCTGCCTCAACCTCGACACAAGGATTGGATTTATATTTTTATCCTGCTGAGATAAAAATAAACAGAGGAATTGGCAATAGTTTCATAAATCAATGCACAAAACTAAGCTGCAATCAGGCATGATCTAAGCTGCAATCAGACATGATCTAAGTAGCAATCAGACAACAGATTAGTTGCAATCAGTCCATGAGCTAAGCTGATTGCAATCAGACATGATCTATGCTGCAATCAGTGCATGAGCTAAGCTGCAATCCAGACATGATCTAATTAGCAATCAGGCAACAGATTAGTTGCAATCAGCCCACGAGCTAAGCTGATTGCAATCACACATGATCTAAACTGCAATCAGACAACAGATTAGTTGCAATCAGACACGAGCTAAGATGCAATCAGACATCGCAATCAGACACCCCCTAAGTTGCACCCGTAACCTATCTGTACTTGCAATCCAACACCCTGCACAGAAGAGATACGAATTCATCGTGATTTTTTTTTATCCAATGACCCAAGGTGCAATGACCCAAACCACCCCCCAAATCATCATCACAGATATTTGCAGCAATCCATGTTGCTTTTCGACACATAGCTTGCAGAACGGATTGATCTCATGCGAGGGGACATAAATGGTGATCAGCATAGCGCTTACCGGGTAGAATAGTTGCGTAGCGTCTAGAGTCTGCAGCGCACCCAGCGGGACGGTGGCTGGTGGCGCCAGTGTCGATGTATGATGTACCGGATCGGCAGATCTGGTATCAACGACCGGCCCAGGGACATCCGTCGTAGCAGCTGGCGCAGTTGGATGTGTGGTGGTCGGTGGAATCACGGGCGTCATCGGCACCAAGAAGACGAGGTAGTCTCTCCTCCCCCTGCGGACCATTGCGCCTTGCACGCCGCCGTGTAATCACCTCGCGAAATCGCACGAACCAGCGCAGATTGCGCTTCGATCCCTTGCTCGGGGGATCCCTGCTTGTTCAGCGGCAATCCTTGCTGGTTCACCGACGGCGGCGCCATTGACGTAGCTGCGATCCCCCCGACGAGATTGGTGCGTTTTGCGGTGGCGACGGCGATGGTGGTGGTAGGGGGGGGGGGGCGATTTTCGCCTGGGACGCTGGTGTTGTTCGTTTTATTCAAAACATGACCTATCCCAATTTACTTTTTGCCCGAACTGTTTTTGTCCGCTTCTTACTTGCCGGCGAAGACAAGCATCAAACAAACGACGGCGCGTCGCAATGCAACTCTCTATAGGTTGCAACCGGAGAACGTATCCATTTGCCATCTGCTGACCATGCGGGTCCACGCACGGGGAAGCCTGTTCGCGTGGGGCCCACACACGGGGATGTCGCGGCGAGAATTTCGTGGGGGGCGCGCGGCGCGCCTGATGAAGCCCACACGGCCTGGTCGCGGGGGCGATGGTGGGGGGCGCGCGTGGGCTCGCGGGCTGTCGGCCTCGCGCGGCCCACCCCCAGGAAGGGTCTGTGTTTTTTTAAGGGATCACACCTTGTTGTGTTTTAGCCTCGTCGTGTGTGTCTATATATATATATATATATATATACATATACATATACATATACATACATACTATATATATGTATGTATGTATATGTATATATATATATGTGTATGTATATGTATATGTATATATATGTATATATATATGTATAGTATGTATGTATATATATATATGTATAGTACGTATGTATATGTATATATATATATATGTATATATATGTATATAGGAAACCTATACTCTGTAGCCGATCATAAAATAACTATTCTGTGCCCACCCAATCTTGTCGTCCGTTTGGATCAAACTGATCCCTCACCCCCGCCCTCCACGCTGGCTCAGCTCGGCTTGATGGCTCCCAGCGACGCAGCGCACGGCTCTGCTTGGCTGGCTAATTAATTACGAAAAAAAACGATCCTAGAAATTGCTTCGTCCCCCACACGCACACAGAAACTTCAAACATGCCGCCTGATTCGTTCACCTAGCAATCCGCCGGCGACCTCGGCTGAGCCTTACCGGCCCTCCCTTCTGATTGGGAGCGGCAGCAGCCTGGAGGCGGCCCTTTCCAGTTTCCACCTCGCGACAACCGGCGACACCATCTCGGCGGGGAATGAGATCCTCTGCAGTTACTGCACCTGCAGTTGAGTCACTGACATATGGGCCCTGGTCCGCTCGGACCCACGTGTCATTGACTCAACTGCAGAGACTCAACTGCATCGGCGGCCATGGAGGCGTCCTTGCCGTGGTGGCACACGTCCACCGGAAACCCACCCATGTGAGCTGAGCAGCCGCATAAATCTTGTCATACTATATTGATCTGATTCCTAATGCAGCTCGTCCGCTCCGCATCCGGTGTGCAGATGGGAACAGATACGGCAGGGACGGCGGTGCGCCCGTGGATGCGGGACCTCACCATGCTGCAGGTCGTCCAGGCATGAGTTAGTTGCTAGCACCCCTGTCTTTGCTCGTCCATCCTTGGCTTGCGATTCTTGCATGTCGTGTATGTTTTTTTTTTTTTTTTTTTTTTTTTTTTTTTTTTGCAGATTAACTAAGGGTGATGCATATGCCGGCTATGTGTTTGCGGAAATGCCCCAGCCAAGTTCTGTTTTGCCCTCTCCCCTATCCAGTTGATTTCTGAAGATTGTATTAATACGTACATTATTCCGATCGCATCATCACACGGACAAAAGAGATGAGCAAATTACTGCAGATACCTGCCTGCAGCGGTAACCATATTTTTTTAGCCTGCAAGCGCTTCATTTCTATAGCTAGTCCTCTCTACTAGTTCGATCATTGTGTTCTGTATTCAAAACAATGTCAATCAATCTCTGGTCATCTTCTGGATCAGTGCCTCTTGTTCTCATTATGTTATAGTAAATATATAGATTCAAGGGATATGCTCTCTAATAGTAAATCTATAGTCATATGTCACCAGAGCCGTACACGTCATACATAGTCATTTCTTTTGCAGTATTTTCAATCCAAATATGTTGTATAGTAATTTTTGGCATATCAATGATGTGTGCGCCTAGTATATGGTCATATGGTAGCCAAATTGTCCATAGATAATGCAGATCACAAATTTCCATGATTTTTTTCCTTTTTCTACCATACATACTTGTGAATTTTAATTACAATTTGTTTTTAGGTATTTATGTTTCACTTCATAGTTCTGCCCTGACGACTACTTTGATTGTATAGCCTGCTGCTATGCAGGGGCGGAGCCACGGGGAGGGCGCGGGGGGCCTGGCCCTCCCCAATGCTCCCGTAGCATCACTAGGACCCCTCTGCGTTAATCACCAAGATTAACATATTTACTCCCATCAACGTAAGAAGAGGAAGATCAGCCTTGTGTTAAGGAGAAGTCTGGGACAGTGGAAGAGAAGAGGGAAGATAGTATTGTAGAGGAGTCTGCTGACCTGCAGATGTTAAATGTGACAGAAAATGTATCTGCAAATGACTCTCTTTTGGAGGAAATGGCTGCGATTCCAGAGATGGTGATATCACCAGCACGCTCAAGCCCAAGATTGGTGCAGTCGAGGGACGAGCATACTTTGGACAAGGCCAAAGACAGGGCAGTGAAGAGAAATTTAGAGAATGTGAAAGGTACGACTTCAGTGCCTCTCTCTTTTCCTTCAAATATTACTGCCTCTATTCTTAATTTTGAGCATATTGGTTTGTGCTTTGGGGAAACCGAGAAGGAAAAAAGTGAGAATGTTAATAATATGTTAGTAAAGGCAAATAAGAGAATAGAGGTAGATTTTAATTCACAAGAGGAACAATGTATGGAGAGTGAAAGTGAAGATGAGAATATTGGTTTAATAGAGATGAATGCCGTTAAGAACCTATGTGGTGATCTTTTAGAGGAACTCTTAGATGAGGGCAACCAGCACCTAAGTTGTGCCAAAAAGGCTGCATCCTCAAAAGGCAAATCTCATGCTAAGCCATGTCTAAAGAAGATTTGCAGAATTAGATTACCTAAAAATACTCAGACTGGTGTAAAATGAAAGGAATCTTTTGGAATAGCAGAGGTCTTAGTGACTTGGCTAAATCAAGATTTCTAGCTGATTCATCTAAAGAGCAGAACTTAGATTTCATTGCTCTTTTGGAAACATGTAGAAAAGATTTCTCCCAAAACACTTTAGATAATTATTGTGGGGGGAGGAATTTTATTTGGCACTGGACCACACCTCATGGGAGGTCAGGAGGGATTTTACTGGGAGTTAACCTGGATACAATAGATATTGGTAGTATTGAAGAGGGAGATTTCTATGTCAAATTCAAACTGAGAAATAGAAAGGATGATTTCAAATGGATTTTGGTAGCTGTCTATGGGGCAGCCCAGCCTGAATTCAAAGAAAGATTCCTTACTGAACTAGTGCAAACGTGTAGCAAAGAAAGTTTACCCCTGTGTGTTGGTGGTGATTTTAACATCATCAGGAATGCCAATGAGAAGAGCAATGATAGATTTGATGGAAAATGGCCTTTTCTTTTCAATGCTATCATTGATAGTCTGGATCTCAGGGAATTAGAATTGTCAGGGAGGAAGTTTACCTGGGCCAACTCCCTACAAATCCCAACTTATGAAAAGTTGGACAGGGTGTTGGTGAGCACAGAATGGGAGCAAAAATTTCCTTTAGCAACAGTGGTGGCCTTGAATAGAGAGATTTCAGATCACACACCACTGTTGCTGAACACGGGGGAGGAAACCAAAAACAAAAATCAACCTCAATTCAAATTTGAACTTGGATGGCTGCTAAGAGAAGGTTTCTTTGAGCTAGTCTCAGATGTGTGGACAAATGAGAATAAAGGCTCAACACCTCTAGAGAAGTGGCAAAACAAAATCAGAAGACTAAGACAATTTTTAAGAGGCTGGGCAAAAAACATGAAAGGAGCATACAAGAAAGAAAAGCAGGAACTTATTAAGAAAGCTGATGAACTGGACAAAATGGCAGAGGTCCAGCTGCTAAGTCAGCAGGAGATGGATCTTAAGCAAAGTGTCAAGGAAAGATTGGCACAACTTCTTAGAGAAGAGGAAATAGCTTGGTTTCAAAGGGCTAAAACAACGGAGCTGTTGAAAGGTGATGATAATACCAAGTACTTCCAGTTGGTTGCAAATGGAAAAAGAAGGAAAACAAGGATTTTTAGACTTGAACAGGAGGAGGGACTTATTGAGGGACAAGAGAACTTGAAAAAATACATCACTAAATATTACAGAAACCTTTTCGGAAAGCCTGAGAGGAATAACTTCTCTTTACAAGAGTCTATGAATGGGGATATTCCCCAGGTCTCTGATTTAGAGAATGAAAGCTTGACAGCCCCTTTCAATGAGAAGGAAGTAAGAGAGGCTATTTTTCAAATGAAACACAATAAGGCACCTGGCCCTGATGGGTTCCCTGCAGAATTCTACCAAGTCTTTTGGAGTCTCATTAAGGGGGACCTAATGGCCATGTTCAGAGACTTCCATGAGGACAATCTTAGACTTTTTAGTCTCAACTTTGGGATAATCACACTTATTCCAAAGCTGAAGGAGGTCAGGATGATTCAGCAATATAGGCCTATTTGCATGCTCAATGTTAGCTTTAAAATCTTTACAAAGGTTATAGCTAATAGACTAGCCATAGTGGCGAGCAAGGTTATAGGGCCTTCTCAATCAGCATTCCTGCCAGGAAGGTATATTCTAGAAGGAGCAGTAGTTTTGCATGAAACACTGCATGAACTTAAACGAAAGAAGATGAAAGGGCTTGTTCTCAAATTAGATTTTGAGAAAGCTTATGATAAGGTTAGTTGGTCCTTCCTACAACAAGTTCTGAGAATGAAGGGGTTTTCACAAAAATGGTGCAAATGGATTGAACAAATTGTCAACTGGAGGAAGTGTGAGTGTTAAGGTGAATGATGAGATGGGCCACTTTTTTCAGACCAAGAAGGGTTTGCGACAAGGGGACCCCTTATCCCCGGTTCTTTTCAATATTATAGCAGACATGTTGGCAGTTTTGATTGAAAGATCTAAAAGACTAGGCCACTTTGAGGGTTTAGTACCTCACCTTGTAGAGGGAGGGCTCTCAATTTTGCAATACGCAGATGACACGATTTTGTTCTTGGAAGATGATATGGAAAAGGCTAGTAATTTAAAACAGGTGCTATGTGCCTTTGAAAAATTATCAGGTCTCAAGATAAATTTTCACAAAAGCGAACTTTTCTGTTTTGGTGAAACTAAGGAAAGGGCTAGTGAGTATGTGGCTTTGTTTGGGTGTAAAGAAGGCAGTTTGCCTTTCAAGTACCTAGGAATCCCTATGAGCCATAGGAGAATTTCCAAAGCAGACTGGAGTGACATTGAAGAAAGATTTCAGAAAAAATTAAGTAGCTGGAAAAGCAAGGTTTTATCCTTTGGAGGAAGATTGGTACTGATTAATTCAGTCCTTTCAAGTCTCCCTTTGTATCTAATGTCCTTTTTTAAGGTACCTAAAGGTATTCTGAAAAAACTAGACTATTACAGATCAAGATTTTTTTGGCAAAGTGATGGGCACAAGAAAAAATATAGGCTCATTAAGTGGAGCATTTTAAGTAAACCAAGGAGTGTTGGAGGGCTAGGTATTTTAAATCTCGAAGTCCAAAACAATTGCCTACTTAGTAAATGGCTGTTTAAATTGTTAAATGAGGAAGGATTATGGCAATCTATCCTCAGAAAGAAATATCTACAGAACAAAACCTTGTCCCAAGTGGAAAAAAAGAGAGGAGACTCTCAGTTTTGGTTCGGTCTAATGGATGTCAAGGATCAGTTCCTGGCAAAAGGAAGTTTTGTGGTCCAAAATGGCCATCAGATAGCATTTTGGGAAGATTTATGGGTAGGAGATAAACCTTTCATGAGGAGATTCCCCTCCCTGTACAATCTGGCCAGGAACAAAAAGGCTACGGTGGCCCAAGTGATGAGCACTTCCCCACTTAATGTCTCTTTTCGAAGAGCTTTGTTGGGGAACAACAGAAATAATTGGCTGCAGCTAGTCAATGCTATAATGATGGTGCAGCTCAATGAGCACAAGGACAAGTTTAGATGGTCTTTGAATAAAAACACATTCTTTGTTCAGTCAATGTACAATGATATAATGAGAGAAGAAGGAGTACCAAATCATTGTTTTAACTGGAAAGTGAAGCTACCACTAAAGATTAAAATCTTTTTGTGGTATCTAAAACGGGGTGTCATTCTCACCAAAGACAACTTGAGGAAGAGAAAGTGGAAGGGGGATATGGAGTGTAGTTTCTGTAACGTAGAAGAAAACATTCAGCATCTGTTTTTTGATTGCCAAATGGCAAAGATGGTGTGGAATGCAGTCAGCATTACTTTTGGCTTTCGACCACCAACAAGCATGAATTCCTTATTTGATTCTTGGTTAAAAAGTTTTCCTTTTCGGCTAAGAAACCAAATCTTGATAGGAGTAGCAGCTATTTGCTGGGCTTTATGGTTATGTCGAAATGATGTTGTCTTTCAAAGAGCAAAAACTAATTCTTGTTTGCAGGTAATTTTCAGAGCGACATTTTGGATTCAGACCTGGGCAATCCTCTCTAAAGAGAAAGCGAGAGATGATCTGAAAAAAGGGTGTCAACAACTGCAAATTGCTGCCATGGACTTCTACAAAATGGCTGGATGGAACACCATAAGAAGAATCAAGCATTGAGCTAGTTGTGTCTCTGTTTGGCTTCTGTTTGGCTTCGTTGTTTCTCTAAGTTTAGGGTCTGGGCTCTATCCCAAAAACTGTAACCAGCCTAAGGGCTGAATGCTTCAAAACTTTCGGTTGTAAGCCTACAGAATGCTGTAGGTAGAGGCCGGATTTTATCCTATATCTAAAAAACGTAAGACAAAATGAACCCATTAATTATTTCACTAATCACAAGGATTAGAGCCCCTCAAAGTCACGATTAACTCAAGTCCGGAGATCCCTTGCTACTGCTGGCTGATGCAAGCATGCTACACGGCAACATATAAGCTTCTGCAGCTTCATTAGATTGATCGGACAGAAGAGATCACCACAGTAGCTAGGCTTAATTAAACCAATCAATTATTAAGAATTGTATTGTTTTGTGATTTAAATATTGAATAGACTTTAACCCGTTCTATATTTTCTTCTTAAATTGTAGTATAGACTTCAATGACTGACTAATTAGTAGTTGATATGAATCGGTAATGACAAAGCTCAACACCTAATTGGTAATTGGTGGTCCTAAACATAATAAATTGGTAGATGTACTAGGTGGGATGTGGGGAATCGCCAACTATTTAGGTCATCGATAGAATAATACTATGACCTGGGCCCCCTATGGTGAAATCCTGGCTCCGCCCCTGCTGCTATGCATCTGATTCTGGAAGTGCAGGTGTCCAATCTAGTGGCATGCAAATCTGCAGCTGGTAGCGTTTTGGAGCTTGTATATTTATAATTGGTAGGCAGGCAGCAGCATCTGGAGAAACCATTGGCGGCGCCACAATGGATGTTGGATCTGAGCACCGAAATGTGCTCTCAAGAGGCGGGTAGAAGCAAAGTGAACAAGCTACATATACTTGCCTCTAATTCCTGATGCACTGCTGAAGGCGTTGTCACAATTGTTATATGTTGGATTCTAGTAAAGTGGACATCATTTTATATTAACAGGATTATTGCTGCCTCTGCGCACACGATGTTACAGGTGATGCGAAGATTAGTTGCTGATTGATTGGCTTCGCGTCTGATTGGATTTTAATTTTCTTTACAACAACTCCAGTCATTACCTTTCTATGCGGTATCTGCATTGCTTTGCTGTGGAATAGACAATTTCATTTTTCCGATTAAACCTTTCACCGTAGTATGGTAAATATGTTATCGTATTTACAATAGTCTAAGAGGCATCTATTGTAAACATATTCCCTACTATTTTGTTATCCTTACTGATCATATGGTAACTCATGAGTTTTAGACATGTACTAAGCAATTCAGATTGTACCATTTTCAAACTTTTTTCCGCTCATGTTTTAATTACTTAGGAATATAGCACATGCAGTTTCACAATGTGTGCCGGTTATTGTAACTTTGCAGAGACACCACAGCACTAGGTTGCTCAGAACCTCTATATACAAAATATTGGTAACTTCCCGTTCCGATATAGTTAGTAATTGAAATATTGTAACTATTCCATGCCAAATCGAACTCATCATTATAGTAACTGGTTTCTCAGTACCGCTTGACACCAATTTGTGGTAACTCCAGATCCTAGTTTTCGTATTTAGCCATTCAGATTATTGTAACTGTTTTACGATAAATTTGCTGCATCATCATAGTTACTTGTTCCTCAAAACAGCCTGACGCCAGATTATGGTAAACTATTACATGGTAAATTCATCCTAGCGTCGTTGTAATTGGTTCCTGGTAACACAATGACGATTATTTGGTAAAAACAATGCTCATCATTCTGGTCACCACACTAGCAGGATTGACATCCCTTTCTCTGAACACCCTTTACCATATCCTAACCGTGCTTATTCTGTTTATTTTGTCCGATTTGGTTGCCTATCTAGTAGGAAACACCCTAACATTTCTGTGAAGGTTGATTCTCTATTTGATGACCTGAATAATTAATATTTCATTCCAGATTGTCCTTGTTTCTAGTGATTTTAAGCATTGAGATCTGGGAAAATAGCATACTTGCACCTACATTTGACATCGACCAGTTGACTTCTCTGTTGTTCCTGCTTTGATATGTTGGAGCTACATGAGCGAGCAGCTCACGGACTTCGGCACACATGACTTTCAGTTGTTCTTCTGTGATGTGCATGTAAAAATCGGGTTTGTATGTGTTGGACCAGCATCAGATAGAACGTGCAAGCAAAGGAATTCGTGATTGGGGATAATTGTATAGTGACTTTGGGTATAATATGCCATTGTGGTGACTCGGCTATAGTATTCCTCCAAACACTGTAGTAAATTATGGTACCAAATTATGGTATCTGTAAAACAGGTTTTACGATTATTTTGGTTTATCATCATAATTACTTGACGCCAGATTGCGGTAAACTATTACATGGTAAATTCATGCCGGTGACTCTCATTCTGATTATAACCTCGAGTCAAGCAAAACTATTGTAACCATTTCATGGTAAATCAGTCCAAATCATTATAGTAACTGGTTTTCAAATATCGTACCAAATTATGACGATTATATATAGGTAATGTATATTCAGTGCACTGCGTGTTGAATAATATCGAAAGCCACGGCAGAGCGCCATCCACCTAGCCGTCGGAATTTCCCAGCCCGTCCGTCTCCCACAGCCGTAAAAAAAGAAACACAGCAGTAAAAATCAAAAGTCATCCACCAGCCGACAGAATTAAAATCTCCCAACCGTGATCCCTGCCTCTCATTTATCTCCCTTTCTCTCTCCTATGTCTCTCTCCGCATCCAGATTGACCGATTTGGAGAGGGCAATAAACCTGGCAGCGGTGGTGCTCCCAAGCAGCTGGGATCCTGAGGCCGGTGGTCAGCGTCGGTGCTGGATGCTACATCCCCACCGCCGTCTGCCACGCCGACTCCTTCTACCTCGGCAGTCGTCATCTTGCAGCAATGGCAACCAGCGACGGCACAGCCGAAGGGCCGGCGGCTAGAGTGGGCACGACGCTGGGGAGCGTCCCATTCACGTCGTCGTCTTCCGTTGGTGGGGAGCTGCTTCCTCCACGGCGACTCCAGCCTTCAGGCACTGGCAACGCCGCCCCCATCCACGCGCGGAGCTCGTTTTGGTGATACGTGAGTGAAAACAAGATCTTTTACGCATGGAGCATAGCGGTGTGTATGCAGCGTGTAACGTCCCGCAAATTTACAGCATGTTACTTATTGAAAAATTAGGATTTCAAAATTTTTGATTGAATTGTTGTGAGCCATGAAATAAATTACAACTTAAGTTAATTGTTCTCTCTAAATTTCTAGTAATTAAATTGTGCATAAAATATTTTTCATGACTATGCATGTGTGATTTGAATTTCATCCGGAATTGTTAAATTCCATTTGGATTTGTTTGAATTTGAATTTCATCCGGAATTGTTAAATTCCATTTGGATTTGTTTGAATTTGTTGAGTGTAGTTTATATTAAAGCCTGACCCTAAACTTCTAACTCGGACCTTGTCCCCGAGACCATTATGCTGACACCGTCGATCCCGCTAATCCTCGACCTGTTTAATCTCAAGCCCTAAAGATCCTTACACGAGTTATGACTTTGTTTGTCAACTCTTTGAATTAATCCTTTGCCGATTTGTTCAATTTTAACAAATAGTCTAATTCATTCGTAATGGATCTTTCACTGGTTTACTTTGAATTACGACGTTATTTTCTGACTTTTCGAATTAATTCCTTGCTAATTAATTCGTTCTCAGAAAATTGGTCTAATTCATTTGTACCAAGTTACGAAATCTATCAATTTATTTCATGGGCTGATAATGTTTTGGCCCAAACCTCATCTATCCAAAGCCTTTGGCGTAAACCCTTCTTACCTTTGGCTAATCTTGATTAGCTAGTCCTAATCTTGTTTAACACCAACTGACCAAACCAACAACCTGAAGCCTAGCTTCCTTGCCTTCTCGAGAAGCCCAAACCGGCACCTTTTGGACCAACCCAGCAACAGCCCACGGCCAACTCGGCCTACTAGCCTTTCTGGTCCAGCTAGCTCTCGCGTGATCCCCAGCCCAGACCAACCTCGAGGCCCAGTCCATCAACCGCTCATGCATGTGCCTGTTCATCGTCTTCCCGTACGAGCCAGCGCCGCTTTTTCTCTCGCCGCCCCGTTCCCGTCTCTCCGTGGCCGTCTAGCAAAACGGATCCGGACAGCGCCCACCGTTCTGCAACGGGGTGTCGACATTCGCTTCGCTCCCCTGCCGCTGCCACCGGGTCCTGCGTGTAACGCCCCTTGCCGCCGGTGAGATGGAGCCGACGACGTGAGAGATACAACGAGTAATCAGACAGGGTATGATCTCGCAAGGCAGAGTAGCAGAGGCGATGAACCTCTGTCTCCTTTCTCGATTCAGTTCTTCACAACAAAATAGCAAAACTGTTTTGTTCAGTACAACTCGCTCAGCCTATAGACGTGAGTCACAGACCTGACCACGTGGGCCCACACGGTACAGAACTAAATTTAAACACGGTACTCAATCGATTCTTGACACGTCAAAGGCGCATTCTTCATTCTCCGTAACCGCTCCAGTAGCTGGCGTGACACCTCCCCCAGCTTCAGAAGTTGCTTGACCCCAAGCAACAACTTTTGGAAACCGTTGCTTTACCACATAGAAATCCTCTCAGGTTGCTGCTTCGACGGGTAAATTACTCCATTTGATAAGTACTTGAGGTACTGCTCGATTACCTTTCTTCACGAGACGTTGCTGTAGGATGGTCTCTGGAGCAATATCATGGACTGATAGATCCACCAGCTTGGGGAGCTCATGATATATAGGAGAGTAGTTTGGTGTGAAGGGTTTAAGTTGTGAAACATGAAAGACAGGATGAATCATGCTGTTGTCTGGAAGATCAAGCTTATATGCCATTGATCCAATCCTTTCAATCACTTCATATGGTCCAAAAAACTTGTATGCCAGCTTGGGATAAGGTCTGCTGACAAGTGATTGCTGTACATAAGGTTGTAACTTAAGCAATACCTGATCCCCAACCTGAAATTGCCTATCCACTCGACCTTTGTCAGGTTGCAGTTTCATTCTGTTCTGGGCCTCTGCTAGTTTCTGCTTTAGAGCTTGAAGATGATCCTCTCGGTCCTGTAACCATTCTACAGCTGGAGAAGAGCTGTTGTCTGATGGCAGCATGATACATGTCTTAGGGACATATCCATACAAGGCTTGAAATGGAGAACAACCCAGAGAAGTGTGGAAATTGGTATTATACCAAAATTCGGCTAGTGATAACCAAGCCTTCCATGTGTTTTGGTGAATCTTGCACTGCTGACTTTAAATACATCTCTAAGCACTGATTGACCCTCTCTGTTTGGCCATCAGTTTGAGGATGATAGGAAGAACTCATAGTCAGCTTGGTTTGGGTCATTGCAAACAAGGATTTCCAGAAGTTGCTGTTGAATATCCTGTCTCTGTCTGACACAATTGTTTTAGGAAACCCATGTAACTTAACAACATTGTCCATCATCACTTTGGCAACAGTCTGAGCTGAGAAAGGGTGTTTCAAGGGTATAAAATGGTTGTACTTGGTGAACCTATCAACCACCACCAGTATAACATTACTACCTTCTGATGTAGGTAGCCCTTCAATGAAGTCCATGGATAAGTCTTGCTATGCTCCTTGAGGAATAGGCAGGGGCTGCAGTAATCCAGCTGGACGATTTAACTCATGCTTGGCTTGTTGACATGTCTGACACTGTTTAACAAATTATTCCACATCTCTCCTTAATCCTTTCCAAAAGAACAACTGCTTCACTCGGTAATATGTGGCCTTCACTCCAGAATGACCCCCAATTGCACTTGAATGTAAAGCAGCTATGATTCTTGTTTGTAAAGTAGAATTTCTTGCTATCCATACCTTGTTATTGAATTTTATCAGACCATGTTCCAAAGTAAATCCATCCTCATTAGGACTATGTATTGCCAATTGTGCTAGTAGCACTTGTGCTTTAGGATTAGTAGTGTAAGAGTTTAACACTTCCTGCATCCAGGCTGGTTGAACCTCAAAAACTGCTTGGATTGCATACAAATGACCAACTCGAGAAAGAGCATCAGTAGCTAGATTCTCTTTGCCTTTTCTGTAGACTACCCGAAATTGTAATCCCATTAACCTAGTCATTGCCTTCCTTTGCATATCTGACTGTAGGTTTTGTTCACAGAGATAGGACAGACTCTTATGGTCAGTTTTGATTAGAAATTCACCTCTTCGAAGATATGGCCTCCATTTTTCAACTGCCATTATCAATGCTAGAAACTCCTTCTCATAAATTGATAGTTTTTTATGAGCATGACCTAAAGCTTTGCTAAGAAAAGCTATTGGCTGCCCTTTCTGCATCAGTACTGCCCCAATTCCCACATCACATGCATCTGTTTCTACTTCAAACTGAACTGAGAAATCAGGCATAGCTAACACTAGTAGATGACATGGCCTGCTTGAGCTGATCAAATGCTTCCTGAGCTCTATCAGACCATTCAAATTGCTTTTTCTTGAGAAGTTGTGTCAGGGTTTTACCTATCAAGCCATAATTCTTAACAAATTTTCTGTAGTAACCTGTTAAACCCAAGAAACCTCTCAATTCAGTAATTGTTGAAGGTGAGGGCCACTGTAACATAGTTGATGTCTTTGCTGGGTCAGTTGACACTCCCTGGTCAGAAATGATATGGCCGAGATATTCAAGCCTTTGCTGAGCAAATGAGCACTTACTTTTCTTCATGTATAGCTGTTGCTGCCTAAGTGTCGATAACACCAGTATGAGATACTCAACATGACTCTCCAAGGTCGGACTGTAGACTAGGATGTCATCTAAAAATACTAATACAAATTTCCTCAAAAATGGGCCAAGTATGTCATTCATGATACACTGGAATGTAGTAGGAGCATTTGTGAGCCCAAATGGCATGACTCTAAACTGAAAATGTCCATGGTGGGTCTTGAATGCTGTCTTATATTCATGTTCAGGCTTCATTCTAACTTGATGATACTCATACCTCATATCCAACTTGGAAAAGTATTTTGTGCCAGCTTGTTTATCCAATATCTCATCTATTAAGGGCATTGGAAATCTATTCTTTATAGTAATGTCATTCAACTTTCCATAGTCTACACAAAATCTCCAGGTACCATCTTTCTTTTGCACTAGTAAACAGGAGAACCAAAAGGACTTGTGCTAGTAGTAATCAAACCAGCAGCTAAGAGTTCTCTAACCTGTTTTTTCTATCTCATCTTTATGCATAGGAGAGTACCTGTATGGCCTGCAATTCATAGGCATTGCATCTGGCAGTGTAGGTGTAGCATGATCATAGGACCTCTCTGGTGGTAATCCCTTTGGCTATTGAAAGATATCCTGATATTCCTCCAGTACTGCTTGTACCTCATTTGGACATGACTCTGTGTCTTGAACTGAAGGAAGAACCTCTACCACAGCTAAGGCCCAAACTTCATTACGAGCTAACCATTTGCCCAATCTATCAATAGATAACTCCTGAACTTGAAATGGTGCTGGTTGCACCCCTTGCAGTAATACAGATATACCATCATGTAAGAACTCCATGGTCCTATTCTCCCAGTGATGATTGATGGGACTATGCTTTTTGAGCCAATCATATCCTAATATGGCATCATAAGCTGGAAGATCAAGTACCTTCAGGTCAGTGTGGAAAGTATACCCCTATATCCACCACTCCATCTGAGGAAGATAACTATCAGTGATAAGAGTTTCCCTATTTGCTACCTTGACCTGTCTGGGTGTAGTTTTAATTGGAGTTATCCCCACCTTAGCCAATAATGATGATCTGACAAAAGAATGTGAACTGCCACCGTCTACCAACATCAATAAAATTTAATTCTTGACCATAGACCTCATTCTCATGGAAACCCCTTCCTCTCTGCCTGAAATAGCATTCAAGGATAGTGTGCAGAAGTTATCAGTTAAAGAATCCTCTACAGCAAGTTGATTGAGTACTTCATCTGTCAGATTGACATCCAAGTCATTCAGGGCTAAGGCATGAACTTGAGCTTTTGGTCTTTTGGAACACTTGGCAATATGGTCAACACTATAAGGTTCTTTGCAGTAGAAGCACAAATTGTTTGCTTTGCAATAGTCTCTTGTTTGCCTTTCCTTCACCAAATTGGAGCTGGCCATTGGAGGTTTCCCATCATACTTCACTGGATGAGTGGTTTGAGCTTTCATTCCCCCATACTCTTTTTGATATCTCTGATGTTGTTGTTCATGGATGGTCTGTTGAATTTTGGCTAAATGTATTGCTCTTTCCATTGTTTCAAGGGCTTGCCCTTGAACATTATATCTCAACTCAGGCTTCAACCCTTTTACGAACTGTGATATGCACATAGTAACAACCCATGATTATGCATAGCCACCTCAAACTGCAAGTTCTCGAACTCTTGAGTATAGTCTTCTACTGATCCTGTTTGCTGCAACTCAAACAAACTATCCACAACATGTTTGTACTCATAAGCTCCAAATTTTTCCTGCAGCCTTGATGAAATGTTCCCAAGACTGAAGACCATATTTCTTCTTGTATACTTGTAGCCATCTTTCAACATTCTCATCCATGTGCAAGGCTGCAGTAGTAGTCCACATGGACTGAGGTATGTTAAGTAGCTTAAAGTAATCTTCACACTTGTCCTTCCATATCCTAGGATTCTTCCCACTGAACCTTGGAAATGTAAGTTTTGGGATGAAACCTCTTATGCTTTGTCCATCATTGGCACCAGGTCGACGATCTTGACCTCTTCGATTTGTCCTTGATCTTCTGCTTGGACCTGGTCGTGGGTCGGCAAATGGATTTTCAGAAGCTGCTTCAGTCTCCCCTCCAGAGAGATCTTCTGTTTATCTCATCTAGTCTATGGTAATCTGGGCGACTGCTTTGCCAGTCAGCTCCATCTGCTTTGCCATGAGCTGTTGATCTTTCAGCATCTGATCCAACACCTTGGTGGAGACCTCGAACTTCAAGTCCAACTTCTGCTGATTCCTATCGATCTGTTCTACCTTTGTATACAAATCATCCAGATGCTCGATAACTGAGTCATACCTATCCTTGTCGGAATTGACCATCTCCTCCATCGCTCTCATAAGCAGGACCGTCTGAGGTGATGGTTTCGTTGGAGCCATGTTGAACTCATACAGATTCCCTCAATCAATCACCAATTTCTCCAATTCGTCTAGAGTAGACGAATCGAAGAGCTTCCTCAACTCCTACGACATGGATCTGGCTAAGTCATTTTACACAGAGACTTGCTCTGCAACCTGCGCCACAGAGTGTCGCTCTCCAATCGCCACCGCAACTACGATTCGAACAAGGCACACGGAATTTTACACAGAGATGAACTCTACAACCCTAGCCTGTCAAATCGAGCGCAAATTTTTGGGGAATTTGTGGGTTGTTCTTCACAGATCTAGATGTCGCGAGGGATTTTAAGTGGGAGAGCCACAACCTTGCAGCACCGCGCCAATCGGACCAGACCCGGAAGACTGGCTGTGGAAAAGGGATCAAATCGACCGAAAACAAGGTGAAGTCGACCAATGAAACCTAGTGAATCCCGATGAGTTGCTGTGCGGAACCGCACCGAGGAGAGCTGATTCTGATACCACTGTAACGCCCCTTGCTGCCGGTGAGATCGAGCCAAAGACGTGAGAGATACAACGAGTAATCAGACAGGGTATGATCTCGCGAGGCAGAGTAGCAGAGGCGATGAACTTCTGTCTCCTTTCTCGATTCAGTTCTTCACAACGAAACAGCAAAACTATTTTGTTCAGTTTAACTCGTTCAGCCTATAGGCGTGAGTCACAGACGCTGACCACGTGGGCCCACACGATACAATACTAAATTTAAAAATGGTACTCAATTGATTCTTGACACGTCGAAGGTGCATTCTTCATTCTCCGTCACCGCTCCAATAGCTGGCGTGACACCGCGTCGGCCTCTTTCCCCATGCGCACCTGTGAGCAGCTCGCGTTGCCGCCACGCCACCTCGCCAAAGATCGTCGGTCGTCCACTCAAGGGCGCTGCCCTGTGTAACCCTAGCCCCTGGCTATAAAAGTGTAACACCCCGTCTTTTTAAAAGCATTTAAAATACAATTTAAATAATTTCCCTTAATTAAATATACTTCCGTTACTCCTCTCCTAATATTCAAAATATATTCTCTAAGTAGATCCATGCATTTAATTTGTCATATGTGATGCATTTGCATGCTTAGAAATCTTTTCTAATCTAAGAGATAGAAATCCCTCCAAGTCCCTTTCTTCCTTTCCGAAGTTTAGATTTAATATTCAAAATTAATTTGAATATTACAATCTCAAATCCTCCCAAAATACTCTAAATCTATCTCCTTCAAGCCTCATCCCATAATCTCTTTTGATTTCGAATTTACATTCAAATTCGAACCTCAAGTCCTTTTCAAACAATTAGAAAATCCTTCTATTTCCTAAATGGGCCGCAACCCTTCCTTTCAGCCCATCTCCCCTTTCAGCCTCGAACCTAAAGTCTAGCTTCACCCCTCAAATTCCCTCTTCTCACATGCCCTCGCCCCTTCCCGCGTGCGCCTGCAGCCCAGCTCCCGCGGCCTGCGGCCCAGCTCCCGCGCGGCTTGCTGCCCAGCCCCTCCCGTAGCGTGCGGCCCGCCTACTAGCCCGCACGCGTGGCCTAGCACCAGCGCGGCCCATCCGCGCGCGCCCGTCCTCCACTCCTGCCCTAGCGCCGCCGCTGCCGCTCCAGCGCTGCTGTCGGCCACCAAACCTCGCCATCGCTTGCCACCAAGGCTCCTCTCGCCTTCCTCTCTCCGTTCTGCCCCCTTCTACCCCTTCCACCGGCCGCACGGCAGCACCGTGCCGATACCCCGCCGCCGTCGCGCCATGGACGCCGCCCCTTTCGCCCCGCATGCAGCACTGATGCCGTCCAGCCTTGCCACAAGACGCGGCCGCCGCGCCCTCGTGCTCTCCACCCGCCACGCCGGTTTAGGCCAGTCGAGACCCCCCTTCCCTCCGTGAGCCTCTGTGCCCGCTCGTGCCAAGGCAGAAGCCGGCCAGTCGGGCTGAACACGCACGAGGGGCTCGCCCCTGCCTGCATGTTGTCGTCCGCCACATCGCCCTGACCACCCTCCCGTTGGTTGCCACGCCAGCCAAACCCAGCACCAGGTCGGAGGCTGGAAGTGGTAGAAATTTAAGGCCAAGGGCGGCCAAGAGAGCAGCAGACTAGCAGATCAATGAAACTGTGGAGGAAGAAGAAACCGAGGAGGAAAATGGGTCTGGAAGTGATGATAGTGTGGAGGATGAGGATGATAGAGATGATCCTCATGGCAAGGTAGCAGCTGAGGAGAGTGACAGTGGTGGTGATGGTGAGGGCAGTGGTGATGGTGAGGAAAGGGCAACAAGCCCAGTGGCACATAGTGGCAGCCATTTGAGCTCACAGCCGAGACAGAGAGCCCCTAGAGGTGATAGCTTGACACTTAGGACCAGGGCTCCAAATTATCCTGCTAGAAGGAAACCAATGGATTATTGTACTAGTAAGATGGCAGATTTGGCCAAGCAGAACAGAAGGATAAATCCATATAATGAAGTCCGACCCACATACACAGATTATAGGTTTCATACCATGTTTCAGCAGGACTTCTACAATACCATCCTTGTCAAGACTCCTGATGTCACATTGGATGCAAAGTGGATCGATTGGGAGCACATGGCTAGAGCTAATCATGTTGTATTTAATCAAGTCATTGAAGCGTGTGAGAGGCAAGGGGTGAAGACCCTTATGGGTTTCAAGTGCAATTGGAATAAGGAGCTCATTGCACAGTTCTATGCCACGGTTTACTATGGACATGAGGATGGAGATAGAGCTATGTTTTGGAAGACCGAGAGGACTGATTACTATCTCACATTTGATGACATTTGTGGGTATCTACAGGTTGAGAATAATCCCATGCATCATATTGTTCACAATCCAAACTATATGGATGCAAAGGATCTAGGGTTCATGTATCCATCAGGGACCAACCCTTCCAAGTTTGGACATATTGACGGACTCTACACATACTACCGGGTGTTGAACAGACTATTCAGAGTCACCATTTCACCTCGTGGTGGAAACACCTCAGATATCACACGTCACTTGAGGGACTTGATGTGGCATATGCGCCCGGGTGCTCAACGCTTCAATGTGGCAGATTATATTTGGGAAGAGATCAAGTTCATCTCCGAGCACCCATCTAACAGCTGTGGTTATGCTCCTTACATCATGGATTTTATCAAAAGATCCACAGAAATTGGGAGAGTCAAGGTTGACTGGAGACATAATCCTCTTAGACCACACAAACCTTGTACTGCCAGGTTGATCTCACCTAATAGATCTCCAGGACCTTCCCCAGCTGACACCGAGCCAGCTACAGAGATTCAGGGGGAGGAGCAGCTGTTTGGAGATCAAGCTGCTCCTCAGGTAGGGGGCGGTTTAACCGGGTCCCCACCCCGGTTTAACCAGCCCAGGGCAGATGAAGCTGGACCATCTCATTCTAGGCCCCGAAAGCGCTCATCCACCTTTAGAAAGTTGTTCAACTTATTTGGTGGTATTTGTCAGAACCAGAGAGACATTATGGTGGCTGAAAGTGAAAATAGGATGAAGGAAAAGAAGACAAGGGATTCCATCAAGTTGATACACAATGCCCAAAATCTTCAACCTCCCAGATCACCTATTACACCCACAGTGGAAGAGCCTGAGATACCTTCAGAGGATGACATGATTAGAGGATTTCAAACCACAAACTTTTATAACACATTTTATCCCGGTGAAGGTGGATCCTCCTCTAGCCAAGCCACTCCTACTCAAGAGGAGGTAGCAGCAGCACAGGCACAGTTGGCAACATCAGCTAGGGCAGCAGCAGCTAGAGCTACACCAGGCACATCACCTTTTGTTCCACCTCATTCCTATGGGCCAGATTATCATGGATTTGCCACTTCATTTGCCAGAATGACTTCATCCAGTGGTTTAGCACCTCAGTCACACTCTCAGTCGGAGTATGCTTCCAGACTTGGATATGGCAGCTTCCTAGGTGCTCCTTTGCCTGGAATGGGTCTTAGTGATCCTAATGCCTCATCTTCAGGAGCTGTCGGCACTCTTCCTTCCACATCTTCAGTTGCAAAAGAATGGGCACATCGCATATCGACTGACCTTTTTAATCCCAACCCTTCCTCCGGTATGTCCCAAAATTCCTCTAGCGTCACAGCTTCCTTCTCTGAAATCACCATGCCTAGCTCTTTATATTTAAACCCACCCTTGCATTGGTTAAATGAAGGATATGATCAAGGGTGGAACCCCTCAATGGGTGGTGATGGAGGTGGAGAGGACCAGTGATCCACCACAGAGGTTCTTCTTCAGGCCCTTTCTTGATGATGGATGACAAAGGGGGAGAAGAACATGGATTAAAGCTTGTTTCTCAGTTTTATCTTAGCTAGTCTGGGTAGGGAGGTTTAACCGGCCCCTGGTGGCGGTTAAACCGGCCTCAAGTGTGTCATGAGACATGGATCTGTAATAAATTCAAAATCTCTATTTGTGGACTTGAGAACTTGTAATGTGTGCTACTCCATGTGTGTAATTTATTTATGATATTAAGTGACTTTGTGCTAGAGTGATGCATGTTTCATGATGATTGCTATCTTTTTGTGCATACTGTCAGAATATGGTGGTTAAACCGGCCTACAGGGGCGGTTAAACCGCCTGTCACCTGACAGCCGCATATTCTTCTCTTTCATTTGCTTTTGTGCAATATCTGTCATATGCATCACTGATTTATTCTGGTTTTCACCACACACTTATTGCACCCCATAGATTCGGAGATTTAGGGGGAGCTCCATGGTTTACTTGAAATATGTGCAATAATTGGCATTTGAGGCCAAGTTCATGAAAATTCTCTACCTTTGCACATATTAAGGGGGAGCTCAGTCTAAATCTCTGAATTTAAAAGCTTTATTGATATATCCTTTTGTAAGCTTTAATCAGGTTGTCATCAATCACCAAAAATGGGGAGATCGAAAGTGCATCTAGTCCCTTAAGTGGGTTTTGGTAAATTGAATGACAAAACGATTAAAGAACTAACATGTCTTGTAAAGTTTTTGAGCAGGATTTAATTTGAATAATCATGATACTTCTGTATTCATTTGTTGAATGCATCAATGTTTAGCTCATAAGCAAGAAGCGATGGTTCTCATAGTGATATAACATGATGTACAACAAGTAAGTGTGAAACATGAAAAGAGACTTGGTCTTTAACCTTGTGAAGACTTGTTGAGATCCAAATGAGATATCACGATCAAGGTTGAATAAAATTGAGAAATGTGAGCTAAGAAACATTTGCTAAGAGAAATGATGGTATGGGACATCATGACTCTATATACTCGATGTATGACTTGCATGAGAAGACATGGATATATTGGTTAATATTCTATGGTCAAAGCAAATGGATGGATTTCATGAATGGATACAAGTATATATGCAGCTATATGTGAAGCATGGAAGAAAGGTTGGATTTCGGGATAGTGTTTCTAAGGACCAAGCATTGTGTGATCAAGTTGCGACTTGAGTCATGGATTCTTTGCTAAGGATGACGAAACTTTCTACGGATCAGCTTGACGAATCATGATCACATGTGAAGTTCATATAAGCAAGTATCAATATTTATAGAAAAAAGTTGACTTGCAACTAGAAGTGGATTTCATTCTATATCAAAGGTTCAAGTCACTAGCTTAAGTTGATTTTTGCTCAAGCTTAAACAATGTGAACAGTCCTCAAAATAAGAATTGATTATGTGCGGCACAATTGAAGGCATTCAAGCTCAAGCAAGTGATTGGATTTTATATTTATTCTTGAGTATAGGTATGCCATACTATCAAGAGAGATGTCACATTGAATAAGTGACTTAACACCACAATAGTGCTCAAAAGATAACCTAAGTGAGATAGCCTTGAGAGTTGAGAAGAAATTGAGCAAGTGGGTGCTCACTGACCTAGGGCGGTTTAACCGTACCTAGGGGCCGGTTTAACCGCCCCTAACCTCTGACAGCTCCAACGGCTAGTTTATTTGAAATGGCAGTTTAACCGGCCTTAAGGGGCGGTTTAACAGGCCATGGCAGATCTCTAACGGCTAGTTTTTTGTTGGATGGGGTATTTATACCTCTTAGCCCTCTTCCTTGAGGGTTGCTGGTTTTGTGTGATTCCTAAGCCTTCTTGACACATTCTAACAGTAGAGGAGCTTCCCCCAACCACTCTTTGTGAGTTTGCTAGATTTGGTAGAAATCTTTGATTTGGGGTTGAGTGAAGCAATTGGGTGTGAGCTTGAGAGCTTTGTGAGCTCAGAGATCTTGTGAGAGCACTAGAGAGCAAAACCATAGCTTGAGCACTCGTGGTTAGCGTCAAAAGTTATTTGTGCATTTGTTACTCTTGGAGCTTGGCTCCTAGACGGCTAGGCATCGCCGGTGAGCTCCTATTCGTGTGGTGAGCGACCGGAAGTTTGTAAGGGCTAGTCTTGCCTCCTTCGTGGAAAAGGACCATCTTTAGTGAAGGGCTAAGGTGTGGCGTGTATACACCTTGGCGAGGCAACCTTGCGGGGTTCCTCAAACAGAGACTAGGAACCGCTGAACTTGCTTGGTGCTTGTAGCGGGTCTGAACTTCGGGAAACAAATCCTTGTGTCTCTACTTCACTTTACTTGTTCATTTCTAGCTTTATTTGCTTCCGCTTTGATCTACTTGGGTATACTCTATTTGTGTGTAGGAGCTTGAAGATATTGCTTAGATATACCTGCACAAGAAGTACCCCAAGTGTATTTGGTGCTAGAGGAACAAAATGGGGTTTGAGCAACTTATTGGGCAGCTCACTGCCTTGGGGCGGTTTAACCGCCAGGTAGGGGCGGTTTAACCGCCTGGTGCTGACAGCCGGCTGAAAGGTGGACAAAAAGTTTAAATTGGTCGTCTCGCCTCCCTCTAGGCGACATCTAGATCCTTACACCAGCCGCTCCCTACCGCGCCTATAAAATGAGGCAGCTTCTTCCGTTCCCTGCAGCGCGCATGCACGCGCAAGAGCTGAAGGATTCAGCTCCTTGCGTGCACGAGAGCCCTAGCTCTCAAGCGATGCAGTGCAAAGGTGCGCCAACTGCTGCTCTGCTCTGCTCCCGGGTGTGCCCGGAACAGTCCAACCAGCGGCGTAGCTTTAGCCATATCACACCGCTCACGTACACATAGGAAAGGTGTGCCAACTGCTGCTTTGCTCTCCCCCGGGGTGTGCCCAGAACAGTCTAACCAGCGGCGTAGCTTTAGCCACTTAACCCCCGCCGCTAAACCCCCATCGTTGCTCGCCGCTTCGCAACCCTAGCCAGGATGCTACCTGATCCGGGTTTCCAGCTCAGTCCACCCTAGCCGTTGTAATGCCCAACCAAAACCACTAGCCCCACCTAGCAGTTACGCTGCCCAAATCCAAACCCCAGATCTATCCGGGTATAGTAGTTATGCCGCCCAACCAAAAACCCCGGTTACTAAACCCTAGCCCCGTATAGCCGTTGTGCCGCCCAAATAAAACCCTAAGTTTCTAATAAAACCTAGCCTTTACGCTGCCCGACCAAAATCCCAGATATTAGCAAACCTTAGCCGTCATGCCGCCCATAATATTCCCAGAAAATTATATTATTAATTTTCAGAATATTATTAGAAATTCAATCCAATATCCCTTAATTATTTAGAAATCTATTTCTAAATAATTAATATAAATATTCGGAAATTATTTAGATATCTAGTAATTCTCAGAATATTTATTCCTAACCTTTCTTTCCCCACTCAGAAGCCATCCCACTAGCTAAACCCCTCCTAAGCCCCATCGTCCTATCCATTAGTTATTATTAAATAATTAATGGATAATTCGTCAGACATCCACAAATCCATCCTGATCCCTAGGTAAACCCCGGAATATCTATCTCCCTTTCTCTTTCTAATCTATAGGCATTGATTGATGTAGTGATGTTATTTTATGTGTGTTCTCATTCGATAGCCTGACCGGGCTCCGCCCAAGATGCCGAAGCTACAAAAGGCCTGAAGCCAAAAGCCCGGTCCATCTACGGCATACGTACGCGCTAAGATCGTCTAAGGACGTCAATAAAGGCAAGTCTTAACCTCAACTCCCCTTGGTCATGATTTCAGATGCTAATTTTATAAGTATAAAATCAACATTTATTTTATAAAAGGGATGCATTATAGCCACCGCATAAAGCCTTGTTATTTCCCTAAAACCTCGGGAAATAACCCTAGCTATGCTTAGCCCTGCTTATAACCCCTCTACCCAAATATCTCTAAAATACTCTCGGTATGATGCCATGGAGAGTATAGAAGACACGGGATAAGGCGAATAGCCTCACAAGGAGCTCCTATTTAGAAGTGCGCCACAAAGGGGGAGAAGAAGGTTTGCTTGGAACCGACCTTCGACGAGCCATTGGCAGAGGGTGTCGCGGTCGAGCCGGATCTCGACGACGGCGCGGTCCTAGGGCCTTGGGCTGGTGAAGGTCTCTGGTGCCGCGGGCGGCGGCGCAAGCGCGATGGGGCGCGTGGCACACAACAGGCTCCTGTCCTCCAGCCTCGCGAGTGAGGCGTCCACCAGCGCATCCCACTGCGCCATTGCGTCGAGCAGGTGTCACGGGTGGGAGCGGCGGCGGAGCGCACACGCAGATTGAAGGAGGGTAAGCTCTACACGGAGGTGACGCACGGCACCTCTTGGTGGGAGTTGGCCAGTTGGGTTACCGTGTTGGTGGGCGCAGCCGTCCGCAGTGGGGGAGATTGGGCGGGTGGCGGCGACGGCGGCGGAGTCCGTGTGAGGGAGGGACGAGCAGGGAGGGGCGATCTTGGGAGGGCAGGGAAGGGAGCGATGATCTGTTTGCGTGATCGAAGAGGGACGAATAGGAAATTTGCGACCTTCCTGTTACGCCGATGTGGGTACCTGGGGACGGGTAACACCGTCTCAGGTCGGATGGGAAGGAAAGGGATTCACGCAGAAGGAAGTTAAGATAACCAGCGAGAGGAGCGTTATCAACGGAGTGCTGCGGGTGGGTATGGGCGGGCGAGTAGGCGGCACGTTGGTGCAAAATAAATTCGCTCCCCAGCAAACCAGGGGTCAAAATCTATCCAGGGGCGTCGGATCCTGTCAGGGAGCCCTCCTGAACGTGATGAGGACATGAAATACATGAAGAGTGTTAAACACACATGGAAGGCATGGAGGACCAAAGAGGTCGATTGGGGACCAAGTCAAAGTATTCCCACGTTTTACACCAGGCTATCACGTCACTTTTGGTCTAAGGAAATAAAGAGATTGAATCCAACACGTTTTGAAAACGCTGGATTCGGACTGCAGGAAAGTCCTGACTTTCAACGGCCGCCACGACTTCATCCGGACTCCGTTTGGGGAAGCAATTCCTCTGCAGTTGGGCCTCTACCATTGTGTCACTATCATGTGGGGCCCATAGAGCCTGGGCCCACATGTCAGCGACCCAACAGCAGAGGGACCAACTGCAGAGGATCTCGTTCGCCGTTTGGGGCGTTCAAATACTTGCTGGAAAGCTTATGAAGTCTACTTTCATATGGATCCTGACTCATGTCCATATCTATCCCGAGGCGGCCGCAATCGTCAAATCATTGACCGGAGGTGTTTCTGTCCAGGTGCTGCGACACCTTATTTTGGCCCACGGGCCGTGTATCAAGTTGGGTCCATTAGGGACGCGTCCTAGGGTTGGAGCATGACCCCAGCACCCCTGTGGACGTCCTCCCCCTATCATATACCCCCTAGCCGCCGCCAAGAACACTTGAGTTTTGTTTTACATCTAGCTTTAGCTACACCGAACACGCACAAATACGTGCTGTCCTCGTGTGATTCAGAACTCCACCTTCGAGTAATATTAAGATTGCTCGCCTCTTTTTCTTGTTCGTTCTTCGATTGCGTATAGGAATTGATCTTCGTGATCAGGCTGATCTTGCTTCAACAAGGTCTGTAACCACAGGGAGTTGGTTCAGCGATTGCATTGGCGCTTCGGGTTTGCTCGTTGTAGTCGGATCGTGAGGGTCCACTTCCACCAAGTCGAAATTATCTCCACTCACCGAAAGATCGGGCACTCCAGCTCTATCAAGTGGTATCAAAAGTCCAGGTTGATCGGTGAGTTTTATCGAGTGTTGTTCCTTTACCTACAGTCCACAAAAACCAAGAAAAAATTCAGGTTAGATCATTGTCCCAACACCTTTCTTCGCCTTGCACTTTCTTTCAATAATTTGCGTTGTTGAATTTGTGTGCTTTGCGTTCAATTGTTGCTGGTCACTTTGTGCTTCCGCCGCTTTTCCATCACCGTCGCCGCCCCACCTAGCCGCCTCACATCGCAGCCCCCCCCCCCCCAAACTGAAACCCTCCCTGCCTCGGCCGCGCCTCCCACACCGAGTCCTACTCGGCCGCGTGTTCAAAGTTTGGAAAAAAAGAAACAAAAAAGGAAAGAAACAAAAAAGGAAATATAAAAAAAGGAAAAGAAAGAAAAAGGAAAGAATAAAAAAAAGGAAACAACAAAGTTGCCTAATCTTGCTCGGTTTACGTTTGGAAGTTTTGTGCAGTTTCGAACACCTTCACGAAAACGGCAATAACTTTTCGCTCGGATCTCCGTTTTCAGCGTTCTTTTTTTTTCTAAAAAGCTTACGAAATTCTCCTATATAGGACACCTGGCTTTCGAAGCCAAATAAACACCGTTTACACAGCGTACCGGGCTCCGGGAGATTTCCCGTTTCTGCATACCCACTTCCTTGTTCCCTTTGCTTGCTCCATAGCGCGTTGCACTTGTTTCCAGCAGCATAGTTACGTGTTTAGCACTATAATTCAACTTTGCATTATTGATTGATTGTGCTAATCCTTGATTTGAGTGCAGCCTACCCAGAACTACACATATTCCTACGACAAGCCGACTTTGTTTGTCCAGGCAATCGCTGCTCCAATCTTTCGCAGGTGCTACTTGTTGCTTGCAGGTCACCCCTGTTGCTTGGTAAGAACGGATAAGAACTTGATCGCAGCATCTTTGTGAGCATTCCATCCACACCTTTGTTGCCGTAGGATTTGTTTTTGTGTTTGCGCTAATCATGTCAGGAGACGTCAACGGCACCGTGGCACGATTTGATGCGTGGTCCACGTCGGTCACGGCGTTGCACAAGGACTATAACGGTGACATGGAGCTAGACGATGGAGATCGCCACGGTTGTGCCCGCTGTGTGGTATGTCATCCACACATTGACTCATTTGCTATGATTCAATTTAAAATTCCATCTTATAATGGCAAATATGATCCTGCTGCATATCTTGATTGGGAGTTAGAGGTAGAACAAAAATTTTCATGGCATGATATTCCTGCTAGTGCACAAGTTAACGCTGCTATTAGTGAATTTACTCCTTTTGCTTTAATGTGGTGGCGTGAATATAAGCTAAAACATCCCACGGCTATTCCAACCACTTGGGCTCAATTAAAAGTTACTACGCGTTATCAGCTTTGTACCTTCATATTATGCCCGAGATTTGCTTAAACAAATGCAGCGGTTTCAGCAAGGGCAACAATCTGTTGAGGAATATTACCAGAAATTACAAAAGGGTATGATCCGTTGTGGTTTATTTGAGACGGATGCCGCTGCTATGGCACGTTTTCGCAGTGGTTTGAACCGCGACATTCAGGACATACTTGATTCTAATACTTATGCTGATATGACCACATTGTTTGAATATGCTTGCAAAGCTGAACGTGAAGTGCAGGGACGCCGCTCGACGACATATACTAACTCTTTTGCAGGACGAAGCCTGGCATCCAGCGCAGATCCTGCTCTCCCTACGCCATCCACGTCTGGCACTACACCGCGCGAGAGGACGGCCACAACAGCGCCGTCGACGACAGGTGCTCCACTCACGGAAGGTGAGACCACTTCTACTGTGCTGAATTTTTCGCACCTCAAGCTATCATAGAGCAATTGATAGTGGAACCATCTCTTGATGAACCTTTGTCACATGATGATGTGCTTATTGTTCCTTGTGATAAAGATGATTTGTGTGACAATGCTTCTGTTGTACATGTTTTAAAATCACACCCTTGTGCTGAAATTAAATATGATAACATAGAGCAACTATCGGTAGAACCCTTACTACTTTTGCCTTTGTCATAAGATCATTTGCTTGATGTACCTTGTGATGAAGAAGAGTTGTGTGATAGTGATTCTTTTATTCCTCTGCCACAATTACTTAATCATGACGATACACATGCTTTGGAGCCATATAATTATGCTGAAAATCAAATATTTGTTCCAATTACTTGTGCAAATGATGAACAAAAATTGCTATCTTCTTTAAATACTTTAGGTTATATTGACTTTGCTGTTCTATGTAATCTAAATTGTTTGGAGGAGAGATTTCTTGCATATCTCAAATTGCCATGCTTATCTAGGAACACATATCACTTCATTGGCAAATATAATCACAATGGAGAATATAAGGTGCATCGAGTTTATATTTGTTCAAATCTGGTTGGACAACAATGTGATAAGTTAGAGAGCTGCACTAAGAATAATCATGTCACATCCAATTTCTCTAGCTTTGTTTTAAAGAAACATGTTCAATCCAAAGAAGGGAAGTTTTGCTGGTTGCTACCTATGCCTGCTTTGTCTTTTGTTGGTACTAATCTTGTGCAGGATCATGTTGACAACCATATTGTGTCGTCCGATCCAGAAGTCTACATTCCTGCTGAAATGTCTATGCGAGATGACACATTTGACAATTCGAAGCATGGTGACCCTCCTCCTCCCAATACATTTGGTTTCTTTTGTTTTCGCAACCCCGTTCTCCTTTGCGTTGTGCAGGATCGGTTTCAAGTACAATTGACGCCGAGGACGTCTTTTCGTCAAGAAGGGGAGGATGATGAGGACATGAAATACATGAAGAGTGTTAAACACACATGGAAGGCATGGAGGACCAAAGAGGTCGATTGGGGACCAAGTCAAAGTATTCCCACGTTTTACACCAGGCTATCACGTCACTTTTGGTCTAAGGAAATAAAGAGATTGAATCCAACACGTTTTGGAAACGCTGGATTCGGACTGCAGGAAAGTCCTGAGTTTCAACGGCTGCCACGACTTCATCCGGACTCCGTTTGGGGCGTTCAAGTACTTGCTGGAAAGCTTATGAAGTCTACTTTCATATGGATCTGGACTCATGTCCATATCCATCCCGAGGCGGCTGCAATCGTCAAATCATTGACCGAAGGTGTTTCTGTCCAGGTGCTGCGACACCTTATTTTGGCCCACGGGCCGTGTATCAAGTTGGGTCCATTAGGGATGCGTCCTAGGGTTGGAGCACGACCCCAGCACCCCTGTGGACGTCCTCCCCCTATCATATACCCCCTAGCCGCCGCCAAGAACACTTGAGAATTGTTTTACATCTAGCTTTAGCTACACCGAACACGCACAAATACGTGCTGTCCTCGTGTGATTCAGAACTCCACCTTCGAGTAATATTAAGATTGCTCGCCTCTTTTTCTTGTTCGTTCTTCGATTGCGTACAGGAATTGATCTTCGTGATCAAGCTGATCTTGCTTCAACAAGGTCGGTAACCACAGAGAGTTGGTTCAGCGATTGCATTGTGAGGACCCGGTGTGTCCGAGGACCGGTGGATGGTCGCTTCCTGGTGTGATGAGTGATTGACAAAGTGGTGTGGATTGACGTTTCTCTTGGCTCAAGTATTGCAGGTGTAGAATGCGGCTTGGTTGCATTGGTGCAGGTGAAGAACAGGCGCGAAAGGTCTTAGCCATGGCGGCCTCCGAGGAGCGGAGAGACAAGTAGGCTTGGTTCGAGGGACCCGATGGCCGGTGGATCAAGTGCGGTTCACATGCTGGCAAGAACGAGCAAGGGGACGTGGTTCCGGTGCGAGGTAGCGGCTCACAACCGAAGCTCGTACGCGGACGAGAAGCCGGCGCAAGGTGGCGGCTAACAACCGAAGTTTGCGCGCGGGGTTTGGTGATTTGGCCACAAAATCATCGGTGGACGGTTTCCCTTGGTTTGGGCCTCAAAACCAAGGACCGAGGACTCGACGAGGCGAATTTGGGCAGGCTGGGCCAGAGTGGCTGCCAGGGGCGGTTTAACCTGCCCCCCAGGGGCGGTTTAACCGCCTCCCCCTGGGCCGGCCCAAAATCGGCGTCGAGGAGCTTCGATCCGGAGGACACGCGGCGTGACCGCAAGGCTTGCGTCGGAGGGAAGCTAGCTTGCGGTGGAAGGTGTCCCAGCCGAAAAATCTACGAGTCAAATGTCAAATTTGCCCCTGAGGGGTATGTATCACTTAGGGGTAGTTTAGTCTTTAGAGCAGCACCACTTGGACTATATAATAGACCCCCTAGGGGTTGGTGGCTGTCATCTAAGTAGTCTAGTTTTATTTCCCTTGCACTTGAACTATTTTCCTTTAGTTTTTCTTTCTAGTTTTCCATAGGCTAGCCAAGTGCTTCACCGGAGAAATCTTTGAGAGGGTTGGATGAAGGGAGGATAGCTAGCCTCTTTGTAAAGAAGTTGACCTCGTGATGTATGGAAGATTTGGCTTTCTTGTATCCCTCTTTGTGTGATTTCGTTGTTCATCCCGTGGCTCTTTTTGGCCCCTTTGGGAGATTTTCGATTCCTTGTGTTTGAGGTCGTTTCCTTGCGTGTTTGTTTGGGGGATTCACACATGAGGTCGTGGACACTCTTTTCCTGGTGATTTGCCCCCTCAAAACGCAAAGAATCGCTTCGGATTTGGGGATTTTTGGATGAACTCGGGTTGGAAGTGTTCTTCACGAGATCTGAGATTCCGGGAGTTCTAGTGTGTTTGAGGCCGAGATTTTTGGGGAATATACTCCACTGAAGGTGTACATCATCTCCCCAAAGTTTCGTCTCAAGAGCTCAAGCCGTTTGGGAGATCGACTCACGAGTTGACTTTTTCCCGAGAGCTCCCAGTTTGACCGCCCCCAGGAGGTTAAACCGCCCCCCCTAGGCGGTTAAACCGCCCCTAGGGAGGTTAAACCGCCCCTGGCTGGGTAGAGAAGGTTTTGCCTCGTTTCGGTTCGTTTTGTGTTCGTTTCGATCGATTCGAGTTCCGCTGCGTGTTTCTTGCTCCTAGGGTCAGTAGCTTGACAGTGGCTACGTGATCTTGGCAAGATCGCTTTCGGAGGCGTTGGAGTTGATTTGGGAGAATAGCCGGATTGGTTGGAAAGAATTTTTATCGGCTCCCATTCACTCCCCCCCTCTCTGGTCGCCGATTCGGTCCTTCAATTGGTATCAGAGCCGGTTACGGGTCTTTGCGACTCTAACCAGTCTAAGATCCAAAGATGGCGTACCAAGATCGGGGTTCCGGGCCTCCGCACTTCGATGGGAAGAACTACCCGAACTGGGTTGCGCGTATGGGCGCTTTCTTGCGAGGCAAAGGAAAGTTGCTGTGGGATGTGACGAAAGATGAAAACTATGTCAATCCCACCAACTTAGATGCCCAGGATGCAAAGGATAGATTTGAGGCGAATGCCGAGCTGTTGACTACTTGTTCCGTGCTTTGTCCGCGAGGAGTTTGAGCGTGTTTTGGGCGAGGACCTAGCTTGCCAGATCTGGCAGAAGCTCAAGGTAGCCCACGGTGGTGATAGCCATGTCAAGGCTAGGCTCTTCTCGATGTATCGCAGAGAATATGAGAATTTTGCTCATTTGCCAGGAGAGTCGGTTGATGCTTTGTTTCAGCGTTTCACTTCGATTGTCAACAACATGAAAGCCAACATTACCGTGCTCCCATACTCGGATCATGACCGAGCTATCAAGCTCTTGCAAGCACTTGATAGATCCGTATGGGGTGCCAAGGTTGAGGCGATCATGGAGTCGGCAAACTATGAGACTCTTTCTGTTGATGAGCTTTTCTCGAAGTTGAAATCTTCCGAGGTGGACAGACAGTTGCTTGCCAAGGCTAAGAGTCCGACTGATCCCATAGTCTGGCTCTAGTCGGTGGCTCTGGTTATGGACAGGCTAATACTTCCAGACACTTTGCTTTGTCTTCTCTTGTGTCTCTTCCAGATGAAGAATATGAGGTGCTGAGCGAGGAGGATCTCGCGTTGCTCACGAGGAGGTTCGAGCGGATGTACCAGAACCGCAAGGGTTCGAGGCGTGCCGGGAGTACGTGCTACAGATGCGGGAAAGATGGGTCACTTCATCGCCGAGTGCCCCGAGGAAATCAAGAAACACAAGCACCGCCCGCGAGATGAGCACAAGCACCGCTCCAAGGACAAGCACCACTCCAAGCACAAGAACAAGGAGGAGAACACCGACACCTCGTCAAGCTCAAGCAGCGAGGAAGAAGACCGCAGCCACCGCAAGGAGAAGAAGCACAAGAACCGCAACTTCAACGGGCTTTCTGGGGTAGCTATGAACTTCTGCACCATGGCACACGACTCCAACAACAAGAACGTCTCCGACTACAACTCCGACTCTGACTCCGAGGATGAGGTATTGACCGATCCCACCTCTTTGCGTCAGGAGATTGCTAGATTAGAGCAGTTGGTCGATAACCGTGATGATGTGCTTAGAAAGACCAACAAGGAAAAGAGGGAGTTTAGGTCTTTGCTAGGAGAGTCCAAGGATAGAGTGGCTGAGCTTGAGACCTTGCTTTCTGAGACTAGAAAGAAGGCTATGGAGTTTGAATCTTTGCTTTGCGAGTCTAGAGAGAGAGCAGATAAGCTTGAGTCTGAGATTGCCATGTTGAAGGATGCTCCTCTTGTGTCTGATGAGGTTGAATGCTCGTTTTGTGATGTGCATATGGCTGATCTTGTTGTGCTTAAGGAGAAACACATGACTTGCTTGGATGAACTAGAGGGTGCTAGAGTTGAGCTTGCTGAGTTGAAGTCTAGGTCATCTTTGCTAGGTGCTTGTACTTCTTGTCCTGCTTTGCATGCTCAGTTGCTTGAATCACGCACCATGATTAGTTCACTTGAAGCACAACTTAAATCTCCCATTGCGAATTCATGTTCTGCTTGTGATGTTGTTGCATTGAAAAATGTTGAGTTAGAGCAGTGTGTGAATCGCTTGCAAGATGAGAATGATGAGCTGAGACAGTGTTTGGGTTGGTTGTCTGGTCGTGAGCCTCAGCTCAAGATGTTGATTGCGAGTTTCAAGAGAGCTGATGGTTGTGGTCTTGGTTCTGAGAAGGTTGGTGAGAGTAGTGGTGAGAGAGAGAGAGATCCAGAGAGCTCCACCGCAAACATTCCCACAAACCCACCAAAAACCATTCTCAAGAACACCTTCACACCCAAACCAAACCACCTGCTGAACAAGCTTGACACCACTCCAGATCCTCCCAAGTTTCCACCTAAGTCAGAGAACTTTCAGAGGAGAGTGACCTTTGTGAGGAGTGGGGTTTACCAGCCGAGAGAGAGGGCACAGCCGAGAGAAACCCCAAAGCCAAAGCCAGTCCGCTTCCATTGTGAGCATTGTGGAAGGGATGGACACCTTGAGGAGTTCTGTTGGAGGAAGAAGAGGGAGGTGAGAAGAGAGAAGGTGGTGGGGAACAGGGACAGGTACTACTCTTCTCGTAGTGTGCCTGTGTCTCGTTCACCCTGGCCGAGAGGCGACGCCTTTGTGCGCACAGTTCCTGTGGTTGCTAGTCGTGGTGTTTCAGCTGTTCGTGAGTTTACTAGGCGACCTCCGTTTTGTGGTCAGTTGGGTTCAGGGAGGTTCGACCGTAGCTTTGAGGCTAGGAGAGAGTCTAGGCCATGTTTTCCCCCGCGTGGTGCTAGAGGTCCGATGGTGAGAGACGAGAGGGTTTCACGCGGTAGAGTTGATTTTGCTAACCCCTCTTTTGAGCAGATGGCCCGACACTGGTTTGACTCGTTTTGTGCTAACCCCAGTGTCGAGTCATTTGCTCATTCTCGTTCTCGGTTCTGATTGTGCAGGTGGGAGGCTTGGAGAACTTTTGGTTGATGGATTCTGGCTGCTCGAGATATATGACAGGTAATGGTAAGTGGTTCTCCAGTCTCACCCCGGTGGTGTCCAGGCAGTACATCACTTTCGGGGATAAGGGTAGAGGTAGAGTGTTGTCCGAGGGTGCTATTCAGGTGAGCGACACTTTCATGTTGAAGCGGGTTGCACTTGTCAAGAATCTTGGTTTCAATTTGCTCTCAGTTTCTCAGCTTCTTGATGAGGGTTATGAGGTTCGCTTTAAGCGTGGTGATTCGAAAATTCTTGATTCTCGAGGTGACCTTGTGTGTATGATCATTCCTAAGGGACAGATTTTTCGTGCTGATTTTTCTCGATCTTTTGGTCCTTCACGGTGTTTGATCGCTGGTACTTCTTCTGAGCTTTGGAAGTGGCATAGGAGATTGGGTCATGTGAGCTTTGATTTACTCACACGCTTGAGTGCTCTTGACCTTATCCGAGGATTGCCCAAGCTCAAGTTCGAGAAAGATTTGGTTTGTGCACCTTGTAGGCATGGAAAAATGGTTGCTGCTTCTCACCCACCTTTGACAGATGTTATGACTGAGCGTCCAAGGGAGCTTTTGCACATGGATTTGGTTGGCCCCACTCGAGTTCGTTCAGTTGGTGGGAAGTGGTATGTTCTTGTGGTTGTTGATGACTTTTCTCGGTATGCTTGGGTGTTCTTTCTGGCGTCGAAGGATGAGACATTTGATTTTGTTCGAGATCTGATTTTGAGGTTGAAAAACGAGAGTAATGGTGGTGCCATGAGAGCTATACGTAGCGACAATGGTACGGAATTTAAGAACACTCGTTTTGATGCTTTCTGTCGTGATCTTGGTCTCGAACATCAATATTCTTCGCCATATGTTGCTTGTCAGAATGGTGTTGTTGAGAGAAAGAATCGAACACTTGCTATGAGCTTTTCCATGGTCGTTCTCCCCGTGTGAGTCACTTTCGGGTTTTTGGTTGCAAGTGTTTCATCTTGAAGAAAGGAAATTTGGACAAGTTTGAGTCTCGTTCGATGGATGGAATTTTTCTTGGTTATGCTAATCATTCTCGAGCATATCGTGTGCTCAATCTTGAAACTAACCAAATCATGGAGACTTGCGAAGTCACCTTCGACGAGACCATTCCATATAGCTCTTCTGCTTTTGAGTGTGCAGGTGATGATGACTTGGGACAGCCCATCTTTGAGGAAGAACAACCTGATGATGAAGATGATGAGGAATTTCAGGCACCGTGTGGAGATCGTGTACCTTCTACTTCCACTACTACCACGACGTTCGACGACGGCCCTTCTGCTACACCTTCGTCGAGTCGCGCTCCAGATCGAGTTCAAGTGGAAGCTGATGTTGAGGGGGAGGCAATCTCGAGGCGAGAAGCTCCCCGGCTGGTACAGAGGGATCATCCACCTTCGAAGATCATCGGGAACATGGATGAACGCACTACACGGTCGAGGTCACAGAACATCTCTCATTATGCTCATTCTGCTTTTGTCGCGTCTTTTGAGCCCAGAAATGTTGGACACGCTTTATCTGATTCCGATTGGGTCAATGCCATGCATGAAGAGCTTGAAAACTTTGAGAGAAATCAGGTGTGGAAGTTAGTAGAACCACCTCCAAATTGCCATCCCATAGGAACCAAGTGGGTGTTCAAAAACAAGAGGGATGAGAGTGGTGAGATTGTGAGAAACAAAGCGAGGTTGGTTGCTCAGGGGTTTTCGCAGCAGGAGGGGATAGATTATGAGGAGACATTTGCTCCTGTTGCCCGTTTGGAGGCAATTCAGATCCTTCTAGCATTTGCAGTTGCTAAAGGGTTCAAATTGTACCAAATGGATGTGAAGAGTGCCTTCTTGAATGGGGTGATCGAGGAAGAAGTGTATGTGAGGCAGCCCCCGGGTTTTGAGAGTGAGAGATACCCACACCGAGTGTACAAACTCCACCGAGCTTTATATGGCCTAAAGCAAGCACCCAGAGCGTGGTATGGCAGGTTGAGAGGGTTCTTGCTTAGCAAGGGGTTTGTGATGGGGAAGGTTGATAAGACGCTCTTCTTGCTGAGAAATGGCAATGATCTTTTAATCGTTCAGATTTACGTGGATGATATCATTTTTGGTGGCTCTTCTCATGATCTTGTTGCCAAGTTTGCAGATGATATGAGCAGGGAATTTGAGATGTCGATGATGGGAGAGTTGCAGTTCTTTCTCGGGCTGCAGATCAAGCAAACCAAGGATGGGACATTCGTGCACCAAAGCAAGTACACCAAGGACATTCTCAAGAAATTCGACATGAGCGATGCCAAGCCGATGACTACGCCGATGAGTACGACTACAGCTTTGGATGCGGATGAGGACGGAGAACCAGTGGACCAGAAGGAGTACCGTAGCATGATCGGCTCCCTCCTCTACTTGACGGCGACGAGGCCAGACATACAGTTCAGCGTGTGTCTGTGCGCTCGTTTTCAGGCTTCACCGAGGACCTCACATCGTCAGGCCGTCAAGAGGATTTTCAGGTATCTCAAGTTTACTCCTGAGCTGGGTCTTTAGTATTCTGCCGATTCCACTCTTGCACTTCATGGTTTTTCTGATGCAGATTTTGCTGGATGTCGTGTTGATCGCAAGTCTACTTCTGGTCAGTGTCAGTTTCTTGGATCGTCTCTTGTGTCTTGGTCTTCTCGCAAGCAGTCTAGTGTAGCCCAATCCACCACTGAAGCCGAGTATGTTGCTGCTACTAGCTGCTGTTCTCAGTTGCTTTGGATCACATACACCTTGAGAGATTTTGGCGTAGACATGTCCCATGTACCACTTCTTTGTGATAGCACCAGTGCCATAAGCGTAGCCAAAAATCCCGTGCTTCATTCCAAAACCAAACACATAGAAGTGAGGTACCACTTTCTGAGAGATCATGTGGAGAAAGGAGATATTGAGCTTGCCCACGTTTCTACCCAAAACCAGCTTGCAGATATTTTCACTAAGCCACTTGACCAAGTTACCTTCACCCGCTTGCGAGGAGAACTTGGTGTGTGTGCAGTTTACTGAGCTGAGTTTTGGAGGCTTCTCTTGTAGCATATGTATAGTTGTGTACCATCTTTGTATCTTGATGTATATTTTTCTTGCTTTTGTATCTTGATTTTATATTTTGTATCATATCTTAGGATGAGCTTCTCCTATATGCAGTGATTGGTACAACTTGCTACATTTTAGAGTTTAGGCAGGCTGGCTAGGGATTGCTTGTATGGATGGCTATGCTCTTGATGGTTTTGATATATATTCTTTTGAGATAGTCTCTTTTCGAAATTAAAATGACAAACTGAACTTAAATTTCTTCACCCATGAGTAAATGCCTTTGCATGTATTGTTTGAGCCGAAATGGCTATATCTGGCTTAAGATCATGTTAGGGTGTGATATTCTTTTCAATTGAGTCAAAGACCTTTGTCATTATAAATGTTTAGCCCATGCTTTATCTTGTGGAGGAGCATAAGCTTCTTTCTGTCGCAAAGACATTTCATGTACCATGCTTAACTTGAAAAACTTGAAAAATGAGATGTCTATGCATGAAAGAAGAAAGTTGAGAAAGAGATATATTTGCAGAAAATTATGCTCATGTCTCTATGCTTTCACCATTGCACACAATTGCACACATGGGTGCTAAGCGGTTGCATGTTGTTTGCCGGAGAAGTCTCCCATGAGAAGTGAACACATGGCTCCGTGCTTTGACATGACATGAGGTAGAACTTGGGCGTTTATGATGATCTCTTGTCAAGAATACTTGTCCTTTCATGATGTTGGTGAGATGAAGTTCATTTTTGCTTGAACAATCCATGGTTAGGACTTTGCTCATGTGGTGACATTTTTGATAAAATTCCACAATTTGCTCATGCCTTTGTCAATTGGATATACGTCTTCACCTTCTTGATGGCAATGCCCGTGTGACATGATGAACTATCTAGTTTGCCTCCTCTCTAACTTGTAGCATTTTGTATTGCTCATTGTATATTTGAGAAGCTTGTAGTTGCATTTTGTACATTTTTGCCTTGATGTGTGCATTGTCAACAAGGGGGAGAATTTCTAGAGCATTTTGCAAGGGGGAGACTTTGCAGAATTTGTAGGAAAGCTTTTGCTCTAGATTTTGCCGGATTTGTGTGAGAGATTGAAAGTTTTGCCCAAATGAGGTTTTCTGAAAATTGGTGAAGTTTCTGAGGGTTTGATCATTGAAATACCTTGCTGGGCATATTTGGAAGGTTTTCAAGTTGGAACGGCATCGTTGCGAGTTGGTTTGTGCATTTTTGGCATTTTTGGCCTTGGCCATCTGCCAGGGGCGGTTTAACCGCCCCTGTGCTGAGTGCACATGAGTTGTAAAGTTTTGAGCCATTTTCAAGTGTTTTTCGCACGCACAAGTTCATTTGTTCAGGGGGAGTTGCATCTTTGCAGGGGAAGTGCTTTGAGAGTCCTGAAAAGTGAGTTGGAGGATTTGAAGTTTGTGATTTGTGCTTTGTGCTTTTGCTCTTTTGCCGATGGTGTTGAGCCCTTTCGCTTCTTCTTGAAGGGTCGGCGTTTCTGGAGCTTTCTCTTGCAGAGTGACTTTGTTCTCGGCTTGTTCTTGCTTTTAGTCACTTGCTTGAGTCTTGTTTTCGATTTCTTTTACATTTTCTTCATATCAATTGGTTACTATGTGTGTGTTGTCAATGCACTCATCAAGGGGGAGATTGAGGACCCGGTGTGTCCGAGGACCGGTGGATGGTCGCTTCCTGGTGTGATGAGTGATTGACAACGTGGTGTGGATTGACGTTTCTCTTGGCTCAAGTATTGCAGGTGTAGAATGCGGCTTGGTTGCATTGGTGCAGGTGAAGAACAGGCGCGAAAGGTCTTAGCCATGGCGGCCTCCGAGGAGCGGAGAGACAAGTAGGCTTGGTTCGAGGGACCCGATGGCCGGTGGATCAAGTGCGGTTCACATGCTGGCAAGAACGAGCAAGGGGACGTGGTTCCGGTGCGAGGTAGAGGCTCACAACCGAAGCTCGTACGCGGACGAGAAGCCGGCGCAAGGTGGCGGCTAACAACCGAAGTTTGCGCGCGGGGTTTGGTGATTTGGCCACAAAATCATCGGTGGACGGTTTCCCTTGGTTTGGGCCTCAAAACCAAGGACCGAGGACTCGACGAGGCGAATTTGGGCGGCTGGGCCAGAGTGGCTGCCAGGGGCCCCCCAGGGGCGGTTTAACCGCCTCCCCCTGGGCCGGCCCAAAATCGGCGTCGAGGAGCTTCGATCCGGAGGACACGCGGCGTGACCGCAAGGCTGGCGTCGGAGGGAAGCTAGCTTGCGGTGGAAGGTGTCCCAGCCGGAAAAATCTACGAGTCAAATGTCAAATTTGCCCCTGAGGGGTATGTATCACTTAGGGGTAGTTTAGTCTTTAGAGCAGCACCACTTGGACTATATAATAGACCCCCTAGGGGTTGGTGGCTGTCATCTAAGTAGTCTAGTTTTATTTCCCTTGCACTTGAACTATTTTCCTTTAGTTTTTCTTTCTAGTTTTCCATAGGCTAGCCAAGTGCTTCACCGGAGAAATCTTTGAGAGGGTTGGATGAAGGGAGGATAGCTAGCCTCTTTGTAAAGAAGTTGACCTCGTGATGTATGGAAGATTTGGCTTTCTTGTATCCCTCTTTGTGTGATTTCGTTGTTCATCCCGTGGCTCTTTTTGGCCCCTTTGGGAGATTTTCGATTCCTTGTGTTTGAGGTCGTTTCCTTGCGTGTTTGTTTGGGGGATTCACACATGAGGTCGTGGACACTCTTTCCCTGGTGATTTGCCCCCTCAAAACGCAAAGAATCGCTTCGAATTTGGGGATTTTTGGATGAACTCGGGTTGGAAGTGTTCTTCACGAGATCTGAGATTCCGAGAGTTCTAGTGTGTTTGAGGCCGAGATTTTTGGGGAATATACTCCACTGAAGGTGTACATCATCTCCCCAAAGTTTCGTCTCAAGAGCTCAAGCCGTTTGGAAGATCGACTCACGAGTTGACTTTTTCCCGAGAGCTCCCAGTTTGACCGCCCCCAGGAGGTTAAACCGCCCCCCCTAGGCGGTTAAACCGCCCCTAGGGAGGTTAAACCGCCCCTGGCTGGGTAGAGAAAGTTTTGCCTCGTTTCGGTTCGTTTTGTGTTCGTTTCGATCGATTCGAGTTCCGCTGCGTGTTTCTTGCTCCTAGGGTCAGTAGCTTGACAGTGGCTACGTGATCTTGGCAAGATCGCTTTTGGAGGCGTTGGAGTTGATTTGGGAGAATAGCCGGATTGGTGAGAAAGAATTTTTATCGGCTCCCATTCACTCCCCCCCTCTCTGGTCGCCGATTCGGTCCTTCACATTGGCGCTTCGGGTTTGCTCGTCGTAGTCGGATCGTGAGGGTCTACTTCCACCAAGTCGAAATTATCTCCACTCATCGAAAGATCGGGCACTCCAGCTCTATCAGAACGTCCATTGAATTGTTTGATGGCTAAACATTTTTAGTGGACTCCTGTCAGGTGGGGACGCTGTGAGGGGTATGGAGGGGTTTAGAAAAGCACTTTTTTACCAATTGTTTTGGATCCTTATAGTATAGTTATGGTAATCCGCTCTTTGATGCATGTCATTCCACATTTGGTGTCAGGGGGAGCAGCAAGCACTAGCGCTTGAGGCTGCACCAGAAATATTGTAGACCTGACATGCCAAGAGCTTCAGACAGAAAGAACGCGGGTTGTTACATGGCGCTCGCGCGCCGGGAGCGCGTGGCGGCGAACGAGCCATGCGCCCGTGCGCCCGCGGCGCTCGGTGGGCCCCACCATCATCGTCTTCTCTCCCCGCGCCCTTTCCCTCTCCCCTGCGCGCTGGCGTCTCCCCCGGCTCTGGCGACCGAGGGCCGCCTCCATCGCTGCCGCTCCTCCCCCTCTCCCAGGTCCGCCGCTCCTAACCCTAACCCAGCCGGCCGAGCTCCCCCGCTGCCACCTCCTCCCCCGGCTTCGGCGGCCGGGGGCCACCTCCGCCGCTGCCCTCCACCCCCGGCCGTAACACTAACCCAGCCGGCCGAGCTCCCCCGCCGCCTACCCCGCCCAACATCTCCCACAGCTCGCCGTTGTCGTCCCCAGGGGCTCCCCTGCCGCCTACCCCGCCCAACATCTCCCACCGTCCGGCTCTGGCTCCGCGCCTCCACCGGCCGGCCTCGCCGCCATCTCGATCGCCACCACCGTCGGTCTGGCGGTCTCCCCTAGCCTTCCTATATAGTCAAGGAGTTCCGGCACCCCAGCAACCCCCAAAACCTAAAGGCCACCACCTCCCGCCGCTGCCCCGGCCGCCGGCGACCTCGTCAGCGACCGCCCTGCCCACCTCCCGCTCGGGACCCGTCCGCCCTTTTTTCTTCCTTCGTCGGAAGGTTGAAGATGACAACAAGGAAGAGATTCCGTGGAGGAGAAAGCTCCACGTCATCTGTTTGATGGTACAGGTAGCGGCGAATGTTCACCCAATAACATTTTCGAGAAAGAACCGTACACTTCCTTGTGATTTGGGATACAATATTGAAGGCATTGATTCGACCTGTATATTGGATTATAGTAAATTGGGCATCATTTCAAACCAATTTTTATGCCATTGTTGTAAACGTCTGTCGTTAATTTTTTGGTAAATTGTTGACACCATTCTGGTAAATTAGTGATGCCATTGTGGTAACAAGTGCTGGTAAACTACCAAAGGCATTGTGGTAATTATATTGTATTTGGTTTTAGTCTGGTCACAACATTCTGGTAAATGCCTGTGGTAAATCGATGATGCCATTGTGATACACCATACTAGGTGATTCCCCGCGCGTTACTGCGGGATTTGAGAGTGAATTACCCACCAACTAATCGCCAAAACTAAGAGAAACAGAAATGCTAATAAAGTTGGAGTAAGTTTGTTAATACCGAATGACTCAAGGAGGCCAATGGTTTTCCTACTTGTAGAGGCAAAATCAATTTATATGGAACTGCAAAATTCAAAATGGTGGCGAGCATTTATATGAACCTGCAAAATTGAGAATGGTTTATGCAAGAGGTTCGAAGCAAATTCAAAAAAGTTAGAGTAAGTTTGTTACCTAAATGGCTCAAGGAGGCTAATGATATTCCTACTCATAAAGGCGAAATCAAATTATATGAACCTGCAAAATTCAAAATAGTCTATGTAAGATTATGAACCTGCAAAAATCAGAATGCTAGAGCTTCAAAGGAAATTGAAAAGAGTGGTGAAATCAATGCAATATTGAGATGGTTGTAGAGGCCAAATCAATTTACATGAACCTACAAAATTCAGATGGTTTATGCAAGAGCATGGAAGGTGCAATACATCAAACATATTGTACATGTGCATCAAACTCAAACAAAACTAAGAAGAACAGTGAGAGTTTTAGGTCGACAAAATCATGGTTTGGAACAACAGCGGTTGGCAAGGATTGAATGGTCTTAGATGAAGTGTTTGACCACATCCCATTATTTGTGTGAGTTACCTCCCAGAGAGATAAATCATTTGGCTCTTCACCGGTTTCTAGATCTCTCTAAGATCGCAACAATTCACCATATTATGATATAATAAGATCGCAACAATTCACCATACTATGATATAATGATTTAACCCAAGAGGAGGTTGGTTTATCTTATTGTTACCTGCTCATAGCTGCATTGGGAAAATTATTTCGATCCTGCCAATTGCATTGTCTATTTTTTAGGGCAGTTTCTAGAGTTTTGGCCCCAAACACCCCTCGGCGCCAACGCAGCAGGGTCGGCCATGGCACTGCTCACTGCAGCATGCTGCCCGTCCGTGGAACCCACGGTGCTCTCCATCATCACGACTCACAAGAGGGCAAGATTGTTGCTTGGGCGGAGAGGACAGGATGGATGGATCGGAGGGAGGTGTGCGGGCACCCTGCTTTTATAGCCAAGAGAGACTCAGGGCTAGTCAAGATAGGCGTCAGGGAACCAACGTGAGCATGAGAGCTGGTGCTTTGGTTCCTTTTATAGCATCAGCGAGGGAAAGGAACATACTCAAGATGAACAACCACCTATCATGCTCGTGGTGCAGGATCATCAAGCGAGATAAGGCCACTAGGAATATATCGTATCCCCACTAGCTGGAATTGAAGGAGAGGGGAAGACAGGAGGCTTCCATCACTGCTTGCCTGTTGATCTGCCCTGCGTGAGAAGTAAAACATGTCTGTTCACATGCTAGAGAAGTCGGTTGATGTTCCAATATGGGAGAAACTGCTGACGTGGATGTCTGATGTTTGAGAGAAATCATCTATTGCCTTTTAGTGGGGAGCTCCTATATAGGTATAGATAATTAGTTTGGTACGCTAATTCTAATATATGGTAAATTGATAATGCATCGTTGTAAATTGCAATTCTAATATATTGGATTCTAGTAAACAAGGCATGATCAACACAGCAACTTTATGCGATCTTGGTAAATGACTGTGTGGTAACTCGATGATACCATTCTAGTGAATTGAAAACATCATTGTGTACTAAACCAAACGTGCACGTGCCTCAATAGGCCTGCAAAGGGTTCGGGGCGACCCTATTACGAGGTCGCTCCACTCCTGAAATCAGCGCGTGGATCGAATCGGGCCGACCCCAAAACAAACCGGAGCGAAAGGATCGTGATCCGGTTGATCCGCGGAGACCCTAGGGTCGACCCTGTTGGTAGCGCCGCTCGTCGCCACCGCCTCGCGCGCGCGTCGATGGATTGCCTTGCTACCTTATCCGCTTCCCTGGCAGTAGGATCTAGCTGTCACTCGCCCGTGCATGCCATTGCCACCCCATCTGTGGCGTAGCTGAGGCAAAAAATGGGGGCAGTAAACCGCCATCCAAATTCACCACTCATATTTCACCTCCATCCAATTCAACGCGCCAGTAGTTCATCCACCTCGCCAGCTCCACCCCCGTCCACTCCTCTCCCTTCTCTATCGCTTCCACCACCGGTAATTGCAAGAACTTTGGCCGCCATTGCCGACCAAGCTTGCAAACCCAAACCCCCATCGATTTCCCTTTCCCCACCATCCTCGCCCTTTGACAACAACACAAATGGATAACCCTTAATTCAATTGTGCTTCCCAACCATTATCCTGAGCCTAGAAACCACCGGAGAGCCCAGCGCCACCTTCCTTCTCCCGTCGTCCGAGCCGCCGTCAACTATGCTTTGCTTAGGGATTTGACTATTAGAGGGCGGGGTTGAGTGCGCTCCAGAGTTCCGAAGTTATTGGTGGTCTTATCACTGCAGTCCGACTCACCGACGGCGAGTAATTTCCGATCAAAAGTGGCGGCATCTGCCTTGACCAGAGGTGGAAGAACGTGAGGGAGTTCGGTTGAAAAGAAGATTTAGGGGTGTTCTGTAAGAAGGTTGTCCTTATGTGTGAGAGGTGGGTTGTTTTTGGGAGGTTTTGCGTAAATGTGGGAGGCTAATTCGTAAAGCAGCGATGCAGGCAGTCTGCAGTCCTGCAGGGGAGGTTCGCTCCGTGGTGACCCGTGGATTACCGTGACGTCGTCACGGTATGGAGCAGGTCAGCCCTTGATCCGGATTTTATGCGAACGGAGCAGCGGGGCGCGTCCAGGGGCGCTTCGATCCGCTCCCTTTGCAGGTTGATGCCTCAATCTTATAGACAAGAAGGTATAGACGAAGTATTGTCGTAACCATGTTTACTAGACGGAGACATGTTTTAGTTAGCAGGATAATTTTGCTGAAATCTGGATCGGATCGGAAGTTTCTTTGCATCTTATCCTCTCAAAATGTATTATCGTAATTAACCAATGAGCATGCACGTGCATCTAGTGTTTCTCCAACAGGGAATGTATTTAAACGCACACCGACATGCCGCTGATCACGGGCCAGGATGCAAGCCAGCATTGTACAACGCGCTCGGCTCGCTTGCTAGTGGCTCCGCCGCTCGACGCGCATGGCTGAAAGCCTGGGAGGGCGCGCGGGCGCCGGTGGGGAGTAGGACCGCGGTTTCTCACTAGCCAAAGATTGGGAGTGAATACGACTCTCTTAGAGTATGTATAAGATATAAAAGGCTGTTATCTATAAAGGACGACGAAATTTTCGTTTCGTCCGTCGTCAATTTTCGTTTCGTCCGGCGTCATCTATATCCTACACCGTCAGATTTTATGATGATCGAACTCTCTAGATTAATCTAAAGAGTCCACGTTTACTACATCTCACCGTTGAGCCTACGCCGTTGGATTTTATGATGAATGCTCTAGATTAATCGAAAGAGTCCATGTAGACCAAATCTCTAAATTAGTATTTTTTAAAACACGTGCCTGCGGCACGTGCCCTTCTGCCAGTAGTAGAGTATAAAAATATAGAAAATGATTTTTTACTTAGATATTTAGATAATAGATTTTAAAAAAACTCTTAGATATGATCTAAAGTTTGGACCATGAATCAAATTTCAAATATCAACTCTATGTTCGTTTGTCTCCCTAAACCAAAACGTGTGCCTCATCTTAGATTATCAAAGACGAATCCTAAAGAATCCACGTTTATGTTTCTTAAATATATCTTCACAATAACCTTGATTTAAACTTCCTTTTATGACATTTGTTTTTTAGAAATGGACATTCACATTCAGATTTTCGTCGTATGTCAACTATTCCATCCATGCCTGATGTTTTTTTATATATTTATACTTAACTAGTCTTTTTATAAAGTTAGAGTGTGTTTGGTTTCAGGGACGAAGTGGGGCGCAATGTTTGGTTAGAAGAGGGGTACGACGGAGACGTTCCTATGTGGGAATATACCCTCCAGATGCGGGACGCCGCTGTTGATGTTTCTTAACGTTCACAGAGAAATCTACAAGCGCACAGATATCATCGTAGCTCTCCCCTAAGGGTATTCCAAGGGTATCGAATCCAAAAAACATGTGATCTCTATCTATAGGCTAACAAGCCCAAGGATGCACTCCTATTGTGAGGCTAAGGATAAAGAGTATTCCTATTAAATGGTTCTCATAGTGAGGAACTAGAACTACCTTTTTGTCACTCGCTTCGGGCACCGACTTACACTGCATCCACAGTGACTCCGGCTAACGGCTCTACGACTTATCCGAACGTGGGGGATTTCAAAGGAAAGACAGGGCTGTCACCACCTGCAAACTACCCCGGTCAAACCGTGGAATAAGATGCGCAAACGACGCGTAACCAGTAGCTAAGCACTACGCCTACCAACCGATCTCTACTGTGATTTGGCCACAGATTGGGGCCCCCGTGACGGCACCACAGCACCCGTCTTAAGACAGGACGACGAACCCGCGAGTGAGAGTTCTAACTCACACACTCTAGTGAGAACTAAACAAAGGAATGAAGAACAAGACTATACTCTAAATAGAATATGTATGAATACTTACTTTATTCTACCTGAGATATAGCAGCATTCCCCGAGGTATAAGCAAGAGAGGTGAGTGCTAACACCTTGGCACTCCTCTCCAAACTACCCCTTACTCTCTCCCTTACTCTAGCACTAGCTAAGCCAGCTCTAGGCCTATGCAAGAGAGCTCTTCAACTCAAGATAGTTGCAAACTTGAAGTAGGAAGTGATGGTCTCATTTGGAGCCCCCCTCTAGTATTTATAGGCCTGAGATGGTCGGTAACCGGAGCATCCACCAGAGAATATTCCCTGAACCGACGTAGGAGTGGACACGTGGCGGCTGGAGACGAGAGGGCCCACCCCTGGTTCGGCCGAACTAGGGGGTCGGCCGACCCAGCTCAACCGCCTTTGTAACCGTCCTTTGGACAGCGGCTGCCCTGTGGGTCCATGTATGAGTATGGGTGTGTTTGGGGTGAAATGGTACTTCTAACTCCCGGTTGTGGGCCCTTCAATCTGTGTGATTGCACGTGATTGGTCGAGAGTGTGTTTCCTTGCTAGGTGGGTCCTTGGATCCGTGGGAAGATGATGTGGCAGCCCCTGGTTGGCTAAGTTCTGCCAGTTGTGCCACTTTGATGCATTTTCACTTCATTTTCATGGTTAAGTGACCTGCATATAAATATTCATCGACACTCGTGGAACTTGTTAATAATAACTCCTACCACTATGTTGATGGTCATATTTTATGTCTTTTATGAAGTGATTGACGGCCTTAATTTGGTACTTAACGTCCGTCAACAACACCCCCACACTTGCCCTTTGCTCGTCCTCGAGTGAAGGAGGCAGAACGAAGGCAAACATGACCCTGAAGGTATGAGACAAATGTGTGAGATATTCCAAACCTTTACCTTGTACTTGTGAACTGGAAGTGTCTACCATGTCGACTTGGGCAGTTGAAGATTGGAACAGTCATGATTCAATTCTCTCCACGTTTTTACCTTTGCATTGCTCCTTATTTGATTCTCTCATGTCGCTCAATGTGTATATATCCTCACCAAGGCATTAGATTGACTTTCTTCATCCTACATTTAAAGGTGGCTATATGTGGAGCTTAAGGTAGGGTATGAAGATATGGCATCCTTGCATCACATTTATTGCAAAGTCAAAGAGTGGATCCAAAGAGAAATCAAGTCATACAATCAGATCAAGATGTGCACGTGTATAAGTATGGCAGATGGTAGATGAATACAGAACTCCTTTATCGTGGGTCTCTCTCTCTCTTTATGAATTTGAGAATATGGCTATCTCTTCTCTCTCTCTCTCTCTCTATTTTCTTGGACCTTCATGTGTCCAACTTCTTCTTTCTCTCTCTCTTTTTTTCGATAGCCCTGTCTCTCTTGTAACAAAAATATTGAGGAGAGAGACTTACATATACATGATGGAGCATTTATTTTGTTGAAGGTGATTGGAATACCATCAAAGATGAGTTTTGCCTCAGATTCTTTCCCATATCGAAGGTCATTGCCCTTCGTACAGAGGCTGATAGAGCTGAAGTGCCCGATCTTTCGATGAGTGGAGGTAATTTCGATTTGTGGAAGTCGACCCTCACGATCCGACTACGACGAGCGAACCCGAAGCGCCAATGCAATTGCTGAACCAACTCCCTGTGGTTACCGACCTTGTTGAAGCAAGATCAGCCTGATCACGAAGATCAATTCCTGTACGCAATCGAAGAACGAACAAGAAAAAGAGGCGAGCAATCTTAATATCACTCGAAGGTGGAGTTCTGAATCACACAAGGACAGCACGTATTTGTGCGTGTTCGGTGTAGCTAAAGCTAGATGTAAAACAAAACTCAAGTCTAAAAATAAAAGAGGGGTCTATTTAAATAGGGGGCGCAGCCCCTAGGGTCGGCGTGGAGGGGGAACCCACGCCCAGGGGGGCGGGGGCGCGCCCAAGGTGGGCCACACCAGCCAGGCGCCCCCACCTGGGACGCCTTGATGAGGACATCACCGATACATCTACACCAGCAGCACCTTCACCCCAAGCACCACCTTCAGGGCCAATCACTCGGGCTCGTGCAAGAGAGTTGAACTATGTCATGGTGCTAAAGAATGAAGGATATGTGGCTGGATTCGGACTGCGCACGAACGTCAAATTGTGACGGCCGCCACGACTTTATCCGGACTCCGTTTTGGGCGATCAAGTACTTGATGGAAAGCTTATCAAGTCTACTTTCAGATGGATCCGGACTCACTTCATATCTTCACCGAGGCGGCCGCAATCGTCATTTTGAGTCGGACTCTTTTCTGTCCAAGGTGCTGCGCCACCTTATTTTGGCCCAATGGGCCGTGTATCGAGTTGGGTCCATTAGGGACACGTCCTAGGGTTGTAGCACGACCCCAACTCCCTTGTGGCCGTGCTATTAAACCCTATAGCCGTCATTAGCATCCTCGAGTTTTGTTTTACATCTAGCTTTAGCTACACCGAACACGCACAAATACGTGCTGTCCTCGTGTGATTCAGAACTCCACCTTCGAGTGATATTAAGATTGCTCGCCTTCTTTTTCTTGTTCGTTCTTTGATTGCGTACAGGAAGTTCTGATCTTGATTGCAACAGGGTCGGTAACCACAGGGAGTTGGTTCAGCGATTGCATTGGCGCTTCGGGTTTGCTCGTCGTAGTCGGATCGTGAGGGTCGACTTCCACCAAATCAAAACTATCCTCCACTCACCGAAAGATCGGGCACTTCAGCTCTATCAAGTGGTATCAGCTTTCCAGGTTGATCGGTGAGTTTTTATCGAGTGTTGTTCCATTACCTACAGTCCACAAAACCCAAAAAAAATTCAGGTTAGACCATTGTCCTCAAACCTTTCTTCGCCTTGCACTTTCTTTCAATAATTTGCGTTGTTGAATTTGTGTGCTTCGCGTTAATTTGTTGCTGGTCACTTTGTGCTTCCTCCGCTTTCCATCTCCACCACCGCTGCCGCCGCTGTCCTACCTCGCCACCAGCACCACCACCGCCGCCGCAATCATTATCACCACCCGCGCCGTTACCCCCTCCAACCGAACCCTACTCGGTTTCGTTTTCCTTCCCCAAGACGCACTCCACGCGCCGCCGATCCAACCGAACCCTACTCGGTTTCGTGTTTCTGTTTGAGGAAAGAGATAAAAAAAGGAAAGAAAAAAAGCAAAGAAAGAAAAAAAAAGGAAAAAAAAGGAACCCGGCGTAGCGCCTGGTGAAGTCGGTTTCGAGGCCAAAAAACGCCGTTTACACAGCGTAACGCGGCCCGGGATATTTTCCGTTTCTGCACCCCACTTCCTTGTTGCCCTTGCTTGATCCATCGCGGGTGGCACTTGTTTCCAGCAGCTTTATTATGTGTTTAGCACTACTATTCAGCTTTGCATTTATTGTTTGATTGTGCTAATCCTTGACTTGAGTGCAGCCTACCCAGAACTACACATATTCCTACGACGAGCAGACTTTTATTTCTCCAGGCAATGGCTGCTCCAATATTTCACAGGTGCCACTTGTTGTCTGCGATCGCCCCTGTTGCTTGGTAAGAACGGATAAGAACTTGATCGCAGCATCTTTGTGAGCTTTCCACCCACACCTTTGTTGTCGTAGGATCTGTTTTTCTTGTGTTTGCGCTAACCATGTCAGGAGACGACGACAAGATGGACTCCAAGCTGCAAGGCATGCGGGCAGACCTTGATGGACTTAAAGACGACATAAAGACGCTGCACGAGAAGGTTGATTCCGTGCTCTCTTCATCCAATGAGCGTCTCGACCAGCAGGACCTTGCTCAGACAGCTGCCAAGTGTACATTTGACACCTTGACGGCCCGGCTTGATGCGATGAACACGACGCTCACGACGATGAACGCGACACTCACGGACTTGCAGAAGGGCTATGGTGGTGACACGGAATATGAGGATGGAGACCACCAACCTCGTGCCCGCCGTGTGGTACGTAATTCGGTTAATGATTCATTTGCGAAGATTAAATTTAAGATTCCTACTTTTAATGGCAAGTATGATCCTGCTGCATATCTTGATTGGGAGTTAGAGGTAGAACAAAAATTTTCATGTCATGATATCCTTGCTACGTCTCAAGTTAAGGCTGCTATTAGTGAATTTACTGAGTTTGCTTTAATTTGGTGGCGTGAATATAAACTCAAACATCCCACTGCTGTTCCATCTACTTGGGCTCAATTAAAAGCCGCTATGCGACATCGTTTTGTTCCTTCTTATTATGCCCGAGATTTGCTTAACACCATGCAGCGATTACAGCAAGGCCAACGATCCGTTGAGGAGTGTTACCAAGAGTTACAAAAGGGTATGATTCATTGTGGTTTATTTGAACAGGATGATGCTGCTATGGCACGATTTCGTGGTGGATTGAACAGGGAAATTCAGGATATACTTGATTATAAGGAGTATAATGATATGACCACGTTATTTGAATATGCTTGCAAAGCTGAACGTGAAGTGCAGGGACGCCGTTCGAAGACATATACTAACCCTTTTGCTGGAAGAAGCCCATCGTCCAGCTCTACATCTTCCACTCCAGCACCTTCTACACCTAGCACTACGCCGCGTGAGAAGACGACGAAACTTGTAGCACCTTCGACGAAACCTACACCAGGCGCAGCTTCTTCCTCGGGACGTACACGAGATGTTCGGTGTTTTCGTTGCCAAGGCTTTGGGCACATGATTCGGGACTGTCCCAACACCCGTGCTTTGATCATACGTGACGATGGTGAGTACTCTTCTGCTAGTGATTCCGATAAACCTCACCATACTATGATTGCCACTAACCATGCAGATAATGAGGCGGTCCATGCTACTCCTAGTGACGCAGATAGGTATGAAAGTCTTGTTGTGCAGCGTGTTCTTAGTACACAGGTCGCCCCGTCAGAGAAAAATCAGTGACACACTCTTTTCCATACAAAGGGTGTTGTGCAGGAGCGGTCGATTCACATCATCATTGACAGTGGTAGCTGCGACAACTTGGCGAGTACAGCGCTGGTAGAGAAGTTGTCCTTACCCACCCATAAGCATCCGCATCCCTATCATATTCAGTGGCTTAATGATGGTGGAAAGATTAAAGTAACACAGTCGGTACGTGTTCCGTTCTCCATAGGTGCCTATTCTGATTTTGTTGATTGTGATGTTATTCCTATGGAGGCATGTTCTTTGTTACTTGGTAGACCTTGGCAATATGATACTGATAGCTTGCATCATGGCCGTTCGAATCATTATTCTCTCATGTTTAAAGGTCAGAAAATAATTATACATCCCATGACACCTGAACAAATTGTTAAAGATGACCTTGCTCGAGCCGCTAAAAATGCTAAACAACTTGTACCATCACCTTCTGAAATCAAGTTGAATGCGCCTGTTTTATTTGCTACACGTGCTGATTTTGTTGATCTTTGTGTTGATGAGCTACCTTGTTATGCACTTGTATGTTCTAGTGTGCTCGTTTCACTTGATGATGTACCATCTTTGGATATTCCCCCTGCGGTTGCTAACATTTTGCAGGAGTACACTGATGTTTTTCCCAAAGATTTACCATCGGGACTACCTCCACTTCGTGGCATTGAGCACCAGATCGACTTCATTCCCGGCGCACAGCTTCCGAATCGCGCCCCGTACCGCACAAATCCCGACGAGATGAAAGAGATTCAGTGCCAGGTCCAGGCGTTGCTTGACAAAGGGTACATTCGTGAGTCTCTTAGTCCTTGCTCCGTTCCAGTGTTACTTGTTCCAAAGAAGAATGGATCGTGGCGTATGTGTGTAGATTGTCGTGCTATTAATAACATCACTATTCGTTATCGATATCCTATACCACGCCTTGATGATATGCTAGATGAGCTTAGTGGTGCCATTATTTTTACTAAGATTGATTTGCGTAGTGGTTACCATCAGATTCGAATGAAATTGTGCGATGAATGGAAAACGGCTTTGAAAACTAAATTTGGTTTATATGAATGGTTGGTTATGCCGTTTGGTTTGACTAATGCTCCCAGCACTTTTTATGTGTTTGATGAATGAAGTTCTCAGGCCTTTCATAGGTTTGTTTGTTGTTGTATATTTTGATGATATCTTGATTTACAGCAAGTCTATGGAAGAGCATTTTGAACATTTGCGTGTTGTTTTTAATGCGTTGCGTGCAGCTCACTTGTTTGCTAACATGGAAAAATGCATCTTCTTCACACAACGTGTTTCGTTTCTTGGTTATGTTGTTACTCCACAGGGTATTGAGGTGGATAGCAGCAAGATTGATGCAATTCGGGAATGGCCTACACCGACGACGGTTACGCAGATTTGAAGTTTTGTTGGGCTTGCAGGTTTCTACTGTCGATTCATACGAGATTTTAGCTCTATTGCAGCACCTCTACATGAGCTTACAAAGAAAGGTGTGCCTTTTACTTGGACTGATTCCCAGGAGCTCGCCTTCACTACATTGAAAGATAAGTTAACACATGCTCCTCTTTTGCAATTGCCTGATTTTGGTAAAATATTTGAGCTCGAATGTGATGCTAGTGGTATTGGGTTAGGTGCTGTTCTGTTACAAGAAGGAAAACCGGTTGCTTATTTCAGTGAAAAATTAAGCGGTGCTAGTTTGAAATATTCTACTTATGATAAAGAACTTTATGCTTTAGTGCGTACTTTGCAAACGTGGCAGCACTATCTCTGGCATCATGAGTTTATAATCCATTCTGATCATGAGGCTTTAAAACATATTCATACCCAAACTAATCTGAACCGTCGTCATGCTAATTGGGTAGAATTCATTGAGTCTTTTCCTTACATCATTAAACACAAGAACGGGAAGGACAATGTGATTGCTGATGCTTTGTCTCGCCGATATAATATGCTGTCACAATTGGATTTTAAAATTTTTGGTTTACACACTATGAAGGATCAATATGTCGATGATAATGATTTTAAAGATGCTTATAAACATTGTATGACTGGTAAACCATGGGGGAAATTTCACATGCAGGATGGGTTCCTGTTTCGCGCTAACAAGCTGTGTATTCCAGCTAGCTCGGTTCGTCTTTTGTACAGGAAGCTCATGGAGGCGGACTAATGGGACATTTTGGCGTTTACAAAACGCTTGAGGTGCTGGCCACCCACTTCTTTTGGCCTTGGATGCGTCCTGATGTTGAGCGCTTGGTTGCACGATGCATTACATGTCAAATGGCTAAATCACGTTTGAACAACCATGGTTTGTATATGCCTTTGCCTGTCCCTACTTTACCTTGGCTTGATATTTCTATGGACTTTGTTTTGGGATTGCCTAGAACTAAGAAGGGGAGGGATATCATTTTTGTGGTTGTTGATAGATTCTCTAAAATGGCTCATTTCATTCCTTGTCATAAAACTGATGATGCTAGTCATGTTGCTGAATTGTTCTTTAGGGAGATTATTCGTTTACATGGTGTTCCTAAAACAATTCTGTCTGATCGTGATGCTAAGTTTCTAAGTCACTTTTGGAGATCTCTTTGGAACAAATTAGGCACTAAATTGTTGTTTAGCACAACTTGTCACCCACAAACTGATGGACAAACTGAAGTGGTCAATAGAACTTTATCAACCATGCTTAGGGCTGTTTTGGATAAAATCAAACCGTTGGGAAGATTGTTTACCTCATGTTGAGTTTGCTTATAATCATGCAACACATTCTTCTACAAAGATGTGCCCTTTTCAGATTGTTTATGGTTATATTCCTCGGGCGCCTATTGATTTATTTTCGCTTGATGCTGTGGACGCCCCACATATTGATGCCGTTGAACATGTTGACCATAGGATTAACCTACATGAACAAACACAACAAACCATTGCTGCTACTAATGCTAAGTATCAAGTTGCTGGTAGTAAAGGAAGAAAACATGTTACTTTTGAACCCGGTGATATGGTTTGGTTGCATTTGAGGAAGGATCGTTTTCCTACTTTGCGTCGTTCTAAATTAATGCCTCGTGCTGCTGGTCCTTTTAAAGTGCTAACCAAGATTAATGATAATGCTTATGTCCTTGACCTGCCTGCGGAGTTTGGTGTTTCCACTAGTTTTAATGTTGCAGATTTGAAACCATAGGCGGGCGAGGATGAGGAGTTGCCGTCGAGGACGACTTTAGTTCAAGAAGGGGAGGATGATGAGGACATCACCGGTACATCTACACCAGCAGCACCTTCACCCCAAGCACCACCTTCAGGGCCAATCACTCGGGCTCGTGCAAGAGAGTTGAACTACGTCATGGTGCTAAAGAATGAAGGATATGTGGCTGCATTTGGACTGCGCACGAACGTCAACTTGTGACGGCCGCCACGACTTCATCCAGACTCCGTTTTGGGCGATCAAGTACTTGATGGAAAGATTCTCAAGTCTACTTTCAGATGGATCCAGATTCATCTTCATATCTTCACCGAGGCGGCCGCAATCGTCATTTTGAGTCGGACTGTTTTCTGTCCAAGGTGCTGCGCCACCTTATTTTGGCCCAATGGGCCGTGTATCGAGTTGGGTCCATTAGGGATGCGTCCTAGGGTTGTAGCACGACCCCAACTCCCTTGTGGCCGTGCTATTAAACCCTATAGCCGTCATGAGCATTCTCGAGTTTTGTTTTACATCTAGCTTTAGCTACACCGAACACGCACAAATACGTGCTGTCCTCGTGTGATTCAGAACTCCACCTTCGAGTGATATTAAGATTGCTCACCTTCTTTTTCTTGTTCGTTCTTTGATTGCGTACAGGAAGTTCTGATCTTGATTGCAACAGGGTCGGTAACCACAGGGAGTTGGTTCAGCGATTGCATTGGCGCTTCGGGTTCGCTCGTCGTAGTCGGATCGTGAGGGTCGACTTCCACCAAATCAAAATTATCCTCCACTCACCGAAAGATTTTGCACTTCAGCTCTATCACTCCTGTTGGGCTAGCTTCTATTCTTCTGGGCCTTCGTTCTTCAGCAGCATGACGAAGCTCTATTCTCTCGCACGGGCCCGAGTAATTGGCCCAAGTGGAAGTGGCGCCTGGGCTTCTGGAACTGGAGGTGACGCCTGGGCTGAAAGTGGCGCATGGACTGGTGCTGCTGGTGTAGAATCACTCCTGTTGTCGTTGATGTCCTCATCATCCTCCCCTTCTTGAACTGAAGTCGTCCTCGACGGCAGCTCCTCATCTTCTCCCGCATACGGCTTCATATCTGCAACATTAAAACTAGTGGAAACACCAAACTCCGCAAGCAGGTCAAGGACATAAGCATTATCATTAATCTTGGTTAGCACTTTAAAAGGACCAGCAGCACGAGGCATTAATTTAGAACGACGCAAAGTAGGAAAACGATCCTTTCTCAAATGCAACCAAACCATATCACCCGGTTCAAAAGTAACAAGTTTTCTCCCTTTACTACCAGCAACCTGATATTTAGCATTAGCAGCAGCAATGTTTTGTTGAGTGTGTTCATGCAAATTAATCATATGTTCAACATGTGCAACCAGCATCTAAGTGTGGAGCGCCATCAGCATCAAGCGAAAACAAATCAATAGGTGCCCGAGGAATAAAACCATAAACAATCTGAAAAGGGCACATCTTTGTAGAGGAATGCGTAGCATGATTATAAGCAAACTCAATATGAGGCAAACAATCCTCCCAACGTCTCAAATTTTTATCTAGGACAGCCCTAAGCATAGTTGACAAAGTTCTATTAACCACTTCAGTTTGTCCATCAGTTTGAGGGTGACAAGTTGTGCTAAACAGCAATTTTGTTCCCAATTTATTCCAAAGAGATCTCCAAAAATGACTAAGAAATTTAGCATCACGATCAGAAACAATTGTATTTGGAATACCATGCAAGCGAATAATCTCTCTAAAGAACAATTCAGCAACACTGCTAGCATCATCGGTCTTATGACAAGGTATGAAATGAGTCATTTTAGAGAATCGATCAACAACCACAAAAATACTATCCCTCCCCTTCTTAGTTCTAGGCAAACCCAAAACAAAGTCCATAGCAATATCGCGCCAAGGGGAAGTAGGAACAGGCAAAGGCATATACAAACCATGGTTGTTCAATCGGGATTTAGCCTTTTGACATGTAGTACAGCGTGCAACCAAGCGCTCAACATCAGGACGCATGCGAGGCCAAAAGAAGTGGGCGGCCAGCACCTCAAGCATTTTGTAAATGCCAAAATGTCCCATTAGTCCGCCTCCATGAGCTTCCTGTAACAACAAAAGACGAACCGAGCTAGCTGGAATACACAGCTTGTTAGCGCGAAACAGGAACCCATCCTGCATGTGAAATTTCTCCCATGGTTTACCAGTCATACAATGTTTATAAGCATCTTTAAAATCATTATCATGGACATATTGATCTTTCATAGTGTGTAAACCAAAAATTTTAAAATCCAATTGTGCCAGCATATTATATCGGCGAGACAAAGCATCAGCAATCACATTGTCCTTCCCGTTCTTGTGTTTAATGATGTAAGGAAAAGACTCAATGAATTCTACCCAATTAGCATGACGACGGTTCAGATTATTTTGGGTACGAATATGTTTTAAAGCCTCATGATCAGAATGGATTATAAACTCACGATACCAGAGATAGTGCTGCCACGTTTGCAAAGTACGCACTAAAGCATAGTTATTTATCATAAGTAGAATATTTCAAACTAGCACCGCTTAATTTTTCACTGAAATAAGCAACCGGTTTTCCTTCTTGTAACAGAACAGCACCTAACCCAATACCACTAGCATCACATTTGAGCTCAAATATTTTAGCAAAATCAGGCAATTGCAAAAGAGGAGCATGTGTTAACTTATCTTTCAAAGTAGTGAAGGCGAGCTCCTGGGAATCTGAAGGACCGATTAGGCGACCAGAGAGGGGGGGGAGTGAATGGGAGCCGATAAAATTTTTCTCACGAATCCGGCTACTCCCAACTCAACTCCAAAGCCTACCAACCGATCTTGCCTAAGATCACGTAGCTACTGTGAGGCTACTGACCTTAGGAACAAGATCAACGCAGCGGAACACGAATCGAACAAATCCAACAAGAATCGAATGAAAACCACACGAATCAGCAGCTCTCAGCCAAGTGCGGTTGCACCTCTATCCAGGGACGGTTGCACCGCCCTTGCCTGGCCCTTCAGCCAGGGGCGGTCACCCCGGTATCCGAGGGCGGTCGCACCGGTCTTGCTAGACAGCACGGGAAAAAGGTCAACTCGAGAACGGATCTCTCAAACGGCTTGGAGTCTTGAGACGAAACTTTGGGTAGATGATATACACCTCAAGGAGAGGCTATGTCCCAAAAATCTCGGCCTCTAACTCCCTAGAACTCCGGGAATTTCAAATCTAGCAAAGAACACACCCTCCACGAGTTCATCCCGAAAACTTCAAATCTAAACCGATTCCCGGCGTTTGGGGGCAAGGGATCACCAAGAAAAGAGGCACAATGGCACTCATGCAGTGATTCCCCCAAAGAAATCCGAGAGAAAACAGGCTAGAAAGTGAAGAACGAAAATCCCCCAAAAATGGCTCCGAAAATACCTCCGAAAATGGGAAAAAGAAAAGGAGCTCGGGAATTCAAATCATGGCACAAAGATAAGGAGATTAAGCTCAATCAAACAACCATGAATTCACCTATACAAACTATGAATGATTCAAAATAGTTCTAGGTGGAGAGGATGAAGGGAAAGGGAAAACTTAACAAGCCAAATGAAAATAACTAGAGAGATGACAGCCACCACCCCTAGGGGGTCTATTATATAGTCCAGATGGTGGTGCTCGAAAGACTAAACTACCCCTAAGCGATACATACCCCTCAGGGGCGAATATGACATTTTCCGCGAAGATTTTTCCGGCTGGGACACCTTCCACCGCAAGCTAGCTTCCCTTCGACGCAAGCCTTGCGATCACGCCGCGTGTCCTCCGGATCGAAGCTCCTCGACGCTCACGAGCGACCTGCCCAGGTGGGACCGGTCACACCGCCCCTGGGGGGCGGTTGGACCGCCCCTGGCTGGCAGGCCGGGCCGTCACTACGTCGAGTCCTCGGCCTTGGTTTTGAGGCCCAAACCAAGGGAAACCGTCCACCGAGGATTTTGTGGCCAAATCACCAAACCCCGCGTGCAAGCTTCGGTCGTTAGCCGCCACCTTGCACCGGCTTCTCGTCCGCGTATGAGCTTCGGTTGTGAGCCGCTACCTCGCACCGAAACCACGTCCCCTGCTCGTTCTTGCCACCATGTGAACCGCACTCGATCCATCTGGCCACCGGGTCCCTCGAACCAAGCCTACTTGTCTCTCCGCTCCTCGGAGGCCGCCATGGCTAAGACCTTTCGCGCCTGTTCTTCACCTGCACCAATGCAATCAAGCTGCATTCTACACCTGCAATACTTGAGCCAAGGGAAACGTCAACCCACACCACGTTGTCAATCACTCATCACACCAGGAAGCGACCATCCACCGGTCCTCGGACACACCGGGTCCTCAGAATCAGTCCAAGTAAAAGGCACACCTTTCTTTGTAAGCTCATGTAGAGGTGCTGCAATAGAGCTAAAATCTCGTACGAATCGACGGTAGAAACTGCAAGCCCAAGAAAACTCCGAATCTGCGTGATCGTCGTCGGTGTAGGCCATTCCTGAATTGCATCAATCTTGTTGCTATCCACCTCAATACCCTGTGGAGTAACAACATAACCAAGAAACGAAACACGTTGTGTGCAGAAGATGCATTTTTCCATGTTAGCAAACAAGTGAGCAGCACGCAACGCATTAAAAACAGCACACAAATGTTCTAAATGCTCTTCCATAGACTTGCTGTAAATCAAGATATCAAAATATACAACAACAAACAAACCTATGAAAGGCCTGAGAACTTCATTCATCAAACGCATAAAAGTGCTGGGAGCATTAGTCAAACCAAACGGCATAACCAACCATTCATATAAGCCAAATTTAGTTTTAAAAGCCGTTTTCCATTCATCTCCCAATTTCATTCGAATCTGATGGTAACCACTACGCAAATCAATCTTAGTAAAAATAATGGCACCACTAAGCTCATCTAGCATATCATCAAGGCGTGGTATAGGATATCGATAACGAATAGTGATGTTATTAATAGCACGACAATCTACACACATACGCCACGATCCATCCTTCTTTGGAACAAGTAACACTGGAACAGAGCAAGGACTAAGAGACTCACGAATGTACCCTTTGTCAAGCAACGCCTGGACCTGGCGCTGAATCTCTTTCGTCTCGTTGGGATTTGTGCGGTACGGGGCGCGATTCGGAAGCTGTGCGCCGGGAATGAAGTCGATCTGGTGCTCAATGCCACGAAGTGGAGGTAGTCCCGATGGTAAATCTTTGGGAAAAACATCAGCGTACTCCTGCAAAAGGTTAGCAACCGCAGGGGGAATATCCAAAGATGGTACATCATCAAGTGAATCGAGCACACTAGAACATACAAGTGCATAGCAAGGTAGCTCATCAACACAAAGATCAACAAAATCAGCACGTGCAGCAAATAAAACAGGCGCATTCAACTTGATTTCAGAAGGTGATGGTACAAGTTGTTTAGCATTTTTAGCGGCTCGAGCAATGTCATCTTTAACAATTTGTGCAGGTGTCATGGGATGTATAATTATTTTCTGACCTTTAAACATGAGAGAATAATGATTCAAACGACCATGATGCAAGCTATCAGTATCATATTGCCAAGGTCTACCAAGTAACAAAGAACAGGCCTCCATAGGAATAACATCACAATCAACAAAATCAGAATAGGAACCTATGGAGAACGGAACACGTACCGACTGTGTTACTTTAATCTTTCCACCATCATTAAGCCACTGAATATGATAGGGATGCGGATGCTTACGGGTGGGTAAGGACAACTTCTCTACCAGCGTAGTACTCACCAAGTTGTTGCAGCTACCGCTGTCAATGATGATGCGAATCGACCGCTCCTGCACAACACCCTTTGTATGGAAAAAAGTGTGTCGCTGATTTTTCTCTGGCGGGGCGACCTGTGTAGTAAGAACACGCCACACAACAAGACTTTCATACCTATTTGCGTCACCGGGAGTAGCATGGACCGCCTCATTATCTGCATGGTTAGTGGCAATCATAGTATGGTGAGGTTCATCGGAATCACTAGCAGAAGAGTACTCACCATCGTCACGTATGATCAAAGCACGGGTGTTGGGGCAGTCCCGAATCATGTGCCGAAAGCCTTGGCAACGAAAACACCGAATATCTCGTGTACGTCCCGAGGAAGGAGCTGCGCTTGGTGCAGGGGGTGCCGCAGATTTCGTCGTCTTCTCACGCGGCGTAGTGCTAGGTGTAGAAGGTGCTGGAGTGGAAGACGTGGAGCTGGACGACGTGCTTCTTCCTGCAAAAGGGTTAGTATATGGCTTCGAACGGCGTCCCTGCACTTCACGTTCAGCTTTGCAAGCATATTCAAATAACGTGGTCATATCATTATACTCCTTGTAATCAAGTATATCCTGAATGTCCCTGTTCAACCCACCACGAAATCGTGCCATAGCAGCATCATCCTATTCAAACAACCCACAACGAATCATACCCTTTTGTAACTCTTGGTAATACTCAACGGATCGTTGGCCTTGCTGGAATCGCTGCATGGTGTTAAGCAAATCTCGGGCATAATAAGAAGGAACAAGACGATGTCACATAGCAGCTTTTAATTGAGCCCAAGTAGATGGAACAGCAGTGGGATGTTTGAGTTTATATTCACGCCACCAAATTAAAGCAAACTCAGTAAATTCACTAATAGCAGCCTTAACTTGAGACGTAGCAGGAATATCAGGACATGAAAATTTTTGTTCTACCTCTAACTCCCAGTCAAGATATGCAGCAGGATCATACTTGCCATTAAAAGAAGGAATCTTAAATTTAGTCTTCGCAAATGAATCATTAATCGGATTATGTACCACACGGCGGGCACGAGGGTGGCGGTCTCCATCCTCATATTCCGTGTCACCACCATAGCCCTTCTGCAATTTCGTGAGCGTCGCGTTCATCGTCGTGAGTGTCGTGTTCATCGCGTCAAGCCGGGCCATCAAGGTGTCAAATGTACACTTGGCGACTGTCTAAGCAAGGTCCTGCTAGTCGAGACGCTCGTTGGATGAAGAGAGCACTGAATCAACCTTCTCATGCAGCGTCTTTATGTCGTCTTTAAGTCCATCAAGGTCGGTCCGCATGCCTTGCAGCTTGGAGTCCATCTTGTCGTCATCTCCTGACATGGTTAGCGCAGACACAAAAAGAACAGATCCTAAGACAACAAAGGTGTGGGTGGAAAAGCTCACAAAGATGCTGCGATCAAGTTCTTATCCGTTCTTACCAAGCAACAGGGGCGATACGAAACAACAAGTAGCACCTGTGAGAGATTGGAGCAGCGATTGCCTGGAGAAACAAAAGTCTGCTCGTCGTAGGAATATGTGTAGTTCCGGGTAGGCTACACTCAATTCAAGGATTAGCACAATCAAACAATAAATGCAAAGCTGAATAATAGTGCTAAACACGTAACAAAGCTGCTGGAAACAAGTGCCACCCGCAATGGATCAAGCAAGGGCAACAAGGAAGTGGGTGCAGAAACGGAAAATCTCCCGGGCCGCGTTATGCTGTGTAAACGACGCTTTTTGGCCTCGAAACCGATTTCACCTGGCGCTACATGGGGTGCCCCCTATAGGAAATTTCGTAAGCTTTCCGGAAAAAAAAGAACGCTGAAATTGGAGATCCGAGCGAAAAGTTATGGCCGTTACAAAACAGGTGTTCGAAACGACACAAAACTGCCAAACGAAAAACCGAACTTTCCAAAAACGAACTGTTGTTTCCTTTTTTTTAATTCTTTCCTTTGTCTTTCTTCTCAGAACTTTCCTTTTTTTATTTCCTTTTCTCCTTTCCTTTTTTTTTCTTTCCTTTTTTTTCTCTCTTTCCTCAAACAGAAACAAGAAACCGAGTAGAGTTCGGTTGGATCGGCGGCGCGTGGAGTGCGGCTTGGGGAAGGAAAACGAAACCGAGTAGGGTTCGATTGGAGGGGGTAACGGCGTGGTAACTCGGCGTGGTGGCGGCGGCGTGGTTTTGTAGGGTTTGTGGTGATGCAAACGGCGGCGACGGCGCTGGTGGTGATGATGATTGCGGCGGCGGTGGCGCTGGTGGCGAGGTAGGGCGGCGGCGGCGGCGGCGGTGGAGATGGAAAGCGGCGGAAGCACAAAGTGACCAGCAACAAATTAACGCGAAGCACACAAATTCAACAACGCAAATTATTGAAAGAAAGTGCAAGGCAAATAAAGGTTTTGGGACAATGGTCTAACCTGAATTTTTTTTTTGGTTTTGTGGACTGTAGGTAATGGAACAACACTCGATAAAAACTCACCGATCAACCTGAAAAGCTGATAAATTGGGAACAAAATTGCTGTTTAGCACAACTTGTCACCCTCAAACTGATGGACAAACTGAAGTGGTTAATAGAACTTTGTCAACTCTTCTTAGGGCTGTCCTAGATAAAAATTTGAGACGTTGGGAGGATTGTTTGCCTCATGTTGAGTTTGCTTATAATCATGCTACGCATTCCTCTACAAAGATGTGGCCTTTTCAGATTGTTTATGGTTATATTCCTCGGGCACCTATTGATTTGTTTTCGCTTGATGCTGATGGCGCTCCACACTTAGATGCGGTTGCACATGTTGAACATATGATTAATTTGCATGAACAGACTCAACAAAACATTGCTGCTGCTAATGCTTAATATCAGGTTGCTGGTAGTTAAGGGAGAGTCACCCTTCCCCTATTGGACTAGTCTTTTGGGGCGATTGGGCCTTTCCCCGAGAGGTGTGCTGAGCCGGACTCATTATTTGGTATCAGAGCTGGGCCCTTGTTAAGAAGGGGAGGATGGTGAGGACATCTCAGGGCATGATTTGGCCAGGCGCACAACAGTGTAGGCGGCAGCCGTGGAGCACGGTTTGGCCAGGCGCACGACAGTGTAGGCGGCAGTCGTGTCCAACGGGTGTACGGATTAGCCAGGCGCAGAACAGTGCAGGCGCACGACGGTGTAGGCGGCCCATGGGCTAGGCGCAGAACAGTGTAGGCGCACGACGGTGTAGGCAGCAAAGCTGTGCACGTCCGAATTATCCCACCTTGCTTAGCTTGGGAGGACCAAGCCAACTTAAAAGGGAGAGCCACCCTTCCCCTATTGGACTAGTCTTTTGGGGCGATTGGGTACGAATATGTTTTAAAGACTCATGATCAGAATGGATTATAAACTCACGATACCAGAGATAGTGCTGCCACGTTTGCAAAGTACGCACTAAAGCATAAAGTTCTTTTTCATAAGTAGAATATTTCAAACTAGCACCGCTTAATTTTTCACTGAAATAAGCAACCGGTTTTCCTTCTTGTAACAGAACACCACCTAACCTAATACCACTGGCATCACATTCGAGCTCAAATATTTTAGCAAAATCAGGCAATTGCAAAAGAGGAGCATGTGTTAACATATCTTTCAAAGTAGTGAAGGCGAGCTCCTTGGAATCAGTTCAAGTAAAAGGCACACCTTTCTTTGTAAGCTCATGTAGAGGTGCTGCAATAGAGCTAAAATCTCGTACGAATCGACGGTAGAAACCTGCAAGCCTAAGAAAACTCCGAATCTGCGTGACCGTCGTCGGTGTAGGCCATTCCCGAATTGCATCAATCTTGCTTCTATCCACCTCAATACCCTGTGGAGTAACAACATAACCAAGAAACGAAACACGTTGTGTGCAGAAGATGCATTTTTCCATGTTAGCAAACAAGTGAGCAGCACGCAACGCATTAAAAACAGCACGCAAATGTTCTAAATGCTCTTCCATAGACTTGCTTTAAATCAAGATATCATCAAAATATACAACAACAAACAAACCTATGAAAGGCCTAAGACCTTCATTCATCAAACGCATAAAAGTGCTGGGAGCATTAGTCAAACCAAACGGCATAACCAACCATTCATATAAGCCAAATTTAGTTTTAAAAGTTGTTTTCCATTCATCTCCCAATTTCATTCGAATCTGATGGTAACCACTACGCAAATCAATCTTAGCAAAAATAATGGCACCACTAAGCTCATCTAGCATATCATCAAGGCATGGTATAGGATATCGATAATGAATGGTGATGTTATTAATAGCACGACAATCTACACACATACGCCACGATCCATCCTTCTTTGGAACAAGTAACACTGGAATGGAGCAAGGACTAAGAGACTCACGAATGTACCCTTTGTCAAGCAACGCCTGGACCTGGCGCTGAATCTCTTTCGTCTCGTTGGGATTTGTGCGGTACAGGGCGTGATTCGGAAGATGTGCGCCGGGAATGAAGTCGATCTGGTGTTCAATGCCACGAAGTGGAGGTAGTCCCGATGGTAAATCTTTGCGAAAAACATCAGCATACTCCTGCAAAAGGTTAGCAACCGTAGGGGGAATATCCAAAGATGGTACATCATCAAGTGAAACGAGCACACTAGAACATACAGGTGCATAGCAAGGTAGCTTGATGAGGACATCATCAGTACATCTACACCAGCAGCACCTTCACCCCAAGCACCACCTTCAGGGCCAATCACTCGGGCTCGTGCAAGAGAGTTGAACTACGTCATGGTGCTAAAGTGTGACAATCTAGGTGTTAATTAGCTTAATCACCTACTAAACTTTTGTCTTAGCCTAATTAGGTTTAATTTGGCCCCACCTAGATTTTCACTTAAGGCATCCTACAAAAAATTCCCTTGCACCTCGGTGAACTTTTGACCTTTCACTGTTGGCATGGTTCGAATTCGAAATTTCATTTAAGAACTTGAAAATCGACCAATACAAAGTTGTTCAGTTTTTAACGAGACACATTTTTGTCTATTGGCTCGTTCCGAGATTTTGAGTGGAAGATGCCTTAAAACTTAGTCGAAGTCAGTCAAACACAGAAGTTCACCGCAGGCTGGCACCCGAGTTCATGCTATTTTCTCCTCAAATTTCCCATTGATCTATAGACTTTTTCTATGGTCAACCTTTGCAAAAGTTGTAGCCTGCACTATGGGACACAACTTTCGTATTTGGAGATTTTTGAGTTTAGTTCAAAATTTCGGAGATATTGGAGGCCGAACAGACGCACGCCAACTGCTCGACGAAATGCCGGCACTCCCGAGCGCCTGCGCGTTTCAGCCGACCGCGGCTTCTTCCACGCGGCGCTCTACGCCTCAGCGTTCCGACCGCCATCAGGCCTCGCCCTCCACCTGTCTCGACGTCCACGATCCGCCAATCCCCACGCCCGACAGGTCCCCCAACCCGCGACATCGCCGCCCGACACCGCCGCGCCAAGACCGCCTCCCGACCGAGCTCGCGTGGCCGCCAAGCCGTCCAGCTGCCCGAGCCTCCACGTGGAGCTTTGCCACCCCCGAGCCGCTGCTAAACCTCACCTCCGGGCGCCTATGAAAGGTGCCAGACCCCGAGCTCCACCAGCGCCCCCCGCCCCTCTGCTCCTCCGCTCGGCCGCCGGGCTGCCGGAACTCCTCCGCGTCAACGCCTTCCCATCGCCGATTCAAGTTCGCCAGCGCCCCCCCCCCCCCCTTGCTCTACTCTGCCCGCACGAGTCCACGGCTGAGCGCCTCCCCCACCAGTCACGCCGGAGCTGGAGCAGGAGCGCTCCGTGATCTACTCCGCCACAGCGAGCCTCCTCCGGCCTCAGCTCCTTCTTCAAACCAGCCTTTGGTGAGCTCCTCATCCTCCCTGTGCCCTTCCCCAAGCGAATCGAGCTCTCCCCTCGCCGGAATCGAAGATTTAGATCTCAATCCCACCCAAGGACCTCGCGTTTAGAATTAGGAGAACGCCAGGGTTCCTGGGGTAAATCGCAGGGACCTGTGCGTAAGGGTTTAGAAAAGTTCAGGGGGTTTTCTGCAGCAAACCACTCGAGCCTTGCCACAAACCACTCGAGCCTTGCCGCAAACCACTCGCAGCGCACAGCAAACCACTCGAGCGCACAAGCAAACCACTCGAGCGCACAGCAAACCACTCGCAGCGCACAGCAAACCACTCGAACTCTACCGCAAACCACTCGAGCGCATCCCAAAACACTCGAGCGGACCTACAGCACACCCTTCGAGTTCCCCCAGCCCTCAGCCGAGTGCCAATTACCACTCTAGCCGCCGGAGCGAGCTCGAACAGAGCCGCCACCACCCAGCTCTGCCGTCCGCCGCCGTCGCACCACCTCCGGCTGCCCAGTCTACTCGGAATCCACTCGAGGTGAGGCGGTGAGCACCCCTGAGCACCCTCGACTGGTTATTGTTGAGCCCCGTGGCCCCGCTTCGCCGGAATCCGGCCAACTCGTCGCCGGCCATGGCCAGGGACCACATTGCAAAGCCACAGATCTTTCTAGAGGCCTTAGCGCAAGTTTCCAGGGGCTATTCTGTGGTTAGATTGTTCAGATCTAGGATCCAAATCCTGAAACTTTGAAAATCGATTAAAATCGTAGAAAAATCTGAAAAATGCAAACCCAATTTTGTTGTACTGCTGGTGCTTAGTTCTACCTTTTCTAGAAAGCATGTATAGGTGTTTTCTGCATTAGTTTTTGAAATAAGATTCAAATCTGTTCAAACTTAATTTGTGCACAGTTTGATATCTACAGCTTGGTTTGTGCTGATCTTTTAGTATGTTGTTTCTAGTATCATGCTTAGGTTCCTGTAAAAAGATGGCACTAACTTGCACACTAGATTTTGAGTTATAAATTAATCTTGATGTCTGTGCACAGTTTGATCTATGAATTTTATTAATTAATCTGTTCAACAAATGAACCTAATCTTTTTGCAGTAGCTTGAAAACATATTGATGTGCTTGTGGTAAAAAGTAGAGCTTAGTTTAACCTTGCTAAAATGCTTTTAGATAATTAACATCATGCTCGGCTGATTTAAGCAGCTGAAAACCAAACTAATTTTACAGAGAGATCCTGTGATCTTTTTAAGCTAATGTTTGGCATGGTAGCTTATCTCAGTTAGTTATAGCTCTGGTAATTTTGTTAGGAATTATTCTGTTAGTGTGAATTTTTAAGGATTAAGCATGCTTTTAGTGTGTCAAACTTGTTTGATTTATCATGATTGTTGTGCTTATCCTTTTGGACTGATTTTTGGTCAGCAAATCTAATAACCAACAGAGAGCATACTGTAATTTTCTCACATTAAAATCATACACCCCGGGTCTATCATTATGCAGTGATGATGGCTCGATATAAGATCATCTCTTATGTATGTGCATTCGTGTAGATCAAGTTCTCGCCGACGGCGACTACGAACTCGTGCCGACAGGAGGCGAAGGACAAACTTCCGGTGACGTGAAGGTGATCCAAGTCGAGCAAGACCCGAACCCAGCTTCGGAGGATCCTCAGACTAACCTAGTGCCCGAAGGCAAGCCCCGGAGCATAACCTATGTTTCTAAACTATGCAACTATGTTTGTTTATGCTTGTGCATTTACGTTTCAGGAATTGAATTGAAACCTTAGTTGCATGATCCTAGGTACCCATGCTTTGTAATACTAGTAATGACAGGTCGATAGTTGCCATGCTTTAAGGACACGGTAAAAGTCGAGTGATTTCCTGTCACTCGTGAGAACATAGGAATCTCCTGCTTACTTATGTTGGAATCATAAGGATGACGGGCGGGGATTTTTGTCATGTAGATGCCCCGTCCGTGTATGCTAATTGTTGATTAAGGCCGAATGGTACGGTACCTATTGTTAAGTTTTTGAACGTACTAAGCGCTTGTCGATTCTATGGGGTCGGTAAGTTTAGTACCTGACTGAACCGGTGCGAGACCTTTCGTTCTGCTCTCTCTGGGACTAACCTCCCCATGTTCGGATGTGGTTACAAGTGAGCGTAAGTGTTAGGCTTTGGCCGGGCTTAGACACTTGTATCCAAGGGAAGTGGACCTGGAAACGCGTCGGGGATCGATGGGAACTACCTGGTAGCGCTAGCCTTTGGCTGAGTGCGATGATCCGAGTGCTTGGGTCCACCTTGTAAGGTTAAGAAATTGGTTCGAACTGTCTGTTTCTCGCAGCTAATGAGACTACTTAACCTAGCTGTCGTATTGAGTAAGAAAGTGGAACATGACGATGATGATAAACTTGATGCTTGCTTAATTTCTTGCTCTACATGCTTGTTTAGATTAGTTGCTTATCTAGAATGGTTAACTCAAACTAGAACTTGATGCTAAAATATTGAAAGTAAGGACCCACTCTTAGTCGCTCTTTGGCAAAACAAACCCACCAGCCAAAAGCCTTGCATGTCTAGGAGTCGGTGATGTAGTTTTCACCCGACGGGTAAGTCTTGCTGAGTATTAGTATACTCAGCCTTGCTTGTTGAATTGTTTTCAGGTAGTGCTCTCGAGGAGATGGTTAAGGTCTTACCTGGCCAACCACCCTTCCTCCTGGCTGGACTGTTGTTTGGGACGAGGATGCTTCCGAGTGATGTCATGACGGCTTCACGTGATGTCACGGTTATTTCGAATAATTAGTTATTTCCGCTGCTTTGCAAAACTCTGAGACACCGTTACTTCATGCATTTGAACTATTTGTAATAAAGTACCTCAATTGGGACCTTTTAATTAATTGTGGATTGTTGTAGTCTCTGGGACTCACCTTCGAGTGAGTATCTGCATGACTTGTTTCGATCGAGGTAACTGTTCGTGGTTGCATCGGGCTCGGACCCGACAGACTGTCAGATTACTCCGATTTAATTGCGTGACGACTAATGGAAGGTTAGCACACTTAAGCCGGATTAATTTGAGCGGTTCTGCCACATAAAGAATGAAGGATATGTGGCTGGATTCAGACTGCGCACGAACGTCAACTTGTGACGGCCGCCACAACTTCATCCGGACTCCGTTTTGGGCGATCAAGTACTTGATCGAAAGCTTATCAAGTCTACTTTCAGATGGATCTGGAATCACCGTAATATCTTCACCGAGGCGGCCGCAATCGTCATTTTGATTCGGACTGTTTTCTGTCCAAGGTGTTGCGTCACCTTATTTTGGCCCAATGGGCCATGTATCGAGTTGGGTCCATTAGGGACGCGTCCTAGGGTTGTAGCACGACCCCCATTCCTTGTGGCCGTGCTATTAAACCCTATAGCCGTCATTAGCATCCTTGGGTTTTGTTTTACCTCTAGCTTTAGCTACACCGAACACGCACAAACACGTGTTGTCCTCGTGTGATTCAGAACCCCACCTTCGAGTGATATTAAGATTGCTCGCTCTTTTTCTTGTTCGTTCTTCGATTGCGTACAGGAATTGATCTTCGTGATCAGGCTGATCTTGCTTCAACAAGGTCGGTAACCGCAGGGAGTTGGTTCAGCGATTGCATTGGCGCTTCGGGTTTTGCTCGTCGTAGTCGGATCGTGAGGGTCTACTTCCACCAAGTCGAAATTATCTCCACTCACCGAAAGATCGGGCACTCCAGCTCTATCAAGTGGTATCAGCTTTCCAGGTTGATCGGTGAGTTTTTATCGAGTGTTGTTCCATTACCTACAGTCCACAAAACCAAAAAAAAATTTAGGTTAGACCATTGTCCCAAAACCTTTCTTCGCCTTGCACTTTCTTTCAATAATTTATGTTGTTGAATTTGTGTGCTTCGCGTTAATTTGTTGCTGGTCACTTTGTGCTTCCGCCGCTTTCCATCTCCACCACCGCCGCCGCCGCTGTCCTACCTCGCCACCACCGCCACCGCCGCCGCAATCATCATCACCACCAGCGCCGTCGCCGCCGTTTGCATCACCACAAACCCTACAAAACCAATCCACCGCCACCACACCGAGTTACCACGCCGTTACCCCCTCCAACCGAACCCTACTCGGTTTCGTTTTCCTTTCCCAAGCCGCACTCCACGCGCCGCCAATCCAACCGAACCCTACTCGGTTTCTTGTTTCTGTTTGAGGAAAGAGAGAAAAAAAGGAAAGACAAAAAAAGGAAATAAAAAAAGGAAAGTTCTGAGAAGAAAGACAAAGGAAAGAATTAAAAAAAAGGAAAGAGCAGTTCGTTTTTGGAAAGTTTGGTTTTTCGTTTGGCAGTTTTGTGTCGTTACGAACACCTTTTTTGTAACGGCCATAACTTTTCGCTCGGATCTCCGATTTCAGCGTTCTTTTTCTTTCCAGAAAGCTTACGAAATTTCCTATACGGGGCACCCCGCGTAGCGCCAGGTGAAGTCGGTTTCGAGGCCAAAAAATGCCGTTTACACAGCGTAACGCGGCCCGGGAGATTTTCCGTTTCTGCACTCCACTTCCTTGTTGCCCTTGCTTGATCCATCGCGGGTGGCACTTGTTTCCAGCAGCTTTGTTACGTGTTTAGCACTATTATTCAGCTTTGCATTTATTGTTTGATTGTGCTAATCCTTGACTTGAGTGCAGCCTACCCAGAACTACACATATTCCTACGACGAGCAGACTTGTTTCTCCAGGCAATCGCTGCTCCAATGTTTCACAGGTGCTACTTGTTGTCTGCGATCGCCCCTGTTGCTTGGTAAGAAAAAATAAGAACTTGATCGCAGCATCTTTGTGAGCTTTCCACCCATACCTTTGTTGTCGTAGGATCTGTTTTTCTTGTGTTTGCGCTAACCATGTCAGGAGACGACGACAAGATGGACTCCAAGCTGCAAGGCATGCGGGCCGACCTTGATGGACTTAAAGACGACATAAAGACGCTGCACGAGAAGGTTGATTCCGCGATCTCTTCATCCAACGAGCGTCTTGACCAACAGGACCTTGCTCAGACAGCCGCCAAGTGTACATTTGACACCTTGACGGCCCGGCCGCTTGCCTGCCGCCGTTTTTTCGGCCCCTCCGTGGCCGCCCGGCGCCGTCCTCCGTCCCTGCTGCGCCCGGACTGCCGCCACCGCCGACGCGTTCGGCCGGAGGAGGCAAATCACTGTGGGGACTGCCTCGGTGGCGAGGGTGCTTTGCACGGTGAAGGCCCGGTGGGGCAGCCGCGGACGGCACGGACGGGCGCGGCGCAAGGAGCAGCTGCGGCGGCGTCGCCGGCGGTCGGCGTCGGGGCCGGCGCATCCAGCTTCAAGCAATCTTATGGGCGCATGAGCACTTCTCTGCGATGCTGCTTGGTACATCCTCCTCTCCCTCTTCCTCTCATGGAATTTGAGGTCACGAAGACCTAGGGTTATTTATTCATGACGCAAACAGATGAATTAGCCTCTTACATATACATTGCCTGCTAGCAATCTTCCTAAAATGCCTCTGCATTGCAGATTTCTTGGTGTGATCTGTGTAATTTCAATGAGGAATGTAGAGGCGATGCATGCATTTGTGGATCAATGTAAGCATTCAATTTTCTGCATTGGTGATTATAGCATGGTCATGGTCATGGGTGTGGTTATAGCTTCTGTTCGATTCCTTGTGAGGTTTATTAAGTTTCTCTGTATATTTGGTCGATTCACTGCATAGGTCTTCTAATTAAATGTTTATGTACAATCGTTGTTTGGTGTTTCTGTACGACAGCTTGATATTTACACTGGTGCTTGCAATTATAAAGTCACAAGCCACATGTTCGATTAGTAGTATTATGCTCATGACTTGATTAGATTTTCGTCATCTCAAGATTCTCTTTATGAATGCAATGGAGCCAATGGTGATCCATTTCTATCTGAACTCAATTTCTTTTGGCCAGCAGTAATGATGGCTTTAGGTGCATTTCAAGCTGCTTCTTCCAATTTTTCAAAAAAAAAAAGCTGCTGCTTCCATTATCAAGGTGAGTTTCTCATCAATAGAGTTGTGGTGGAATTTTCAGGCCTGATATGTGTGGTGTCATTTGAAGCCCAAGGTTCTTAGGAACTGTCCTGTTGTCTTTTACTTGACCTCAAACTTATGTTGGAACTTCAATAAAGACATTTTACCATATGATTCTACTCTAATATATTGGTTCTACTCTGATTTTAAGTGCAATTTTAGTCTATCTTGTATAACTAAAGAACTAGCTAGATCCATGTATATCTTACTGATTCATGTTCTTCTCTTGCAGAACGCAAGTGATTTTTATGGAAAGTTCTTCAAGTCTATGACACTATCCTTTACAAGCAAATGTGAGTACTTCAAATGAATCTTGATTTTAAACAATGTATTCAATTTGTTGGCCTTTGCTCTGAATTATACCTTCCATTCAAAATGCATTGATGCAGCTCCACATTAGGTCATAGTGCTATGTTATGATAGATACCCTACCATTAAACTTATGTGTACAACTATAGTGGTGTTTGGAAATTTAGACGTAGCACCTGCTAATGCAGAACTAGGATGACTGTAATGTGCTTGGTCTAATGCAAATGCAATATTGTTAGCCTTCTATTTTTCTTGAATACTTGGCCTTCCGTTACTCATGCCTTTCAACTTAATTGATAAGCTTTTGTTTTCATTTCTCTTTTTTACAGCAAGACAAAAGCTCGAGCTTGAGATGTGATTGAATGGCTATTTTTTGTAACAATACCGTCTCTGTAAATGCCTATTGACAGAGACGGTTTTTTGTCACAGAGACCCTAGCTTAGAGACGGTTGCAAAACCGCCTCCGTTAATGAAAAAAACCGTCTCCAAAAATATTTTTTGTAATAGTGACATGAGAAAGTAATTGATAGTCATACAAAAATATAGCAATCAACTAACTAATGTAGTGCTTTGTCTTTTGATTAACTTGAACTTATAAACAAAAACTACTAAATTTGTAATTTCTTTTGCAAATTCAAAACTTTATAAACATGAAGTTATATTAACTTTAAAACAATTTGTATCAATTTTTATAGTTATTTTAAATCTAAGTGAGGTTAGAATTTGAACATAATTTCTTATTTAACCGCTTCGCTCACTCTCTGATAGACATCTAATTAGGGCCCGTACGTATTCCATCCATTCAGATAGTCGACATTTAATGGATAATGGGATTCTTATATTCAATAGCCGATATCCCAAAATAATCGCTATTTGGCTCTTTGCCTCTCTTAGGTCGATCTGACACCAAAAAGCGGTAGAACAAACTCCAACCAATTCCTTTTCCACTTTTCAGCCACAAACTAGAGGATTTTTTTTTTTTGCCCCAATAGATCTCCTTTACTTGCTGCCCCTATCCACTTTCTAAATATGCTCCTTTCCCTTTCTCTTCCTTCTACAGCCCAGGGTCTAACCCCTGGGCGTAAATTTTGGTCATCCGATGCAAGGCAGCACGACTGCGTGCTGGGCTGCTGGCCACCACCGCCCGCCCGTGTGCCAATGACTATGCCTGCCAGCGCGTCTCCCTCCCGCCCACACACTGGTCGCACGCCGGCCGTGCGCTTGTGGGCCCTGCCCCCAAAACAGTGTGGAGAACGGGCTGGTGCTGCGGGCCACCGCTGGACCGGCCGCCCCGCTAGGCTTGGCCGCCTCCGCAGGCCTGGCCATCGCGGCCGCTGGTGTCATGAGCTGGGCATTGGTCCGCCGTTGTGCACTGTGATGGTGCCTACTTGGGAGAGGGAGAAGAAACGTATAATCAGTTAATCACTTACTCCCCCTGTTTAGTATTAGAAGTCGTTTTGGACAAGGTTTGAGTCAAACATTGGGAATATAAATCATAAATAACATTTAAGTCGTTGAGTTTGAAAATGTGAAAATCATATAAATAGATTGGTCTTGAAAATTACTTTCATAAAAATATACATATACAACTTTTCAACAAATATTTTTATAGAAAAGAGAAGTCAAAGTTTTGCTTTGGTGACCGTGTCGCTGTCCTAAACGACTTCTAATACTGAACCGGAGGTAGGGTCTGCATGTCACGGGATTAAATGGGAAAGGAAAGGAAATCCGATTTTAGCACTTTTCCTCCATATATGTTAAAATTATGAAAGTGGATTCTCCAATAAAGTGAAAATGGGAAAAAAGAAAAAAAAATCGTATGTTCAATTTGCTCTAACAAACTATCCAATATCAGAATGATGGCTCCGAATAAAGTACCTTTGTAACATTGTTAAGTTTCTTAACTCTTTGCACATTTTCGTTATGTTTTTTTAACAACGATCCAAGGCTGTAACTCTCTGGAACAGGTCGTTCTACATCATCTTCTTTGCATTCTTTAATTCAGTGAATTTATTTGTTTGCTTATTGAAACAGTTATAAAGGTGCAGCCTTTAGAAAAAATGTTGAAAGAGGTAATTACCGGTAAGGGGCACTACCACCCGGACGTTTTTCAATCAGACGATCCGTTGCAACATAAGAAGTTATCTCTTGCAACGTTAAAAAATGTATAGAAATGAACAGCCATCATTTAAGGACCCGAAATTCTCACCACAACATGTCCTCATATTTCATGCAACATCCACCACAAACATGCTGAAATAATAGTTACAACATCGACGCATTCTTTCCAACATGTCTTGAACGTCCAATTTTTTGATTTTTTTTTTCTCACTTGTAGAAGGTACCATCCCTAGGATTACCGTTACCGGGAACTTGGCAGGTGCATACACAAAACCAGACGTTCAGCACCGATGCAACTTTGCAAAAGAACCGGGTAACATGGGACAATGGAATGACTTAAAAAGATGTTAAGTGACCTTAAAATACTGTACCCAAAACTCCTATATGCTACAAAACTCCCAAAGAATTGGTAGCCAAACAGCTCATAAGGCATGAATACAATAGTGTTTCCGAAATGTACAACAAAGTGAAAACACATGCCATTTCTGGCAAAAGACTCTTCAAGCTTCTTGTCAGATCTATTAAGGTTTAGATTGAACCACTTCTTTTTGCCAGATTTGTCTCTACCATCTACGCTACCATTCTCGGGGCTCCCAGGGATGATATGCTCTGTGGCATACCTACTGCTGCTACTACCAGCACCAACAGGGTTTACCAAAGTTCGTTCAGTTGTGAAAGAACAATGGATACTATCCCTCTCTCGCAGCATATCATCAACCTGCAGATAGTGCAAATCTTTAGCAACATTTTCAAGCAGTTATTCAGATTAAAGATTAGAAAAGGCATAATTTGCCACTTATGTCTAGTAAATTGTTCTGGCAAAATGTCAGTCGGATGCCTTCTTGTACAAAGTGTACCACTGTACCCTATTCGGGTACATTAAATTAATACAAGTTCATGAGTGACCGCACATCTAATAACAACAACAGCAACATAGCCTTTTGTCCAAAGCAACTTGGTGTAGGCTAGAGATGAAACCCAAAAGAAACAAGGACAAGAAAAACATAGAACGGCACAAGACCAGAGGTTAGGTTAGGAGTAAACAAAAGAAAAAACAATGATCATGGTTCAGGCGCGTTGATTGCTAGTCTCCATGCGCTTCTATCTATAGCTAATTCCTTGGAGATATTCCACTCTCTAAGATCTCTCTTGACCGACTCGTCCCAAGTCAGTTTAGGTCGAGCTCTACCTCTCTTTACATTACCTACCCTTTCTAAAACCTCACTACGCACGGCCGCCTCAAGAGGCCTCCGTTGGACATGTCCAAACCATCTCAACCGATGTTGCATCAGTTTCTCCTCGATTGGTGCTACGCCGACCCTATCCCGAATATGTTCGATCCGAACTCTATCCCTTCTTGTGTGCCCACAAGACCAACGTAACATACGCATCTCTGCTACACTCAATTGTTGGACATGTCGCCTTTTTGTAGGCCAACATTCGGCACCATATAGCATCGCCGGGCGAATCGTCGTCCTATAGATCTTGCCTTTTAGCTTTTGTGGCACCCTCTTGTCAGAAAGGACGCCAGAAGCTTGACGCCATTTCTGCCGTCAGAAAGGACTCTAACGTGTGCCTCCATAGCTCTAACTTCCTATTAACCCCCCGCCCTACTCTCATCAACTAACACCACATCATCTGCAAAGAGCATACACCAAGGGATATCACCTTGTATGTCCCTTATGACCTCATCCATCACCAAAGCGAATAAATAAGGGCTCAATGCTGACCCTGAAGTAGTACTATTTTAATTGAAAAGTCACTGATGTCGCTATCACATGTCCGGACAAATGTCACCACATCCTTGTACACATCCTTGATGAGGGTAATGTACTTAATTGGGACTTTGTGCTTTTCTAAGGCCCACCACATGACATGTCTTGGTACTTTGACATGACTTGGTACTTTGTCATAGGCACATCTAATAAGATTTAATAAATCAACATCCTAATAACTATTATCTAGAAATTCATGTCGTCCTATTCAGACATGTGCGAGCATGCATGATTGACCGTGCAAGCCTCATTTTAACCCCTGTAAAATAAGTGGCCAGATTTGAGCACAGCATGAGACCAGGTCTCTTCAGGTACGGCAACAATGAGAATGACAAGTGCACATAATGAAATCACAGTTTTCTTGCACACATCCAAATCACAAAACTAGCACACATGGCAAGAAATGGGTCCAATATCCACAGGTGCCACCCTATATTAGACCTATTTATTTAGGACAGCAATAGGAGGCCTACTTGTTAATCAACTCATCACAATGTCCATGTTGTTTTCAGATAGAAGGCATCCACAGCTGTGCATGTGGTGGTGGTTGGGAGGGGGTTGGGGGATATATGCATACCGCTTCTCTCTCTTGCGTATATCTGTTGGTGACTTCTTGAAATCTTGCCAAAGCCTGAAAGCCATAATATTCAATCAAATCATTATTCAAATGGAAAATTGCACCTAAAAATATATGACTGATAACAAAACAAAAAACATAGTTGCTGACTTTTCGGTACTCAGTTTCGAATTGACGCAGATCATTTCTCTTTGCTAGAATTTTAGATTCTATTTCCTTCAGCCTCTCTGTTGTGTCTTCGTAACTCTTTGCACACATTGCTTCGATCATATAGCTAGCTGGCTTGAAAAAATTATCACCTGCACAAATCAACTAGGATGGCTCAGTGAAAAGAAACGACATCACAATGCAAGGGGAGACAGCAAGAATGCAGACCATATACAGCAAATATATGTGTTCCAGGTTTGAGAGCCGACACTTCACAGGGTTGGAGACCTTCCAATCTCTTAAAGAAGGCAGCCTCAGGGTCTTTGGCCATCGCCAACTGCAGTTGTAAGAAACAAAATCTCGAAATAGGTACAATACACAGAACAACTAATAACATACTTGTACAATATAATTACATACCGCATTCACTGTTGAGTCCATACGGTACACCTGGAAATGCAAGAAATACATGCCTGCAGATGTCACCTTGCCAGTCTTCTGACTATCTTCCTGAAGGTCAAAGGGAAAACTGAAGACAATATTAAACTTGACTTATGAATGCATGTCTTCTCTAAACCTTTTATCTGAAATGTACCATGAGCATACACAAAGTTGGATACTAACTCAGCAAATATCAGCTATTCAATTATCCATTCGAGAAAAAAAAACTACATAACCACACCATCATCTTATAAAACAAGCACAAAATTAGGAGCAGCACTGGAAAACACATTTCCTTATTGTCACTTCCTTTAGAAACAATGTACTCCCTCCGATTTTAAATATATGATGTTAGGACAACTTAATTAGCTCTTGTCCTAATCTAATATATTTAAATTGGGAGTACAATATACATCAAAAAGATCTTCCAGAAGGACAAAAGCATCCTTCACCTACCTCATTAAGCAAGTAATCTCTTTTATCACACTTTCCTAACACCCAGCACATAAGAAATGGAAATGAAATGCAAAAAAATATCCCAAACCTAAAACAAAGGCAAAACAAGTAATCTATATGACCCGTCCATGAATGAATACATATAGAAGTGAAATAATTGTCCATTATACAGTAAATCAGTTGCCTTTCAAACGAGAAAATGGTGATTTTTGTTCTTAAGTTAACTCCCCTGTGTTGACTGGATTAAGGATTACATGTGTCTCAATATCAAAAACAGGGTGTCATAAAATTATACCAGCTAGAATCATAAAGTTTACAATGATGTGCCAAGTGGTAATTTAATGACAGGATTAGTTTACTTGACAATGACAGGTTGAATAACAGTTTCTTGAATGCATCTAAACATATCAAAATCACTTGGGTAATGATAATTATGATAGCAATTGCAAGTTCTCTAAAAGCTACATTCAAGATTTATTTTACTGGATCTAACTCTAGAGTTATTGATCCCTGCGTAATAAGAACATTCATTCAGGGAAGTCATAGATCAACAAAATAGAACTAAACCAACATCTATGGCAGATATCAATCTACTGAAAAAATAAGACCAATCTAACCAAGCATATTAACCACATAGTGGCACTGGCACAGTTAGAAATTACCTGCAACGCGAGTCCATAACCTCCACTAACTTCTTGCTCAAAGTAAAGAAGCTGTATATATTAAACAAATAAAAGTTATAAGGAAGCACCAAAGAAAGTAACACAGGAAGTCTCCATTCCAGAGCAAATGAATTTTATAAATAAAAATCAACCGCATACCTTAAATTTACTTTGTGCAGGTGAAGTGACCTCTGACGACTATTCCAGAGTGAGCTTGTTATTCACTTATTGTTACACCAAAAAAATGAGCACATTGCTTATCAACCTATAAATAACAAGGTCTAAGTAAACAATCACATTATAAATTATCACAAGAATGGAAGTATTCACCTTTCAGTAGCTGATGTTCCAACAGGGAGTGGCCTCACTGTAACTGTGCCATTCATAGCCTCTTCAAGCACGTTTGGGAGATATTGTTGTCTTGATAGGAACACCAAGCTTGCTATGAGTGGTAAAAAATTATTAGAAAAGTGAAATGGGGATTTTTAATTGCTTCTAGAAATATGTTAACTGATTCCAAAATTACCTAAAAAGTGCTGCAAACATTGTGTTGACAGTTCCAAGATTGGACAACTCAATCTCCATATCCATTCCTTCATTTTCTAACGCCTGATAAAAGAAATGTAACAATCACCAATGTCAATTATCATGTCTAGTACTAAATCAAGATGCCATACTTTCAATAATTACGCATCACTTATGGCCTGAATTTAGTTTTTTAAAATCAGTCTCGAAGCAACTTGGTACAATCATTACCGATGCATAATTTATCCATAAATGGTATTAGATCAGGTAAATGGTACCACGCTGCGTTAGTATCAATTTGCCATTGTTGGGTTAATCAAAGATTAGCCCACTGTCGATGCAAAAATCAAGCTAAATAAAATACAGTAAAAACAAGGTTATATTTAAGACAGACGTGTGATATTCAAGTAATCCAGCATTCCCATCCCAATACTACCCCAACAGTGAACAACATAGAGCTGCTGATGGCCCACCACTACCTATTTACTCTCCTCCCTACACTATCCATTAATTTTCAGCCTTTTATTTCATATTTATCACTCTGCACCTGATCTCTCTCCTTTCCGTCTACATGGCACACAATGAAGCACCTGCAGTGCTCTTCTGTTGCCCAATATACCTCACTCTTGTCCTCCCTTTGCGGAGATCTACAAGACTAGAAAAATAGTAGCAAGGCTTCTTCTTCAGCGGACTAGCCCATGAGAACCAGTGACAATATCTGCCCAGCTTTGCTTCCAACTTACACTATTCTAACACCTCCAGTGAAATATAGAATGTCGTAATAAAAAAAAGTGGATATATTAGAGAACACAGCTCCATTGCCATGAATTGTAGCTAACGCTTCTCGTTATGATGCTATTAATTACAAAAATATCCACATCACCCAGTGCGAACATTTTTTCCACATACAAAGACAGCCTCAGCAGCTGAGTAAAACTAATTCAGTTACACAAAGAATCATTGATAGTCATAATTTTATAACAACAACAACAACATAGCCTTTTGTCTCAAGCAAGTTGGGGCAGGTTAGAGATTAAACCCAAAAGAAACAAGGATAAGGAAAACATAAAACGGCACAAGACTAAAGGTAAGGTTAAGGGTAAACAAAGAAGAAACAAAGATCACGGTTCAGACACGTTGATTGCTAGTCTCCAAGCACTTCTATCTATAGCTAAATCCTTGGAGATATTCCACTCTCTAAGATCTCTCTCGACCGACTCGTCCCAAGTCAGTTTAGGTCACCTCTACCTCTCTTTACATTTTCTATCCTTTCTAGAACCCCACTACGCATTGGCGCCTCAGGAGGCGCCTGCTGGACATGTCCAAACCATCTCAACCAATGTTGCATCAGTTTCTCCTCGATTGGTGCTACACCGACTCTATCCCGAATATCTTCGTTCCGAACTCTATCCCTTCTTGTGTGCCCACAAGACCAACGTAACATACACATCTCTGCTACACTCAATTGTTGGACATGTCACCTTTTTGTAGACCAACATTCAGCACCGTATAGCATCGCCGGGCGAATCGCTGTCCTATAGAACTTACCTTTTAGCTTTTGTGACACCCTCTTGTCAGAGAGGACGCCAGCAGCCAACCGGCTGAAATTCTATGCCTAACATCTTCATCAATATCTCCATCCTTTTGTAGCATCAATCCTAAATATCAAAAAGTATCCTTCTTCGCCACCACTTGCCCATCAAGGCTAACATCTCCATCCTCATGTCCAATCGCGCTAAAATCGCACATGTACTCGGTCTTCGTCCTACCAAGTCTGGAACTTTTCGACTCTAACGTGTGCCTCCATAGCCCTAACTTTCTATTAACCCCGCCCTACTCTCATCAACTAGCACCACATCATCCGCAAAGAGCATACACTAAGGAATATCACCGTGTGCGTGCCTTGTGACCTCATCCATCACCAAAGCGAATAGATAAAGGCTCAATGCTGACCCCTGGTGTAGTCCTATTTTAATTGGAAAGTCACTGGTGTCGCCATCACATGTCCGAACAAATGTCATCGCATCCTCGTACATATCCTTGATGAGGGTAATGTACTTAGTTGGGACTTTGTGCTTTTCCCAGGGCCACCACATGACATTTCTTGATACTTTGTCATATGCCTTCTCAAGGTCAATAAAAATCATGTGCAAGTCCTTCTGCTCCCTATATCTCTCCATCACTTGTCGTATTAGGAAAATGCCTCCATGGTCGACCTACCAAGCATAAGCCCAAACTGGTTTTGGGTCATGCTCGTCACTCATCCTAAGCGATGCTCTATAACCCTCTCCAAGAGCTTCATCGTATGACTCATCAGCTCAATCCCACGATAATTAGTACAACTTTAATCATCTCCTTGTTCTTGAAGATCGGTACTGATATACTTCTTCATTCTTTAGGCATCTTGTTTGCCCAAAAATAAGGTTAAAAAGCTTAGTTAGCCATACTATCACTTTAGCACCCAGGCACCTCCACACCTCAATAGGGATTCCATCAGGGCCCATCGCTTTACCTCCCTTCATCCTCCTCAACGCCTCCTCGACCTCCGCCTCCTGAATTCTCCAACTCAAGGGTAGGACCCTCATTCTCCCCGTTAAACAACTTGTCAAAGTACTCCCACCATCTGTCCTTGATCTCCTCGTCCTTCACCAGGAGTCGATCTGTCCCATCCTTGATGTTCCCAAAACTGCTTCTTGGTGCTCTCATTAAGACTATATACAAAAATGTTGTTAACATGTTAGAGAGGGTTAGAGCATCTCCAACAGATGGACTATCCCCTTTCCACTATCATCTATATAGGGAATGAAGAGCAAAAAATCATCTCCAACAGATCCCCTTCTCCCTTTCCCCTGTCCCCCTTTCCCCTTATTTCCTTTCACCTCTCACCCTTTCTTTTCTCAATCTCCACCTTCTCCCTTTCCTTCCCCCTTTCCTCTCTTCCTTCCCAGCACCCAATCCGTCAACTGCAACAGCTCTTGGCCGCCGCCCGATGGCGCGGCCGTCGACGCGCACCAGCCGCGCACGCGTGGGCATGGCCACCTGCGCCCAAAGAGCTCCGTCCGACCGCCGCCACTGGCCTGGCCCCGCGCGCGGCCGCCTGTGCCCGGCGAGCTCCGGCCGCCGCCGCGCTGGCAGGACCTGCGCGCGACGGCCGGCCTGTCCCGCCGCCGCGCTGGCCTGACGAGCCCCGACCGTCGCCGCGCTGGCCGTCCCCGCCGCGCGTCGACTTGGGCGAGCACCGCCGCCCCCTGCTTGTTGATGCTGTTGAGAAGAGAAAAAACAGAGGAAGAAGAAAGGTCCATGGAGCCATTGACAGATGGGGTCCGCATGTCAGGTTGAGAGAGAAAGGGGAAAGGGGAAAAGGAAAAGGGGAATGATTTTACCCTCTCTCCCCAATACAGTCAAAATGTGAAAGGGAATTCCCCCTATAAGGTGATAAAGGGGAAAGGGGAAAGGGGAACTGTTGGAGATGCTCTTAGTTCCCTAGAGAGCCTTGCTACGTACAATAATGTCTCATGCCTTCGCACCCTCATAATCAATCTACTATTCCCGAGCCCAGAGTTAGCACCATAAGATGCCGAAGTAATCTAACCAACAAAATAATCATTGTTAAGTAAATGTTATCATTTTCACACACTTGGTTAAAACAACAGTAAAATGCAAAAGCATTGGAGAATATAAAATTAGTTGCAGTATGGTATGGTCTATTCCAACAAAGGTAAAACCAGCACCTCAAAACCAGCAGTATCATATTGCCTCCTTTTCTCAGGATCTGACAAGATGGCTATAAGAATATGCAACTTCTTTGAAGAGTTCCGACGCTTCTGGGTTGCTCGATCTTGTCCGGGTGGTACCTGTCACAACGATAAGAATTACTATGATCATTCTACAGTGCAGTAGGAAGTCATTAACACTGTAGAGTGCAGGCATAACAAAAACTACACCAATGCAATCAGATGACAGTATCTGATATTTTAGGCTACCATAAAAATATCTCATAACTATGGGAATAATCATTTTGCAACAAAAGGACAATACCATCAAAAACATGCAGACAATGCAGAAACATACACTATTCCGACGGACATGAATACTTTCCTATGATATGACAAGAGACAATGTTCTAGAAACAGGTTGTACTCACGCATGTACTCGTAACAGGGTTTAGTTTTTGGTTTTTGTTTTTTTTTTTTTTTGGGACCGTAACAGGGTATTGTTATGTTCACCTTACAAGTACACAAAACACCAAGTATTTAACAGGTATGAAGGACGTAGATCCTTGTGTCCATTCATCCCAATATCCCATTAGTGAGCTACTCTCCTTCTCATGTGAGGGTCACATAGTGCCATACTTGTGGTGTGGGAGGCAACCACGACTTATAAGAAATGTGCTTGAAGATTTGGTGAAGTGGCAGTGGCTTTTAGTTTTAAGTCGATTTCTAAGGTCATACCAAAATAGAAGTTTGTTTCCTGCTGCTACCTATACTTTTTTCTTGTCACTATGTTGTTTGTAGTATGATTGCTATGTGTAATGTAAACGAGTACACAAATACAAATGCATAACTTAATACCAAAAACATCGGTTACAAGTGTACTGCCATATAATGGCACACAGCTTAAATACCAAAAGAGTACCTGTTACTTAGGTTTAGGACCTTGAGTGCAACCAAGATATCTGCACTGATTTTTATCGCACTGTACGTAGCGTTATCACCTTTTGCTTGGCAATTTTTTTTCATGTTGTAGGTTCTAAACTGATTTAAGAAAAAGTATAACTTCAACAGCATACGATTTTTTTGGGAGTATTCATTTATGAAGACAGAGGAAAGTATAATACTGTCGTTTACTGAAATAAACCCATCTATTAAAGGTGGGTCTTTCAAACAATATAGAACATATTAACACACAATAAGGATGCATTATTAAATGCTATATAAAACATATATCTATCGTTTAGCCCGAAGAAATTTCTTTGCATTGACTTGAAAAGAATGCCACTGTTATTTTCCAGTTAACTTTCTCATCAAGAAGCCGACCAGGAGCTACACTATCATCATTCGAGTGCACCTCACCATGAGTATTATTTCGAGAATGATGTATCTTCACTTTCAGCATTGCTAACACTGGATGAAAAAAAATAGGAAATCATGAGACAATAGATTTTTCCAACATCATAATGACATTGGCTCGCCCAGTTGAAAGTTACCAAATAGGAGCTAATGCATTTCATCCATTGCTCAGGACTCCAAGATCAAGAGTCCATTTCCGGATACCAAGAATCAAGTATAAGTGAAGCATATGAAATTATTGACATATCTAGTGTCCCGACAGTACTTGCATATACAAGTCACGTGACTTCTCCTGCTCAAACAAACCCAGATAACGCATTCTGCTAAACTAATGGAGTAGCATCTTGTTTTTGCACTCTCTGGATCAAAACAGCATAGCAGACGAAAAATAGCATGGAAAAAAAGGGCACCGACTTGAGTGCGAGCTTGCGGTAAGCGGACTTGATCTCCTGGTCGGAGGAGTCCCGGGGAACGCTGAGCACCTCGTAGGGGTCCCGGCGCACCGCCGGCGCTGATGGCCCCCATCTTCCCGACGACGCCATCCCGGAACAAAACCCTAACAGCAGATGGAACACCAAGCCATCACAAACGGGACGCTCGGCCTCTGGCTAAATCGACATGAGATCGGGGTGAGGAATGGGCTCACCTCACCTCGGCGCGGGCGCGGGCGCGGGCAGATCTCGCCGCCTCCTCCCCGAGATGGGCGAGACGGCGACGGGAGGCACAAAGGGATGAGAAGCCTCGGGGGAGCAAGAGCACGAGCCGCAAGTTGCTGCAGAGGGGAATTTCGAAACGATTTTCTTCTGGTTTGTTCGGGCCTTTCCTTCGCCTCGACCTTTGGATTCGGTGCTCCTCTTCCTCCGAGCCTCCGAGGAAGGGGAAGGCGAGGTGAGCAGGGTTTTCTTTTCCGACCGGTGACCACCCGCCGGCCACGGTAGCGGTTAGCCGGACCGGTTTGATCGGAAACGGTAGAAACGGATAAATTTAAAAACCAAATTAAATCCGCAGTTCAACCGGTTTCGAACGGTTAGCCGGTCGGTTTAAGCGGTAAGCGGCCGGTTTGAGCGGTTTGACACATTTTCGAATTTTAATTAAAAATTAAAAGAAAATTTCTAAAAAATTCCTAAAAATAGTTTAAGGTGCGTAGAATCTAATGGTGTCAAAAAGAGAGCATTTTTAAGAAGTTTATGTAGCAGTTTAAGGACATTAGAAGTTTAACGTGCTGATTTAGTAGGTTGTTTAACTTCTAATACAAACAAAAAGATACTAAATGAACTAATATTTGAAAATTTTGACACCATTACAATCTACTCACCTTAAAGTATTTTTAAGAATTATTTTTAATTTTTCAATTTTTTAAATTTAAATTTAAAATTTAAAATTTGGCCGGTACCGCTACCGGTCCGGGCCGGTTTGACCTGTTACCGGGGTATCCGGACCGGTAGCGGTGGGAAAAAAAAAAAACCCTGGAGGTGAGAGCAACTCCAGCCCTCGCTCGTCAAAGGTGCGGGCTCAGAGCAACTGCAGCGGGGGGAGACCAAATTTAAGCCCTATTTTGTTTTACAGGCTCACTACAAAATTTAGGGGCTTGAAATTCTTTATCTTTAGCGATCCGGGGTTCAACATTTCGTCCAGCTTGGAATTGGGGTCCACCGACATGTCTATCTAAAAATTTTTGATATTAAAAAAATATTTCAAAAAGCAAAAAAATTGAAAACTCTAACAATCTAAAATAATTTGAAATAGTCTGTAGCCATGTAAAGGGAAATTATGATAAGTGTGACCTTACCTTAGTTCGTTCAAATGAGGCATTTGGTCGGAGAACCGGTAATAGTATTTTAGGTAATGAAAATGTGTTGCGGGGTATCAGCACTACAATTAGTGATTACTAGAAAACCTAGGGCACAGTCTTGATCTAGTGGTTTCATTGTGTTTCCATATTTTTTCTATTGGACTTACTCGACGACAATAACAACAATGCTTAAGGGTTTGTTATTGCATACTTTTCGGAGAAGCAAGATAAACATCAAGATGGTCAAGGTATAAGCTTCATTAAAAATCCTCATCTCCGTCAAAATGTTTATAAAAATGGAATTATAGAATGTCTACTTGTTAAGCCTTCACATATATGTGATACAATTCATTTCACGAGTTTTGATCCAATGCGTAGAAAATAACTCCGAAAGCATTCACAATGGAACCTCTGTATGAGGTTGTGTTCTTGCACTTGAAGCAAACAGCAGCAAGATCCGCGTGGCTGTGCCTGCACCTAATCAAACATGGCTCGTGAGTAGCACTAGGCTATAGCCTCCCTCCACTCCTTGTTATACCAAGAACGAAGAAACGGGATGTGATCTATGAATAACCCATGCATGAGACTCCGACACATGCTCAGAGACATAAGAATAAATAACATGCCAAAGATATATAGCCCGTGTTAGTTCACACCCAAAATCTTTTCACCCATCAACATCAAAGGAGAATCTTAAATGCATGGAGTATTAAATGTAGACGAAAAAGGTGAAAAGTTATATGGATAGGCTTTAAATCGCGAGACGGATCTAATGAGCCTACTTAATCCATGATTTGCAATGGTAATGCTACAGTAACCATCCGCTAATTATGGATTAATTACCTCTAATACCATCGTTAGATTCGTCTCGAGATTTCCAACTTATCCATATAACTTTCCACCTTTTTCGTCTACATTTACTACTCTTAAATTGGTACAATCAATACCCGAAATCTTTTCACGAAAAATTTTCATGAACTAAACACGGCCATAGTTTGTTCTCTAGTTGCTATTTAATCATTTTCAAAATCGTGGAAATACATCGTAGAAAATGGGGGAAAGGGTTTGGACATTAAATGTAACAATTTTTTAATAATAGTTGGAGAAAAATTGATGACTCACATGATCGACGGCAACCGATCCGATGGCTATAACGATAGAAGGAAACAGGAGGCGATGAGACGAAGGTTGTGGGCCATATGGGCCAAATCGCCTTCCATTGCCTTCGAATTAGGACAGTGTGGTAATTCTATTTTTGTAGTTATTTTTACCAAAGGTAAAACGATAACTTCATGAATGCAAAAATTATGTGCGGGGTGGGCAGGCAGCTCCTCCCCCTCTGTTTTCCGGACCGTGATCGGGTGCCTTTGCTTGTAAAAGGCACGCCGCACCTTTCGGCCACAAATCCACCGTCCAAGAGACATCTAACGGCCATAATAGTCAACACCCAAAAACCTTATCCGTTCAGCGTTTTACTCGGGAAATCACAGAGCAGGCAGGCAGGGGCGCGCGCTTTATTCCCGCGCGTCGCCGGCTCCCGCGCGTTGCGCCCCTTTGCGCCGCCGCCGCCAGGCCGCTGCCCTCTGCGTCGCTCCTCCGCGCGGCCGCCCGGCCGGCGGCTGCCGCCCCTCTCGCACACTCGCTCGTCTGCCGTCCCTCCCGTGCGCCGCCCCTAAGCACAGCCGTGGAGATCCGCCGGCTGTTGCTCGCTTGGAGAAGAGGGGTTCAGGAAGGAAAGAGAGGTTCAAGCCGGGTTGGAGAAGGAGAGCAGGAGCTTTGCTGGGTCGCGACGGCCGACGGAACATAGGTACTACTCTTTTCTTCTGTGCGTGTGGGCTGGCCAGTTAATTCAATTTGAGATTCTAATTTGAGATTCTGTGACGCCACGCTAGAAGATTAATTTGCTCAATTTCATGGTAGAAAAATCATGTGCTCTAGTTGATTGTTGGGTTGTATTTCTTGAATAGTTGTGAAGGCAATGGCAGAATTTGAGAAGGGGACACCTCAAGTTGGTTTAAGATTCAAAAATCCAGATGAGGCTTGGATGTTTTGGGTTGCATATGGGGGCTGTAGAGGCTTTGATGTGAGGAAAAGGTATGCAAATGTAAGCAACTATGATGGCAAGGTGACTTCCTGCAGATTTGTTTGTTGCAAAGAAGGTCATCGAAGAAAAGGGCAAACAAACAATGTAACCAAGTGTTTTAGAGCTGAAACAAGGACAGATTGTAAAGCTCGGATGTCTATCATGTTGGACCGAGGGGCAGATAATTATGAAGTCAGTGATGTTGTGCTTGAACACAATCATTTACTTCACTTACCAGAGACTTGCCATTTGATGGCAACACAAAGGAAAATTTCTGAAGTACAAGCTTTGGAAATTGAGGCTGATGATTCTGGAATTAGACCAAAAGATGCACATGAGTTGGCTAGTCGTCAAGTTGGTGGACCACTAAACCTTAGCTACACTTGCCGTGACCTTAGAAATTATTTGCGTACCAAAAGGCAAAGAGAGTTGGCTTTTGGGCAAGCTGGAAGTATGCTGAAGCATTTTCATGACAAAATTGCAGAGAACCCATCATTCCAGTATACTTTCCAATTGGATATCGAGGATCATATAACCAATATTTTTGGGCAGATGCTAAAATGATCCTTGACTATGCACACTTTGGTGATGTGGTTACATTTGACACTACTTTTGGCACAAACAAAATATAGGCCATTTGGTGTATTTCTTGGGCTGAACCAGTTCAGAGAGACCACTATTTTTGGTGCTGCAATCTTGTTTGATGAAACAGAGGACTCATTTTTATGGCTCTTTAGGACTTTTCTTGCTGCACATAATGGGAAGCAACCTAGAACCATTTATACAGACCAAGATGCTGCAATGGGAAAAGCTATACCTAAAGTTTTCACGGATTCATATCATGGGTTATGCACTTTTCATATAATGCAAAATGCTGTCAAACATTTATCTCCAGTGAAGAAAGATGAAGATGAAGGTGAAAAGGAAGATGAAGCTGAAGGTGAAAAAGAGTCTCATATTCTCTCAGATTTTAGTGCTTGTATGTTTGGCTATGAGGACAAAGCAGTATTTGAAGAAGCTTTTAACATTATGAGATCTAAAGCATAAGCAAACTTGGTTAGATAGTATCTACAAGGTTAGAGAAAAATGGGCTGAATGTTATATGAGAGATGTCTTCAGTTTGGGAGTGAGAAGCACACAATTAAGTGAGAGCTTTAACAATGCATTGAAGAATCATTTAAAATCAGGTTTTGATATTGTTCGATTTTTGAAGCATTTTGAGAGAACAGTGGAAGACAAGAGAGCAAAGGAATTACAATCTGAATTTGAGGCAAGAAAGAACATACGAGAAGACTTTTTCGTACACCTATGTTGGTGCAAGCAAGTGAAGTTTACACTCCAATTATTTTGAAGCTTTCCAAGGTGAGTATGAAAGGTCCATGGCTGCATGCAGTACATTATTGGATGAGAACAGATATGCTATTGCTATTAGGCGTTTACATGGTGCTTTAAGTTTTGAGGAGGAGCGCATAGTGATAGGCGATCCTTTGAACCAAACAGCCACATGTAGTTGTCTACTGTTCAATAGGACAGGGATATTATGTGCACATGGTTTGAAAGTGCTAGATTTGATGAATATAAAGACACTGCCAGATCATTATATCTTAAAGAGATGGACTAGAGAAGCTCGCAATGGACGTATACAAGATAAGCAAGGAAGGAATGTGGTAGAAAATCCAAAGTTAGAGGCTCAACTTCGGACCAAAAATCTGTTTCATAAGTTTCTCAATTTAGCATATAAAGCAGCTGACTATCCGGATTGTTGTTTACTGCTAGAAGATGGCCTTGATTGCTTGAGTACACAGCTGGAGGATAAACTCAATTTATCTACTAATGTCCAGCCAAATGTTCAGCCAAGTGACCAAGAAAATGTCCAGCCAAATGTTCAGCCAAATGACCAGCAAAGAGATGAATTGCTTGCTGCACAACTGAAGAAAAAGGAGGTCAGCTCAAAAAATTCAAGAAGAAAGAAAACTTGGATTGATAAATTACCAAGGGTAACCGAAGTTGCCAACTAAAGCTGTACCAAAAAAGAAAGAACCAAAGGTATGTTCTCAACTTGCAATATAGAAATTTCTAGTGTGTGAGTTAGCTAATTGGTGATACTTTTGTTGGTAGAAGCGAAAACAAGATGGTGTGCAACCCTCAAAAGAAGTGGAGAATGATGGCAGTAACAAAGAAGCAATCATGGACATGGAAGAGTACAATGTTATTGGCAATTTTACCCAACTCGTGACGGCTCCAATTTGTGATGATGATATCTTCATGTTGATGATCTGTTCTAGTATGTGCCAGTTGGTTAGGTGGTATTTTGGACTGAGTTAACTATAGCATTTTGTGGGCTAACTATAGCATTTTGTGGCCTAATTGTTAAATGAATGGCCAAATATATATATTAGCATTTGCTGCATTAGAATGTCATTTTAGTGATTCATGTCATGTAACGGTGCTGTACCGTGAAGGATGAATATCACTTTCAAGGATTTCAAATGAAAGCTTTGTCTTATAATGTGTGCATGTTAATTTCTGTACTCTCTGAATGCCACCATTTTGCTATTTATATGCTAAATTAATGAGTCACATGTTTTAAACGGTTGAAACATACAATAGGCGTACAGAGCTTTAGGAGGCATACAGACTTTCAGATAGAAGCAAAAGGTTACAGGGCTTCAGGAGGCGTACAGGCTTCAGGTAGAGAAAAGGTGCACGGTGCCTTTAAGAAGCTTGCAACTTGCATACGGGAGCTTTACATAATCGGCATGACTAGATATATTGAAAAATAGGAAAGACAACATGTCACCCGCCGGCCCACGCGTTAGCCAATGAGAAAATCATGTACATGGCTACGAATAGACCAAACATGCATGTTGTGTTTATGTTGTGTTTATGTACCATAAGGTCTTGTGACTACCTCAGTGCAGTGTTTAGTTCCTCTTTAAAAAAATTTATCCATCACATCAAAGAAAATTTTACATGTATGGAGTATTAATTCTATCTATATATACTAAAAACGACGATGAATTTGACGGTCAAACAAATCTTACTCTTACACCTTTGAGCCTACACTGTCAGATTTTATGACGATCGAATGCGTTAGATTAATCTAAAGAATTCATGTTGACGAAGTACTGCTAGAACTCTTTCTCACGCTATACATCAGACTCTTTCTCAGGCTATATTTTTCTAAAAACACGTGCCTGCGGCACGTGCCTTTGTGCTAGTAATAATAAAGCAAGAAACCTTTGCTTGGAGTACGATGAGGTAGAATACGCAAGCAGGCATCACCATCTGTGGACAAGGATGGCAATGAGGCGGTTTCGGGTCGGATATCCGCGGGTTTTGGGTTTAGCGAGTTTGGTTTTGGTTTGAATTTCTCACCCACGGTTTTCGGGTTCGGGTCCCGAAACCTATCGGGTTCGGTTTCGGGTTTGGGTTTTCACCCGTGGATACCCAATGGATAACCGAAATAAATCATTAGGAATTAAAACTCATGTTTGTTAATATACTAATAATAACATGTTTACTTATATACTACTCTAAGTTGACTCAAGCAATTATTTACCGATTGTTGCCTCTTGTTTAGTTGTTTATACATGTGAATATGTCATATATCATGCATATGTTTATAAAAAGTCATCATTGTTCTTAATATTTTGCTATACAAAACGAGTTTCGATATCCAATCGGGTTTTGGGTATCCGCGGGTTTCGGTTTCGGGATGGATTTTCACCCGAATCGGTGTTCGGGGCGGTTTCGGGTTTTAAGTTCGGGTTTCGGTTTTGGGTGCCCAGACACTCCACCCGATCCGAACCCGACCCGTTGCCATCCCTATCTGTGGAGCCCTTCTCCAAAGTCCAACCTAAGTACGTATCACAGAGTGATGTTTGTGTGTTCCGAGAAGCTAACATTTGGCAGCAGTATCAATTTACGCGTTCATGGCATTTCTTCTGATTCAAAACACACTGTGGAACAGGAATCCATTAGGTTACTATAATTGATCACTAGCGTTATGAAGCCATGAAGAACGTTTAGCAGGTATCACATCCAATGTTTTGATATTGGTAAGGAGAACTAAGCATGAGATAATTATAAAACCAATTACATAAGTCGTTGCTAATTCACGCGACAAAAACTACTAAAACTAATCAATTCATCATTAACACATATTTACTGTAGCACCATATTGTCAAATCTATACTTAGTAGATTCATCTCGTAAATTAGACCCAATCTGTGCAATTAGTTTTGTAATTAGTCTATCTTTAATATTACAAATTAGTGTCAAACACATTTAATGTTACATGTGCTAAAGTTTAGCAAAGACAAGCAAGCACCCCCTTAATCAATTTGTTGTGACCTTTCCAGCCTCCCAGAACGTAAAGATAAGAATCAATAAAATTGTTTATTAACCAACATGTTATATATGAGGGCTTCAACCAACGATGAATGCAGATCTACTAGAAACGCTGATTGTTTTCTTGTGCCAAGTGTTGATAGTATTGCCGTCAAATAACTACTCGTTCCTCCGTTTAAATTATAGGCCGTTGTTGGCTTTTTAGGTTCATAAATTTGCTATGAATGTAGACAAAACATTTATCTCGGTGCATAACAAAGATGATCAACCTAAGAAAAGTCGAAACGAGCTATAATTAGGAACGGAGGTAGTATATTTTTAGAGTTTATTCCCTATTTGATCTTAAGAAACTACTAGTTCCTTCCTTAGCCCTCAAAAAGTTTTTGTTCCCTGTATGGCCCTGTGTCGGGTATAGAACCCCAGATACCCGTAAGGAAGGAAGAAGTCTGTAACTCTACTAGAGATAGGACTCTACTCCCTCCGTCAAAAAGTGCAATTCTAACTTATTTTAGGACAAATTAGTGATGGCGCGAAAAGACTCTCGTGCCCTCATTTATTTGCCATATTCAGTTAGTTTTGGCATGTCAATCAAATCCCACCACTTAATTAGGAAGGTAGTTAAGATCCAATCTCTAGAATTGCATTCTTTGTGAGATTTTTTTCAAATGCTAGGATTGCACTCTTTAATCCTACTAGGACTAGTACTTTGTAAACCGACTAGTTCCCTGTCACCTGGATATATAAAGGAGGGTAGGGGTACCTAGATTGACAGATTGAGAGAGACCTCCTCATCTCAACTTAGATCCAACAAGTCTTATTGATCAATACACAAGATCGATAAGGCGAACTTGTACTCATATCCACTCTACGTAATACAAGATCAGCAACAGGACGTAGGGTATTACGCCTAATTGGCGGCCCGAGCCTGTATAAATCTCGTGTTGCGTAACTATCGAATTCCTGATTCTACAAACACTACTCCACCAAAACTCTACTACCTAGGATACCTCTCGGTGAGATTGCCGGTAAAACACCGACATCTGACGCGCCAGGTAGGTGGAGGTTCGCCAAGGATCCTATGGATAATTTGATGGCATTTTCAAGCAAATTCATCGCGCTCAAGTGGACGCGACCTTGTGTCTTTGGCTCCGGCGTACCTCGCACTCGTCATGGAGAAGACATCGGCATCAACAACCCACCCACCCCAATTTCTAAGATCAATCTACTCGGCCAGAAGTGGTTGTCGTTCGTGCAATCCATCTAACGACTCAACCTGATTTTACGCCGAATCCAGGACGACCTTGATTCAACGGCGCAACAATAAAGTCGCCGAATCGGACTTGGGATCAGACTCGAGCAGTTGGCATGCTGGAACGGAGCGCCACGTGCGTCTCCTGGTGGCGTGTTACTCGATTTCGAGACGGACCCCGAATCCTTTTTCATCTCGGCGTCGAAATTCCTGGCTTTGTGAACCGCTGTTCGCTAAGAGCTTGCAGTCTAAGTCACCGCGGTAGATTTTGACCATTAATTATTTATTCTGGCCGCACTTGTTTTGTCTACATAAAATCGAGGTGCTATTAGGACAAGTACAACCGTCTCTACGACTTGCTGTCTTTTTACACCAAGAGACAGCTTAAACAGACAGGTTGTACAATGGATCGTCTATTTGGCTGTCTGCAAGACTTTTAATACATGTTTGGACACGCAAATCATGATGATCTAGAACACAATTTGATCTTTGTAGCCAATTTGGTGCTTACATGAGAGAATGTACAATATATCCAAATAATGTAACAATATATCCAAATAATTTTAGTTTTCACAGATCATCTGCCAGATCACCATCGCCCAGATCAGAATCATCACCAGTCACCATGGATTATAAAATGGAAGAGAGGTATGACCAGAATCATCACCGGACAGTTATTTATACACGTATTCAGCACTTCTGTTCACACAAAAATAAGAACTGAAAAATGGCATGCAGCCCACAGGACTTTAGTTCACACAAGAATGGCTCCAAGGCTTAATTCTAACTCAGTTCAGCAAGACTCCCACAGATCAAACTAGGAAAAAAAATAAACATAGACTTGGCATGATTATTTCCACAAGATCAGTGCTCCACTCCCACAGTTCAGTGCTCCACTTCGACGGAGTCACCAAAATCTGAAAATGACAGACTTGGTATGATTATTTCTAAAGTAATAAACAGAATGAATGGATGAAACTGAAAAAGACAGAATGAGTGGATGAAACTAACCTCAGTTCTCAGCAAATAGTTTCGTTTTTAAACACCCATGACAGATATTCACTGCCGACAGATAGATATTCACTTATTCAGCACACCCATGACAGATATACATTGTCGACGGATACATAGAATTGTTGCACCTGATCACTGCATTGAACCTACCGATTATATGTACTACAGGTATCACTACTACCCTTCACTGCATTTGGAATTGTTCTAGCAAGCAAATGACAGGTACATCAAAGAAAAATTAGTGTCACCAGTTACAGTTACTCCTAGAGTATTTGAGTAAAACTAACAGAACCTTCACTCACTCAACATCTAGACATACGAACAACTCAAACATCAGCTAATGAACAACCTGCTGCAAAATTGAGGAATGATAAATATCGAAGCAAAACTGAAAGTGTACCATGTTGCAGTATCTAAACATTGAGGTAGCATCCATGGTTGAGACAAGGGGCTGCTGCCAAAGAAGCCGCTGGCACTATTGAAAAAGCATGCCCTGTCGGTAAACGAGGTTGGTGAAGAAGCAGATCCACGCATTGCTGCCCTTGGAGGTCCACCCGTTGTGGCCGGCGGAGCTCCTCCCGCTGCCGCCGCCGCCGCCGCCGAAGCTCCTCCTGCTGGTGTAGCCGGAGCTCCTCCCGCTGTCGCTGCTGGAGATCTCCGTGCCGCCGAAGCTCCTCTCTGCTGTCACATGGGACGGCCGGGTCGGACTCCTCTGCTCCGGAATCGGCACCACCCCGTGGTGGCCCCTGGACCTTCCGCACCCGCAGCCGCCGCACCCTTCTGCATCGCCGACGCACCCGAGCCTAGGGTTCGATGGGGGATGAAGAGGGAAGATTTGAGCCAGACTATTTGAGAAGAGGAGGAAGAAGATTTGGGCGCGAACCTTGGACGACAAAGGAATCGCTCCCGCGCAGCAGATCCCTGTCGACGGCGTCTCCCCGCAGCGGCTTGGTACAACGCGCGGCGAGTCGTTGCTGGAGGCTTGGAGCACGAGCCAAGCCCGTAGACGAGCGAGACGACGGCGCCGTGGGCAGTGCGGGCACGGAGGGGGCTTTCTCCAAAAAGACGATGCATGTCTACGGCAATCAACAACCCGTTGTATTTGCCCTTATACATCAAGGCCGAGAGAGCTGAAGCTAGCTGTCACGTCTTCACATGAATGATGATTAGTTCAATAAATTTACCGGTCAGGACTTCAACTCCAACGACAACTTCAAGCTAAGTACTCGTCTCGACTAGAGCTAGTCGGACGGATATCTAACTGCTCGACAACGCTACGGATTCAACTGAGAAGGCGGCTGATGATACACATGCTGTGACAACTCGGTGCAGCGACTCGATATGCACATCAACAACTACTCGACATGCTCCAGCTCGTACCGACGACCTCGACAGCTCGCGTGATAGCTACAACTCGACTCATGCAGTAGCACTGCTGCTCTACCTCGTCAACGACTACTCCGGCTCGGACACCGTCGACATCGACAACTCGGCACGGCTTCAGCTCATGACCGCCTACCCGTCGAACGACTACCTCGAATACTTCAGCTCGTGCCACCGTGCTGCTGCGCGTAATATCGACAACTCACGCTTCTCAGCTCGGCGAACGACTACTTCGACTACTTGACTCATCTTGAAACTACTCGAGAATGGTTCAATAACTAGTTGAATCAATTCCGACTAGTTGGCTTCATCAACAAACAACAAGGAGCCAAGCTAAGCGGTTGTTTTCACGCGTGGTGTATCCAGCGATTCAACACATCTTGCATATTTGTCTCATTATTTGACTAGCCCTATCAGTCCGGTGCACCTTCTGCGCTGGAAGCGGAAGGCAAGACAGAGTTCATTACTAGAGCAAGCTCCACTGACGGTCATGATACAGAGCGAGAGGTTTTCATGGCTTTTATAGATGCAACAACCTTCATATCATCGCGCTTGACCACTGTATAGCAAGAGGCGGTGTGGAGCCATCTCAAATCCGTACTACAAGAAGTTACAACTCTTTTTTTGAGTTGGAGGCGGACACGTCCCTGCTTGGCAAGCGACAACTCCGATCGTCGACCACAACTTGGACAACTTGGACCCCGTTCAAGTTGGAGGCGGACACGTCATTGCCTAGCAAATGGCAACTCCGATCGTCGACCACAACTCATATTTGGATAATGAGAAGCTAATATCAAGCTACACGCAAGAATCATGACGAATTCAACTCTCAAAGCCACCATACATCGGGAGATAACCAAATTAAAGATCAATACACTTGGCACATCATTACAAAATTAATTGGATTTCTTCCATATTCAAGCCATGGCTACGGGAAGGCCACTTCGTTCATGCAAAGCTCCACGAATCAAGCCAAGTTGAATAAATAGAGCAAAGCACACATACAAGATAGAGCAAAACATCGGGCTGTTGCCCACATTGACTTGCGGAACTTTGTTACGTGCACTCGGAAGCTGAAGATAAATACAAGTGGTAGACAACTATGTTATAAGCAAGAGAAGACACAGCAGAGCATGCACATCATCCATTATACGATCACAAAACAGTTGACAATGATCTCAAAGATGGGAGCTCTTGTTGTCAATACAACTCTAGTTCATATGCCGATGCACTACAGACGATTCGGTTGAGCAATCCTATGTAGGTCGTGATCCTCTTCCATCAATTGAGCCACATCTGGATTTGGCTTGGTGAGCGCGAGAAATCGTGGCTAATTCCTCCTCCTAAGACTTGATCCGGCAAGGTGATTTCGATCTCCATCTGCTCTCCCAACCTCAACAACTCACGCTCTGCCGCCATCAACTACTCGACACAACGCGTCGCCAACAACTTCAACCACTTAAACGTGGCTCCAGTTCGTGCTGGCAACATCGCCGTGCGCCACTGCCGACCTCGAAACCAATTTGCGTCGGCGACACACTGACATAGCTTCAACTACTTCAGCGTGCGTCGCCGTCGACCTCTACTACTCTCCTTGACTAGAAAACTAGTCGTGAACTGACATACAACTACTCGGCAAAAAATGTGATGAGGACATGAAATACATGAAGCGTGTTAAACACACATGGAAGGCATGGAGGACCAAAGAGGTCGATTGGGGACCAAGTCAAAGTATTCTCACGTTTTACACCAGGCTATCACGTCACCTTTGGTCTAAGGAAATAAAGAGATTGAATCCAACACGTTTTGGAAACGCTGGATTCGGACTGCAGGAAAGTCCTGACTTTCAACGGCCGCCACGACTTCATCCGCACTCCGTTTGGGGCGTTCAAGTACTTGATGGAAAGCTTATGAAGTCTACTTTCATATGGACCCAGACTCATGTCCATATCTGTCCCGAAGCGGCCGCAATCGTCAAATCATTGACCGAAGGTTTTTCTGTCCAGGTGCTGCGACACCTTATTTTGGCCCACGGGCCGTGTATCAAGTTGGGTCCATTAGGGACGCGTCCTAGGGTTGGAGCACGACCCCAGCACCCCTGTGGACGTCCTCCCCCTATCATATACCTCCTAGCCGCCGCCAAGAACACTTGAGTTTTGTTTTACATCTAGCTTTTAGCTACATTCACGGCCGCACAAATACGTGCTGTCCTCGTGATTCAGAACTCCACCTTCGAGTGATATTAAGATTGCTCGCCTTCTTTTTCTTGTTCGTTCTTTGATTGCGTACAGGAAGTTCTGATCTTGATTGCAACAGGGTCGGTAACCACAGGGAGTTGGTTCAGCGATTGCATTGGCGCTTCGGGTTCGCTCGTCGTAGTCGGATCGTGAGGGTCGACTTCCACCAAATCAAAATTATCCTCCACTCACCAAAAGATCGGGCACTTCAGCTCTATCAAGTGGTATCAAAAGTCCAGGTTGATCGGTGAGTTTTACCGAGTGTTGTTCCTTTACCTACAGTCCACAAAAACCAAAAAAAAATTCAGGTTAGATCATTGTCCCAACACCTTTCTTCGCCTTGCACTTTCTTTCAATAATTTGCGTTGTTGAATTTGTGTGCTTCGCGTTCAATTGTTGCTGGTCACTTTGTGCTTCCGCCGCTTTTCCATCACCGCCGCCGCCCCACCTCGCCGCCTCACATCGCAGCCCCCCCTTCCCCCCCCCCCCAAACCGAAACCCTCCCTGCCTCGGCCGCGCCTCCCACACTGAGTCCTACTCGGCCGCGTGTTCAAAGTTTGGAAAAAAAAGAAACAAAAAAGGAAAAGAAACAAAGAGGAAAGAATAAAAAAAGGAAACGGCAAAGTTGCCTAATCTTGCTCGGTTTACGTTTGGAAGTTTTGTGCAGTTTCGAACACCTTTACGAAAACGGCCATAACTTTTCGCTCAAATCTCTGTTTTCAGCGTTCTTTTTTTTCCGAAAAGCTTACGAAATTCTCCTATATAGGTCACCTGGCAAAGCCAGGTGTTGTCGGTTTCGAAGCCAAAAAATGCCGTTTACACAGCGTACTGGGCTCTGGGAGATTTCCCGTTTCTGCATACCCACTTCCTTGTTCACTTTGCTTGCTCCATAGCGCGTTGCACTTGTTTCCAGCAGCATAGTTACGTGTTTAGCACTATAATTCAACTTTGCATTATTGATTGATTGTGCTAATCCTTGATTTGAGTGCAGCCTACCCAGAACTACACATATTCCTACGACGAGCCGACTTTGTTTCTCCAGGCAATCGTTGCTCCAATCTTTCGCAGGTGCTACTTGTTGCTTGCAGGTCGCCCCTGTTGCTTGGTAAGAACGGATAAGAATTTGATCGCAGCATCTTTGTGAGCATCTCATACACACACATACACACCTTTGCTGTCCTAGGATTTTTGTTTTTGTGTTTGCGCTAATCATGTCAGGAGACGTCAACGGCATCGTGGCACGATTCGATGCGTGGTCCACGTCGGTCACGGCGTTGCACAAGGACTATGACAGTGACATGGAGCTAGACGATGGAGATCGCCACGGTTGTGCCCGCCGTGTGGTCTGTCCTCCACACATTGACTCATTTGCTACGATTAAATTTAATATACCCTCTTATAATGGCAAATATGATCCTGCTGCATATCTTGATTGGGAATTAGAGGTTGAACAAAATTTTTCATGCCTTGATATTCCTGCTAGCGCACAAGTTAAAGCTGCTATTAGTGCATTTACACTTTTTGCTTTAATGTGGTGGCGTGATTATAAACAACGACATCCCACTGCTATTCCAACCACTTGGGCTCAATTAAAAACTGCTATGCGACATCGCTTTGTACCTTCATATTATGCCCGAGATTTGCTTAAACAAATGCAGCAATTTCAGCAAGGTCAACAATCTGTTGAGGACTATTACCAGGAGCTACAAAAAGGTATGATTCGTTGTGGTTTGTTTGAGACGGATGACGCTGCTATGGCACGTTTTCGCGGTGGTTTGAACCGCGAAATTCAGGACATACTTGATTATAAAGATTGTGTTGATATGCCCACATTGCTTGAATATGCTTGCAAAGCTGAACGTGAAGTGCAGGGACGCCGCTCGACGACATATGCTAACTCTTTTGCAGGACGAAGCCCGGCATCCAGTATAGATCTTGCTCTCCCTGCGCCATCCACGCCTAGCACTACACCGTGCGAGAGGACGGTCACACCTACAGCGCCCACGATCACAGGTGTTCCACTCACGGATGGTGAGACCACTTCTCCTGTGCTGAATTTTTCCACATCTCATGCTATTATAGAGCAATTGTTAGTGGAACCATCTCTTGACGAATCTTTGTCACATGATGATGAGCTTGTTGTTCCTTGTGATAAAGATGAATTGGTTGATCATGCTTCAGTTCTATATGTTTTGGAACCAACCATTTGTACTAAAAATAAACATGTTATGCATATTGCTAGCGCAAATGATGAACTAAGATTGTTGTCTTCTTTACATACTTTGGGTTACATTGAATTTGATGATTTGTGTAATCTAGATTGTTTGCAAGAGAGACTTTTTCACAATGCTGATTTGCCTTGGTTTACTAAACACACTTATCATGTTATTGGCAAATATGACAACGAAGGACATTATATGATACAAAGAGTCTACATTGGTTGCGATATGAGTACTCCTTTTGTTGTGACAGATTATGATCAATTAGAGGACAGCCATAATACACATCCTAATTTACATTCCTCTAGTTCTATTTTCATAAACAAGTTTACTATAAAGAAGGGGAGCCTTGCTGGTTGCTCCCTATGCCTACTTTGTCTTTTTTTGGTACTAATCTTGTGCAGGATCATGTTGACAACCATATTGTGTCGTCCGATCCAGAAGTCTATATTCCTGCTGAAATGTCTATGCGAGATGACACATTTGACAATTCGAAGCATGGTGACCCTTCTCCTCCCAATACATTCGGTTTCTTTTGTTTTCGCAACCCCGTTCTCCTTTGCGTTGTGCAGGATCAGTTTCAAGTACAATTGACGCCGAGGACGGCTTTTCGTCAAGAAGGGGAGGATGATGAGGACATGAAATACATGAAGCGTGTTAAACACACATGGAAGGCATGGAGGACCAAAGAGGTTGATTGGGGACCAAGTCAAAGTATTCCCACGTTTTACACCAGGCTATCACGTCACCTTTGGTCTAAGGAAATAAAGAGATTGAATCCAACACGTTTTGGAAACGCTGGATTCGGACTGCAGGAAAGTCCTGACTTTCAACGGCCGCCACGACTTCATCCGCACTCCGTTTGGGGCGTTCAAGTACTTGATGGAAAGCTTATGAAGTCTACTTTCATATGGATCCGGACTCATGTCCATATCTGTCCCGAGGCGGCCGCAATCGTCAAATCATTGACCGAAGGTTTTTCTATCCAGGTGCTGCGACACCTTATTTTGGCCCACGGGCCGTGTATCAAGTTGGGTCCATTAGGGACGCGTCCTAGGGTTGGAGCACGACCCCAGCACCCCTGTGGACGTCCTCCCCCTATCATATACCTCCTAGCCGCCGCCAAGAACACTTGAGTTTTGTTTTACATCTAGCTTTTAGCTACATTCACGGCCGCACAAATACGTGCTGTCCTCGTGATTCAGAACTCCACCTTCGAGTGATATTAAGATTGCTCGCCTTCTTTTTCTTGTTCGTTCTTTGATTGCGTACAGGAAGTTCTGATCTTGATTGCAACAGGGTCGGTAACCACAGGGAGTTGGTTCAGCGATTGCATTGGCGCTTCGGGTTCGCTCGTCGTAGTCGGATCGTGAGGGTCGACTTCCACCAAATCAAAATTATCCTCCACTCACCGAAAGATCGGGCACTTCAGCTCTATCAAAATGAATATTGCTTGCGTGGTCCAACCAGTGAGTTAGCACGTTTTCATGTCGGAATCTAGTTTCTAGCCCAAGACCGAGTTCAACACAGAGGCTCAACGTTTGAAGCATACACCACATGTTGCAGAGTCAAACTTCAAAAACCGTCAGCTGAGTAGGAAAAGCTACAGAACTCAATTCATGAAAAAAGTCCACACGTCTCCACTCCTATTGGTTTCCCTTGAGAATTAAATTTGGGACATTTTACTACATGACATGGAGATATTGATCGAAACCAAACAAGGCGTTGAAGGTTCACGGAACAGATTAAAGAAAGATTAAATTCTTCGTTCTGACTTTGAATCTGAAACGGAAAAAATATATATGTACCAATTGTGACCAAAAATCAAGTACGAAGCAGAATGGGTGTATTTATTTCTACCAAGTTCTCATTTACAGAAGTTGTGCATCGCCTGAACCTGAAATCTAGTCTGCCAACGGCAAGATCAGCAACAACTTATATTGTTATTATCCGGGGTCTCGAGTACTTGTTTCATAATTACGGATAGCACAAAGCGAGAGATATTTCCCAAGGAGTACGACTGGCCTAAGAGCAGTCCGTTCTTTAGGATTTTCAAGTAATTGTTTCAAAAAATATTAACAAGTCTAGGAGAAAAATACTTAGAGAATCCGAGGTTTCCGAGTACTTCTTTGTAATACAAGAAGTTCAAAGCGAGAAATACAACTCGAAAAGGCATGATTAGCCTATGACACCATTGATGTCTGACGTTTCCGAGTATTGTTTTGGAATATAAGCAGTCCAAGCGAGAAACATACCGGGGTCTTCGAGTCCTTGTTTTGCAAGACGAGCAAGTTCAAGTGAGAGATGTTTGCCCGAAGAGGTATACTGGCCTGACAGCAGTTCATTTTAACTGTTCTCTGGAGTCTTCGAGTACTTGTAAATAAAAGCAAGTCCAAATGAGAGACGTTTGGAAGGATTATAACCATAGAACAACTGATTTCATTTTATTATCTGAGGTTTTCGAGTACTTTCTTGTGATACAAGAAGTACAAGTGAGAAACGCAACTCGAAGGGGCACGATTAGCCTATGACACCATTGATGTTCGACGTTTTCGAGTACTGTTTTGGGATATAAGCAGTCCAAGTGGGAAACATAATTTTCTAAGGCTTTCAAGAGACTATAATTACTTGTGCCAGCACAAGATGAATGTCTAAGCCTACCAAATAGCTTGGTAAAAGCGGCTACTCAAAAGGTTTAATTATCAAATTACCAGAAAGGCTGCGAAACTAATTCCAGTTCTTCCGAGTATTTGTTCCATGATGTGAGCAATTCAGACGAGAAGTATATCTGGAGAAAGGTTACTGAAACCTCGGCTATAAGAGCTTATTTCAAACATTCGAGTTCCTAGTGCTCGAGTGGCTACAGAGATTGCTACATCTCAACTGAAGGCTCGCGAGTTTGAGGGATTCAATTGGAATCATACAACTTGGATTTCTTCAGGTACTCGATTACAAGTTCCCTTGCAACTTTCGAGGGTTGCATTCATTTTCTAGGTTGTTTCTACTCCTTTCATACAGTTCTGTTTAATAACAACTCGTAAAGACTTCAGAGAATAAAGCTTTGCATTAAAAAATATAAGATTGTATCTACAACTTATGCACATACATTGTTTTTGCACTGCCGCGTTAATTAAGGTCTAAACTAGCTACGATCTTCTCTGCTGTTTACTTCATGATCTTCAGGTACTTGTCAAAATTGGATGATAGAAAGTACTCAGGAGCAACAGGATTAATGGAATATGTTGCAACATTGGCAACAATTCTCCAAGCCACGCAACGTACCATCACATCTCAGCCAGCTCCTATGCTCAGGGGCTGGACACCATTTACAACTTGGTTCACCATCTGGCTTGCCTAGTTGACTTCCCTTCGATGTTTTCAAAGTCGCCAAATACCAATGGTGGGGCAACAACCACATTGGCACCTGACTCCTAGTGTTGGGGAAGATCGCAGCCAACAAGTTAACCACAACCTCCTCTCTGCCACTTCACCAACAATGGCTACTCGACTACTTATTGATCGACGCATCTCCGACTGGCTCCTATGCTCGGGGGCTGGCACATGAAGACTACTCGACTGACAAGCTTTGAAGGATGATTTGGAACCTAATTTAAGAGGACACCGGATTTTTGGACCAATATCGAGATTTTTTTGAAACAAAAATCGAGGCTACCATTATTTTTGAGAACCAATTTCTACTCGATCAACGATCTCCAAGGATGTTTCAATCACTGGACCCTTGAATTGATTGTGTTAATCAATTCAAGGCTCGGGGGCTGATGACAGACATCCACAACCGTTGACTTTTTCAAGACAAAGTTTGAAGATTTCAAGGCTATCAATATTTGAGCTCCTCGCAGCCTCACGGCATCCTTGAAGCACTCCGAAGATTCAACCAAGATAACTACTCGACGGGAATCTCAGAAGTACTCAAATGCTGCAACACTCGGCTACGAAGCGGTCGGGGGCTTGTCGGATATAGAACCCCAGGAACCCGTAAGGAAGGAAGAAGTCTGTAACTCTACTAGAGCAAGGACTCTACTCTGTAATCCTACTAGGACTAGGACTTTGTAAACCGACTAGTTCGCCGCCACCTAGATATATAAAGGAGGGCAGGGGTACCTTAGATCGGCAGATTGAGAGAGACCTCCTCATCTCAACTTAGATCTAACAATTCTTATTGATCAATACACAAGATCGATAAGGTAAACTTGTACTTATATCCACTCTACGTAATACAAGATCAGCAGGTATTACGCCCAATTGGTGGCCCGAACGTGTATAAATCTCGTGTCACGTAACCATCGAATTCCTGATTCTATGAACACTCCACCAAAACTATACTACCTAGGATACCCCTCGGTGGGATTGTCGGTAAAACACCGACACCCTAGGTTCAGCATTCATTCCTTTCATGACCTCCTGCTACATTTTCCATTCAGCTCCCATTATACTCTATGTGCAAAGACAATTTTGCCCCTGTTGGCCCCACCACCTTTCTCCCATCTCTCCTTTCTCTTTCTGTGCAATCTTCTCTTCCCGACAGGCTCCTCCACCCCCTTTGCCCCAACCTTGTCGGCCGCCTCCGGCCTGCTCCACCCACCACGCCGCCCAGCCTCCTCCACCCCGACGGGCGCCGCCGCCCTACTGTTGGCCTAGAATTCAAGGATAAAAGGGTAGAGAGCTTAACCTTAGTTAGCCACTCACTACCCCAGACAACCTGTCTTTACCTAACTTGGTCTACTTCTACGACTAGAATAGGAGGACAACAGAATAAGGTGAGAAAAGGGGGGTTTCTCTGGGCCCTAGCGCTATTGTTATGAGTACACCCGAACGTGGTGGAGTACAAAGGACGGACAGGACTGTCACCACATGTCGCCTACCACTGTTGTTCCGTGGGGTGCAACACAACCCTCGGCAGCTAGCCAGCACAGGCACCACGCCTAAGCTTTCAGCTACTAACCTCCACCCAACGCAAAGGGCTTATGAGGTAATCCCAAATGGTCATCGCTGTCACCCACGCAGACAAGAGATCCCGCAGACCAATGATAGGAAAGGTAAATTACTAAAAGTAATAAGTAAACTAGCGAACTATTAGGGCAAGAGACCGAGGAACTTACTGAAGATAACTTCTGAAATATATTCCTCGGGGATGGAACAATGTTGAGGAGAGGCCGAGAGAACTCTTGAACTCGCTCTACAAACTTGGCTGTCACCCAAGTACTCACCCACTACTCTCTCTACTCTAAAGAGGAAACTCTACTAAGCTTCTCTTCTCTCCAAAGTGGTGTGTCTTCTCAAGGTGAAGAGTGGTGCCTTTTATAGCTTCTAGGGTCGGTTCTCAGCATCATGATCAAGCTAAGCACCAGCTTAACTGTCACACGAAAGGGAGCACGTGGCAGCCTCAGGGGCAGGCCGGTCGGCCTCCCCTAGGCCGATCGGCCTGGGCTGAGTGCCCCATGGCACCGCCTTGTGCATGGATGCTCCAAATTAGCTCATGAGGTCGGTAACGGTTGCTTTTGATCAAAGCTGTCCGAGAATCCTAGGTTTGTGGGCCCTTCAATCCATGCAAACCATAGGCTTGGCCTTTCGGGTCCTTGGATCAAACCAACGTTGATCTCACATCTCAGGATGCATAGCATTGTGTTTGTGATCTCATGGATCAGTGACGTGGCCAGAGGCCGTGGTAGGGGCCGGTCGGCCTAGTATAGGCCGGTCGGCCTGGCTTTGAGCCAAAACCAGCACTCTTTTACCTGTTTGCTCCTTCACTCACAAATCATTCAAAACTTGTGAAACTCATTAGAAATATTTAAATTCATTTTGAAAGAGCATTTGAGAGCCAGAATTACTACGGAATGTTGGTGGCAAAATCTTGCGACATCGACCACCAACACCTATGATCGGGCTCCCCGATGCGCCACCCTGGCATGCTCCGCCGCCCTGTCCAAGCGCCTGCCCGCGTCGGAGCTGAAGCTCCTCCGACCGCATGCCGCCCAGGCCTACGCCGCCCGCCGCGTCGCCTTGGCCTCCTCCGCCCGCTGCAAAGCTCGAGCTCGCACCCCCCCTTCCCCCCGACTTCCTCCGCGCGCCACGCCGTCCCGAACTCCTCCACCCGCCGCGCCTCCCCAACCTACTCCGCCCAGCGACCGATTGCGCAGAGGATCGGTTGTACGAGGAAGGAAAGAGAGGAGCGGATTGCACAGAGAGAAGGAAAAGGAGAGGTGGGAGAAACAAGGTGGGGTCCACAAGGGAAAATCGTCTTTGCACATGGAGTTTAATGGGAGTTGGATGGAAAATGTAGCGAAAGGTCATAAAAGGAATGAAAGTTGAACCCAGGGTCATAGAGGGAACACAATTTTTTTGAAGGCCAAGGAACCCGTAGTTTTTCTAGGGCTAAATAGGGAATAAACTCTATATTTTAGGTACAAGCAACACAATAAGAAATAAAACAATATCTGACTGCATCAGCACAACAACAAATTTGTCTGTATCAACATTTATTAGAAACAAGAATATATTTAATTAATATTTCAGCCGGTGCATCAACCAATGCATATGGCTGTTCATTATTACAAAGACACACCACACGGTGAACAAAACTTCCAGTTCAGTTTGCATAGGCCAAACAAAATCAACAAGAACCAATTCTATTGATAAAACACTAGCCATTCGAAGCGAAAATTTCCATGACCGTAGTTTCAAGCACACGGCACCCCAACGTAACTTGGGATCGCTCCCCCTCCTTGATGCAGCAATGACCAGAAATGTATCCAATATGTTCCTCTATGGATAACCTGCATAGGAGTAACAACTTTTGGGTTGTTAAAAATCATGTCATTCCTATTTAACCACATCGACCAACATTAGGATGAAGCCCCCACCAATATTATGTACATAAGCTTATTATTAACCCCGGATAGCCATCCATTAAAGATATGATGACTATCTGTATGCGGTTTAATATTAAAAGAATCTTGTACAGTTCTCCATATAAATTTAGCCATGGGAAAATCAAAGAAAAGGTGTTGAATGGACTCATTTAGGTTGCAATAACAACACTTTAGAACTCTCCTCTAATGCTTTTTTGCTAAATTATCTTTGGTTAGGACTACTTCTTTAATTAGATTCCACATCAAGATCTTGACTTTTAAAGGCAACTTCAATTTCCAGATTATGTTGTTGTATGGTAGATTTATAGGCACAACGAGTAGCTTATGCATCGATCGAATTGTGAATCGGCCATTCTGTTGTAGAGGCCAAAAGAACATATCTCTCCGGTTAGCTGGTCGGACATTTACAATCTTGGCCACTATTTGTCGCCATGTTTGTAAGTTATTGCCAACCAAAGACCATCTAAAGGCAATGCTCAAAGGATTCGATCTAAGCACTGCTGCCACAGTTGCACTCTTCTTCCTTACAATGTTATAAAGGTCTGCATATTGCTCTTTAAAGGTGTGGTGCCAAACCAAGAATCCTCCCAAAATCTAACTTCAGATCCATCCCCTAATTAAAATCTGCTTGTTCTCAAAAGGTCATTTTTTTACTTTCATCAATCCAGACCAAAAATGAGAATCACATGCATGTATTCAACTTGTGTGATGGTTTTGTGTCTCAAGTATTTATTCCTAAGGAGTTTTTGCCGGACCCCTTTTTTTTTACGAAACAGTGGGGAAAACCCCTGGCTCTTTTTCCTTTATAAATAAGAGAAAACATAATATGTACAGGTAAAAGGCCTTAGGCCTAAAGAAAGACCCTATCTAGTGAAGGAAAAACAAGAGTTACAGATTACATAACCAAATATCAAGAACCGCTTTCAGAGAGGGCTTTGCTCTTATGATTGCCTTTTGCATTTCCTCATTGATCAGTCTATAAAGCCATTTAATAAGTAAGCATTTGTTCCGTAGATTTAAGTCTAAGATTCCTAAACCCCCTTGTTCTTTTGGTGTACAAAGAACACTCCAGCTTGTCAACCTATACTTTTTCTTATGTCCATCATTTTGCCAAAAAAAATATAGACCTGTAATAGTCTAGTCTTTTCAGGACGCCCTGAGGAACTTTGAAGAAAGATAGCATGAACATAGACAAGTTGCTAAGAACAGAGTTAATAAGAACCAACCGACCACCAACAGAAAGCATTTTTCCTTTTCACCCACTTAGTTTTTTTTTGGAACCTTTCCTCTATTTCTTTCTATCTGAATTTCTAAGTTTTCTATAATGCATAGGAATACCTAGATATCTAAAAGGGAGAACTCCCATGTCACATATGAAGATTTGTGAGTATTCACTCCCTAGATTCCTAGCTTCACCATAACAAAACATTTCACTTTTATGGAAGTTTATGTTGAGGCCAGACAATTGCTCAAAAGCACATAACAAGAGCCTTTTTCTTTTTATGCATCTCATGGATTGTCTCATATAGAATGACCACACCTTCCAAAATATATCTGCCACGCATAAAGGCTATATGAGAGGGCCTAATAACCTTTTGTGCTACCAAATTAATCCTATTGGTGAGAACCTTGGTGATAATCTTAAAACTAACATTCAGTAAGATCGACCTATACTATTGGATCTTTATTGCCTTAGCTCGTTTTGATAAAAGAGTAATGACCCCAAAATTAAGACTATGGAGAGGTAGATTTCCTTGGTGAAATTCATTAAAGAGATCCAAAAGGTTCGCCTTTATGATTTTTCAGAATTTTTGATAAAATTCAGCTGGGAATCCATTCGGACTTAGAGCTTTATTATGTTCTATTTGGAAAATGGCCTCTCTAATCTCTCTCTTGCTAAAAGAATCAATGAGTATCTCATTTTCTATCAAAACTTGAGGAATATCTCTTGTATAAGCTTCATCTAAAAGAAAATGATTACCTTCTGGGATCAAAAAGGTCTTTGTAGTAATTAGTAATATAAGTTTCTAAGTTCTCTTTTCCTACAATAACACCTTCATCCAGTTCTAACTGGTAGATCCTAGTCTTATGATATCTACCATTTGCAAGAAGTTGAAAGTATTTTGTATTATCATCGCCCTGTGTTAATCTAGTTACCTTAGACCGCTGAAGCCAATATAGCTCCTCTTCCCTAAGCAACTTAGATAATTCAGTTGTGAGATAATTCTTATACTCTAACTCTTGAAGTTACAAACGTACAACTTCAGATTTCCTGTCAAGCTCATCTAGATGTTCTAATAAAAAGGATTTTTTTCTCCTGTTTTCACCTACTAAATTCTTGGCCCATCCTCTCAAGTGCCTACGAAGGGCTCTTATCTTGATTTGCCATCTCTGCATATGCGAGTTTCCCCAAGTTTCCCTCTGCCACACCTCAGCTATCATATCATGGAAGCCATCCTTGATCAGCCCTCCCAATTCAAACTTATATTGGTGATTTTTGCCTCTATGAACAGCTTCCCTGGTATCCAGCAATAAAAGTGTGTGATCTGAGAGTTCTCTTGTGACAGCCTCCTATTACAAATGGGATATTTTTTTCTCCCAGGCTGTGCTGACCAGGATCCTATCCAGCTTTTCAAAAGTTGATACCTCTGGTGAGCTTGCTCAAGTGAACTTCCGACCTGAGAACGCAAGCTCTCTTAGGTTCAGTGATTCAATGCAGGCGTTAAACAGTAAAGGCCAACGACCATCAAATCTATCATTGTTTTTTTTTCTGCTAGGTTTCTAATTATATGAAAATCACCACCAACCATTAGCGAAAGAGTTTCTACACTGCAAGAATTAACAAAATCTGCAAGAAAAGCATCCTTGTGTTTGGGTTGAACCGCATCATAAACCGCCATTAAAACCCATCGGAAACCATCACATTTGTTTCTTACATGGAATTTAACAAAAAACTCTCCCACATAAAAATTTTCTACCACAAAAACCTCTACGTTAACCCCAAGCAAAATACCACCTGACCTACCTCTAGGCAAGACCCAATACTAGAAAAACTCTCTTCCACCACAATAGGCACTTAACATCTCATAAGTCCCTTCTATGTATTTCAAGCAAGGCAATGAAATCAAGTACCTTTTGGACAGCAATATCACGAAAACATTTTGTTTAAGTCATGTCTCGAAGACCTCTACCATTCCAAAAAAAACTCTTCTCATTTAAGAACATATTGTTTTTTGGATGTCGACCCTTTACGAGACAACTTCAAACTATTATTCCTTGCATTTCTATCCACTATCTTTTTCTTAGGTGCTGCTGATTTTCTGGGAAGTTTAACAACAAAGTTTTGTTCCAGACTATTATCGTCCATTAGCTTCTCTGTTAAGTCCCCCACATAGAGGACAAAGAGCCAAATGATCAACCTCATCATCTGAAACATCTACATCTAAGTGGCTATCCTGACATGTTTGTGAAACAGAAGGAAGCTTAAATCTTTCTATTTCTACCAATTTTATAAGCACAACAGAAGATTGAACACTCTTAGCATCTTTGCCAATAGAGACACCTATGTTCTTTACATTTTCTGTAGTATGCTTATATGAAAATGAAAGAATTGAATTATTATATAGCTTACCTTCATCCACTTCCAGGTTCTTTTATGCGGCAAGTCTTGCCATCCTCTCAATAGAATCCTCGTCTATTGTGGTTTCACGTCTTTTGCTTCTCCTTAGCGGCGTGCCAATATCCTCAGAAATCAATATACCCCTATATGACACTATATAAAAAAACTCGACCTGCGGGGTGTAAGACAGCCCCCGGGCTTTGTGCTAAGAGAGAAGACTTTCTCACGCAGGCCGAAAAAACCCCGAACCTATGTCCCAACCTTGCACAGGGGCTCGTAGCCCTTGTGGGACAACCACTGGACTGATGGCTTCTGCAACTACCCCAGGTAGGAGAGCCCAAGCCAACCACAGATACGACCTGGGCCGGGCCTTGACCTATGCTTTGGTTGTAGTGACCGATGAGGGGTTTTTTTTAATCTCAGCCTGAAATTCGCTCCCACGGGGAGTCGAACCCAGGACCCGAGGAATGCTACTGAGCCCACCTAACCAAGTCAGCTAGGGCCATTTTGCATATATGACACTATATCAGCTGTCAAAATTCCCACACCCACCACACTGCTATCATGCTTGGTCATCTACCGAACCACGGAACCAGCAAGGTTTTAAATAAATTTGTTGACGCTAGGATGATCTCTATCGGACCCACTATAGATCGTTCACATGGAAACTTATGAAAAGAATATTTCTTTTACGGTAATGCTCTATATCGGGCGTCTGACGCGCGTCGGACGATACCGCAAGTGGCCACCACACACCTGCGTAAATGGACCATTATGTCTTCTTCTTCCTCCTCCCAACACTCCGCCAGCAACTCCCACTACATCGACCACCTCCGTCGTCGCCCCCTGGCTCACCGCCGGCCACCTCGCCGACGCCCCCTAGAGTCTATCGCCGCCGCTGTGCTCCTCCCCTTCCTCGCCTTCCTCCAGCGTGCTGCCCAGCGCCACCTGCGGCCTAGCACTTCCTCCGCCCGCCATTGCTTGCGTGGAGCTGGAGCTCATCCTCCTGCCAAAGCTGCCTAGAGCCAAGACTCCTCCACCCGCCCAGAGCTGGAGCAAATCCACCTCCCACGGCCTCCCAGAGCTGGAGCTCCTTTGCCCTCCAAGGTCGCCCGTGCTAATGGCCGCCGTTCGTGCTCATCCACTCTCCACGCCATCGATTTGTGTAGCTCGAGCTTGATTTGTATCGATTCGGGCAAGCTCGATCTATTTTTGTCGTCCGGAGCTCCGTCTCTCTCATCCTTGACTCCTCGGTCGCCGAAGTTGCACCTCTCCTACATGGAGCTCTGCCCGTTTCCACTCGATTGGGATGGAGAGCACCTGGCATTGGGGAGGTATTTGATGACATTTCTGTAGCCATTCTCGAATGTTGCAAATACTGACTTTCATGTTTCAATCGCGCATTCTTAATGTTGCAAATGCACCGTTTAGATGTTGCAAAAAAAACTTTACATGTTTCATGCAACATTACCCGATGTTGCGGTGGGAATTTCCCCTAGATGATGTTCGATTGATGGTATTCGATGGCATTTTTGTACGCATTTCTGATGTTTCAAATATTGACTTTTCATGTTGCAATCGCGTATTCTTAATGTTGCAAATGCATATTTTAGATGTTGTAAAAAACTTTACATGTTTCATGCAACATTACCCGATGTTGCGGCAAGAATTTTCACTGCTACAGTACCGTCTGATATTTTCTCCCCCATCGGACGTCCAGGCGCTAGCATCTCTCTTTCTTTTATCTTATTTGTTGTGAGGTAATAAATATTAATAACCACTAACACCATCTTCCTAAGCAGCTTTCTCTAAATGGAGAGCTCTATTTCTAAATGTTTTTGCAAGGATATTAGTCATGATAAGTTCAAATCTCGATCATGATAAGTTTCAATTTCGGTATTGTCCTTCTCTTTTACATGACAAGCTCTATTAACACAGGTGCACTTGAACATGATAAGTTTAAATTTGGATATTGATGAGGACATCAATGACCACACGCGTACATCTACACCAGCAGCACCTTCATCCCAGGCGCCATCCTCAGCTGGACCCATCACTCGGGCTCGTGCGAGAGAGCTGAACTTTGTCATGCTACTGAAGAATGACGACCCAGAAGATTAGAAAGAGATTTCGGACTACAGAAAAGGGTCAACTTCAAACGGCCGCCACGACTTCATATGGACTCCGTTTGGGGCGTTCAAGCAGTTGATGGAAAGCCCATGAAGTCTACTTTCATATGGATTCAGTCTCATATCTATATCTGTTCTGAGGCGGCCGAAATCATCAAATCATTGACCAAAGGTTTTTCTGTCCAGGTGTTGCGCCACCTTATTTTGGCCCACGGGCCGTGTATCAAGTTGGGTCCATTAGGGACGCGTCCTAGGGTTGGAGCACGACCCTAGCACCCCTTTGGTCGTCCTCCACCTAACATATACACCCTAGCCGCCGCCAAGAACACTTGGGTTTTGTTTTACATCTAGCTTTAGCTACACCGAACACGTACAAACACGTGTTGTCCTCGTGTGATTCAGAACCCCACCTTCGAGTGATATTAAGATTGCTCGCCTTCTTTTTCTTGTTTGTTCTTCGATTGCGTACAGGAAGTTTCTGATCTTGATTGCAACAGGTTCGGTAACCCAGGGAGTTCGTTCAGCGATTGCATTGGCGCTTCGGATTCGCTCGTCGTAGTCGGATCATGAGGGTCTACTTCCACCAAATCGAAATTACCTCCACTCATCGAAAGATCGGGCACTTCAGCTCTATCAAGTGGTATCAGCTTTCCAGGTTGATCGGTGAGTTTTATCGAGTGTTGTTCCATTACCTACAGTCCACAAAAACAAAAAAAAGAATTATCAGGTTAGATCTTTGTCCCAGCACCCTTTTGAGCCTTGCACTTTCTTTCAATAATTTGCATTGTTGAACTTGTGTGCTTTACTATTCAATTGTTGCTGGTTACTTGTGTTTCGCCGCCGCCGTTCCTCGCTTTCCCCTGCCTCGCGCCAACAACAGCTATTGTCGCCCCCCCCCCCCGCCCCCCATCCCAACCAGATCGCCCACCTCTACCTGCATCGCCCCACCTCCCAGACCGAGACCCCCTCTCCATCGCACCCCCCCCCCAAAACCGACTAAAAATCTAAACCGACACCCCCACGTCGCCCCCTCCTGATCAATTTCCGTTTCCTATCGCTACACGCACCGACCTCGTTTCGTTTCCTAGAGGCGATCGGTCTAGCGCCATTTCTGTTCGGTTTGGATAGTTAAAAAAAAGGAAAGTTACAAAAAAAAGGAAAGAAAAAAAAGAAAGAAAGAAAAAGGAAAGAATAAAAAAAGGAAACAACAAAGTTGCCTAATCTTGCTCGGTTTTCGTTTGGAAGTTTTGTGCAGTTTCGGACACCTTCACGAAAACGGCCATAACTTATGAAATTCTCCTACGTGCACCACCTGGTACCAGGTGAATTCGGTTTCGAGGTCAAAAAACACCATTTACACAGCGTACCGGGCTCCAGGAGATTTTCCGTTTCTGCATACCCACTTCCTTGTTACCTTCGCTTGATCCATAGCGTGTTGCACTTGTTTCCAGCGGCTTTGTTACGTGTTTAGCACTATAATTCAGCTTTGCATTATTGTTTGATTGTGCTAATCCTTGACTTGAGTGCAACCTACCCAGAACTACACATATTTCTACGACGAGAAGACTTTTGTTTCTCCAGGCAATCGCTGCTCCAATCTCTCACAGGTATTACTTGTTGTTTTTCGGTCGCCCCTATTGCTTGGTAAGAACGGATAAGAACTTGATCGCAGCATCTTTGTGAGCATTTCACCCACACATTTGCTGTCATAGGATTTGTTTTTGTGTTTGCGCTAACCATGTCAGGAGACGACGACAAGATAGACACCAAGCTGCAAGGCATGAGGACCGACCTTGATGGACTTAAAGATGACATAAAGACGCTGCATGAGAAGGTTGATTCCGCGATCTCTTCATCCAATGAGCGTCTCGATCAGCTTGACCTTGCTCAGACAGCCGCCAAGTGTACATTTGACACCTTGACGGCCCGGCTTGACGCGATGAACACGATGCTTATGACGATGAACGTGACGCTCATGGAATTGCAGAAGGGCTATGGTGGTGACACGGAGTATGAGGATGGAGACCGCCGCCCTCGTGCCCGCCGTGTGGTACGTAATCTGGTTAATGATTCATTTGCTAAGATTATATTTAAGATTCCTCCTTTTAATGGCAAATATGATCCTGCTGCATATCTTGATTGGGAGTTAGAGGTAGAACAAAAATTTTCATGCCATGATATTCCTGCTACGTCTCAAGTTAAGGCTGCTATTAGTGAATTTACTGAGTTTGCTTTAATTTGGTGGCATGAATATAAACTCAAACATCCCACTACTGTTCCTTCTACTTGGGCTCAATTAAAGGCTGCTATGCGACATCGTTTTGTTCCTTCTTATTATGCCTGAGATTTGCTTAACACCATGCAGCGATTCCAGCAAGGCCAACGATCCGTTGAGGACTGTTACCAAGAGTTACAAAAGGGTATGATTCGTTGTGGCTTGTTTGAACAGGATAATGTTGCTATGGCACGATTTCGTAGTGGGTTGAATAGAGAAATTCAGGATATACTTGATTATAAGGAGTATAATGATATGACCACATTATTTCAATATGCTTGCAAAGCTGAACGTGAAGTGCAGGGATGCCACTCGAAGACATATACTAACCCTTTTGCAGGAAGAAGCCCGTCGTCCAGCTCCACGCCTTCCACTCTAGCGCCCACTACACCTAGCACTACACAACGCGAGAAGACGACGAAACCTGCAGCAACCCCAGCACCAGGCACAGCTCCTTCCTCCGGTCGTGCACGGGGTGTTCGGTGTTTTCGTTGCCAAGGCTTTGGGCACATGCTTCGTGACTGCCCCAACAAGCGGGCTTTGATCATATGTGACGATGGTGAGTACTCTTCCGCTAGTGATTCTGATGAACCTTAACATGCTATGATTGCCACTTACCATGTAGATAATGAGGCGGTCCATGCTAATCCCAGCGACGCAAATAGGTATGAAAGTCTTGTTGCGCAGCGTGTTCTTAGTACACAGGTCGCTCCGCCGGAGAAAAATCAGCGACACACTCTTTTCCATACAAAGGGTGTTGTGCAGGAGCGGTCGATTCGCATCATCATTGACAGCGGCAGCTGCAAAAATTTGGCGAGTACTATGCTGGTCGAGAAGTTGTCATTACCCACTCGTAAGCATCCGCATCCCTATCATATTCAGTGGCTTAACGATGGTGGAAAGATTAGAGTATCACAGTCGGTGCGTGTTCCGTTCTCCATAGGTGCGTATTATGATTTTGTTGATTGTGATGTTATTCCTATAGAGGCATGTTCTTTGTTACTTGGTAGACCTTGGCAATATGATACTGATAGCTTGCATCATGGTCGTTCGAATCATTATTCTCTCATGTTTAAAGGTCAGAAAATAATTATACATCCCATGACTCCTGAACAAATTGTTAAAGATGACCTTGCTCGAGCCGCTAAACATGCTAAACAACTTACGCCATCACCATCGATGTCGGCACCTCCTGAAATCAAGTTGAACACTCCTGTTTTATTTACTACACGTGCTGATTTTGATGATCTATGCGTTGATGAGCTACCTTGCTATGCATTTGTTTGTTCTAGTGTGCTCGTTTCGCTTGATGATGTACCATCTTTGGATATTCCCCCTGCGGTTGCTAACCTTTTGCAGGAGTACACTGATGTTTTTCCCTAAAGATTTACCGTCGGGACTACCACCACTTCGTGGCATTGAGCACCAGATCGACTTCATCCCAGGCGCACAACTTCCGAACCGCACCCCGTACCGCACAAATCCTGGCGAGACGAAAGAGATTCAGCGCCAGGTACAGGCGTTGCTTGACAAGGGTCACATTCGTGAGTCTCTTAGTCCTTGCTCTGTTCCAGTGTTACTTGTTCCGAAGAAGGATGGATCGTGGCGTATGTGTGTAGATTGTCGTGCTATTAATAACATCACCATTTGTTATCGATATCCTATACCACGCCTTGATGATATGCTAGATGAGCTTAGTGGTGCCATTATTTTTACTAAGATTGATTTGCGTAGTGGTTACCATCAGATTCGAATGAAATTAGGCGATGAATGGAAAACGGCTTTTAAAACTAAATTTGGCTTGTATGAATGGTTGGTTATGCCGTTTGGATTGACTAATGCTCCCAGCACTTTTATGCGTTTGATGAATGAAGTTCTAAGGCCCTTCATAGGTTTGTTTGTTGTTGTATATTTTGATGATATCTTGATTTACAGCAAGTCTATGGAAGAGCATTTAGAACATTTGAGTGTTGTTTTTAATGCGTTGCGTGCTGCTCACTTGTTTGCTATCATGGAAAAATGCATCTTTTGCACACAATGTGTTTCGTTTCTTGGCTATGTTGTTACTCCACAGGGCATTGAGGTGGATAGCAGCAAGATTGATGCAATTCGGGAGTGGCCTACACCGATGACGGTCACGCAGATTCGGAGTTTTCTTGGGCTTGTAGGTTTCTACCGTCGATTCGTACGTGATTTTAGCTCTATTGCAGCACCTCTCCATAAGCTTACAAACAAAGGCGTGCCATTTAGTTGGAGTGATTCACAGGAGATCGCCTTCACCACTTTGAAAGATAAGTTAACACATGCTCCTCTCTTGCAATTGCCTGATTTTAGTAAAATATTTGAGCTAGAATGTGATGCCAGTGGTATTGGGTTAGGTGCTGTTTTGTTACAAGAAGGAAAACCGGTTGCTTATTTTAGTGAAAAATTAAGCGGTGTTAGCTTGAAATATTCTACTTATGATAAAGAACTTTATGCTTTAGTGCGTACTTTGCAAACTTGGCAGCACTATCTCTAGCATCGTGAGTTTATAATCCATTATGATCATGAGGCTTTAAAACATATTTGTACCCAAAATAATCTGAACCGTCGTCATGCTAATTGGATAGAATTCATTGAGTCTTTTCCTTACATCATTAAGCACAAGAATGGGAAGGAAAATGTGATTGCTGATGCTTTATCTCGTCGATATACTATGCTGTCCCAATTGGATTTCAAAGATGCTTTTAGACGTTGTATGACCGGTACACCATGGGGCAAATTTCATATGCAGGATGGGTTCCTGTTTCGTGCTAACAAGCTGTGTGTTCCAGCTAGCTCGGTTCGTCTTTTGTTGTTACAGGAAGCGCATGGAGGCGGACCAATGGGACATTTTGGCGTTTACGAAACATATGAGGTGCTGGCCGCCCACTTCTTTTGGCCCCGGATGCGCCCTGATGTCGAGCGCTTGGTTGCACGCTGCACTACATGTCAAAAAGCTAAATCCCGATTGAATAACCATGGTTTGTATATGCCTTTGCACGTTTCTACTTCCCCTTGACGCGATATTTCTATGGACTTTGTTTTGGATTTGCCTAAAACTAAGAAGGTGAGGGATAATATTTTTGTAGTTGTTGATCGATTCTCCAAAATGGCTCATTTCATACATTGTCATAAGACTTATGATGCTAGTAGTGTTGTTGAATTGTTCTTTAGAGAGATTATTCGCTTGCATGGTATTCTAAATACAATAGTTTCTGATCGTGATACTAAGTTTCTTAGTCATTTTTGGAGATCGCTTTGGAATAAATTGGGAACTAAATTGCTGTTTAGCACAACTTGTCACCCTCGAACTGATGGTCAAACTGAAGTGGTTAATAGAACTTTGTCAACTATGCTTAGTGCTGTCCTAGACAAAAATTTGAAACGTTGGGAGGATTGCTTGCCTAACGTTGAGTTTGCTTATAATCATGCTACGCATTCCTCTACAAAGATGTACCCTTTTCAGATTGTTTATGGTTACATTCCTCGGGCGCCTATTGATTTGTTTTCGATTGATGCTGATGACGCCCCACACTTAGATGCTGTTGCACATGTTAAACATATGATTAATTTGCATGAACAAACTCAACAAAATATTGCTGCTGCTAATGCTAAATATCAGATTGCTGGTAGTAAAGGTAGAAAACTTGTTACTTTTGAACCGGGTGATATAGTTTGGTTGCATTTGAGAAATGATCGTTTTCTTACTTTGCGTCGTTCTAAATTAATGCCTCGTGCTGCTGGCCATTTGAAAGTGCTAACCAAGATTAATGATAATGCTTATGTCCTTGACTTGCCTGCGGAGTTTGGTGTTTCCACTAGTTTTAATGTTACAGATTTGAAGCCGTATGCAGGAGAAGATTAGGAGCTGCCGTCGAGGACGACTTCAGTTCAAGAAAGGGAGGATGATGAGGACATCAATGACCACACGCGTACATCTACACCAGCAGCACCTTCACACCAGGCGCCACCCTCAGCTGGACCCATCACTCGGGCTCGTGCGAGAGAGCTGAACTTTGTCATGCTACTGAAGAATGACGGCACAGAAGATTAGAAAGAGATTTTGGACTGCAGAAAAGGGTCAACTTCAAATGGCCGCCGCGACTTCATATGGACTCCATTTGGGGCGTTCAAGCACTTGATGGAAAGCCCATGAAGTATACTTTCATATGGATTCGGTCTCATGTCTATATCTGTTCTGAGGTGGCCGAAATCATCAAATCATTTACCGAAGGTTTTTCTGTCCAGGTGTTGCGCCACCTTATTTTGGCCCACGGGCCGTGTATCAAGTTGGGTCCATTAGGGACGCGTCCTAGGGTTGGAGCACGACCGTAGCACCCCTTTGGTCGTCCTTCACCTATCATATACCCCCTAGCCGCCGCCAAGAACACTTAGGTTTGTTTTACATCTAGCTTTAGCTACACCGAACATGCACAAACACGTGTTGTCCTCGTGTGATTCAGAACCCCACATTCGAGTGATATTAAGATTGCTTGCTTTTTTTTCTTGTTTGTTCTTCGATTGCATACAGAAAATTGCTGATCTTGATTGCAACAGGTTCGGTAACCCAGGGAGTTGGTTCAGCGATTGCTTTGGCGCTTCGGATTCGCTCGTCGTAGTCGGATCGTGAGGGTCTACTTCCACCGAATCGAAATTATCTCCAGTCATCGAAAGATCGGACACTTCAGCTCCTATTCAGCTCCTATTGCCCATCCCTTTTGTCCCCGATCAAAGAGTTTTTTTTTTCGGGTAAAAGAGGGGCATTTGTTCGCAATCTGTCGGAACTTCCGAGCTGTAGAGTGTGAAGTGCGAACCCCTCCGTTCAGCTCCCAGGCCCAGGATAACACTAGCAGCAGCAGAAGACCGCCTCCGCGTGCCAACGGAATGGAAGCCGCAGCAGCAGCCATGGCGGCGCTCCCAGCTCCTCCCTGCACTTCCTTCTCTCCTTCATCCTTATTCCTCACCCCCAGCTCTTCCACTATCCGGAGAAAGGCGCCAAGGGCGGTGGCCGTCCGTGCATCTGCAGCGACAGCGGCCCGACCTAAGCTCTCCGCTGGGTGGAATCCGTCCGGGCTGTCAGCAGCCAGACCGGCGTCCAGAAAGGCGCGCCTCGAGGAGCTCGACACCACCAACATGCTCCTCCGCCAGCGCATCGTCTTCCTCGGTTCCCCGGTTCGCCTCTTTGATTCGTTTCCTGCCCAAAAATCCGCTGTCTCTATATTCTTACTGTCCTTGCAATTTTCGATAAGTTAGTTGCATCCAGTTTCATCTCTGTAGATGCTATGCTCGAAAAAGTCAAAACATTTGAATTTCATTTTATGGTTCCAAGGATAATAATTGCCATCCTAATAATGTTTGTATACAAACACAAAAAGGAATTTGTTCGAGACAAAAGGAAGTTACATATGTATTAGCATACAACATTTTTTCTGAAGGGATATTAGCATACAGCATCGTTGGGTTCAATGCTTCAACGACGAACATACATAGAAATATAGAATTCATGCTTAAGTTACATATGTAATTGTACTTGGTATGGCCATCATGTATCTCTCGAGCTCATGGTTATTGTGAAAACCTGAAATCAAATTATCTGAGCTACTTCCTCGGTTATAGTTTACTTATTCCTGAACATTGGTCTTTCAACATATATATCTGTATTAGTGTTATGTATTGTGACTGTCGGGCTAAGTGTGGGTTTCTTGATTGCGATTTTAGCACGAATTGCTTTGGACATCATTTTTTTTGTTGGAATTGATTTAATTAGTATTATCTATGCTTGCATTTATTTGCAAACTGATTCCAGGGGAGCTTTTATTTGTTCCATCAGTATGATCAAAATAGATTTCAAACTAAATATTTATGGATTTGTTGGAACGGCTTATGATATGTAGGTGGATGATACGAGTGCTGATCTTATTATCAGCCAGCTCCTACTATTGGATGCAGAGGACCAAACTAAAGACATTATGTTGTTTATCAACTCACCTGGAGGTTCCATAACAGCAGGTTTGTTTTTTCACATAGCCATTGCAAGAGCTTATGCTGGTCGGTCTTTCCGGGAATAGATGAACTTTTGTGATTAATTTTGATGCACTGCAATAATCTGGCATGGTTGTCTTATCGGGCTTCGTTCATTGGGCCAAGTGACTTGATCATCAGTGAGATGAAGGGTTATGTACATCCCCTTGACCCTTCAAATTACTCTAATTGCAAAACATCTACCTAACCACTATATATCCACAGATACTATGGATGAGCACAATCCGAAATAGTTAATAAAGTTGGAATGAGTTTACCCTTATGAAGTATGTAAATCAGTCTTGTTTTTGTAAAATTGTGACAACCACAATTTTAGTTTGTTTAGTGGACACTTTTCATGGAAATGATATCTCTGAAAAAACATATTGAACTTATGAATATATTTATAGACATACTTCAAAATGAAGTATTAGATATGTACAGCTACGGCTCCATTTCGCGTCAACTTCACTTTAAGCTTATGATTTCACATTATGTATGATCTCTAATTAATCAACCTAACTCAGCTGGTAGGAGGTATGGGCTTATATTCCCACCAGAGGTTCGAGTTCTCTTTGGGCTCAACTCTTTTTTTCTCGGAAAACGCAGGAGAGCTGTGCATCATTATATTAAGAAGATGAAGAAGGGAAGAGATCCCATACAACACAAAACACACTCAACACACTCAACACACACCCAAACTCACACCCAAATTCAATGTTCGCCTATATGGTCTAAACGGCCGTTTAAACAACTAAAAAAATGGAAACAGAGGTTGGCTTCTTTGTTTTGCGTATAAACGGACATCTAAACGGCCTGACCGTTTAAATGGTCATGAATGCTGAAAAACGGGCTGAATAGGTGAGACGGAACGGGTTTAGACAGAGCTGGGCAGACTAAACGGGCTGTTCAGGTGATAAAAGCTACTGCGTGTGAGTGAAAGTTGGCACCCAATCTTGGCCCAAATTCACAAACGTATGATATACATGAGGCCCATTTCGCTACCGTGTTTAGGCGCCTTTGGATTTCCTTTTTCAGGCCGCGCCAGCTTTTGCTCCAGCCGTTGCACGTCGCACGTGAAATATGAACTAATAATTGGTTTTTGATTATGCCGTGATACTTTGAGAAGTAAGAACTTATTGTAAATCACTAAATTGTAATACGTGATTTTTTACATGCATATATGTGTGTATACTTGTAGAAAATAATGTAAAATACATATATTTTAGTGATACATTACATAACCGTTTAGTCCGTTTAACTCCGTTTAAACGCCGTTTAAACCGTCTAAATGCTAAACGAAGGGTGACCGACTGTTTACCGTTTAGCGTTTAGGATAACATTGCCCAAATAGGCACAACTATGACCTATATCCTCCTTGGTTGGTTGAGTTTTGTTTAATTAGTCCTTAAATGTCTCTGCACAGGTTTGTATCGAATACAGAAAAAAAAACTAGTGATTAGTGTTTGGCCAGAAGAAATTGTCATTAGATTTTAGGGATGACTATCAGGAATTGTTGAGGCATAGAATGTGCATTAAATCATAAGCATTCCATGGTCAAGCTGTACTGCAGCAACCATAAATTTTAACAATCTTGAATTTTCTTATTGGTACTCAGTTGTTAGTTTCAGTTCTTGTGCCTCTGAGGTGCTGTTAACACTGCTAAAAGCTTGTATCTTCCTGTGGAAGCACCATACAATAATTTGGAGATCTCAAGCTGTGGACCAGCTATAGCAGGGTCACTGTATGTCTTCTTTAAAGGAGTCCTGATATGATACATATTCTATTTGTCATTGTTTTTTGACCGAAGTCAGTAGTGGAAGCCCAAACCCAGGCCTGCTAGATGCTACTCAAATGCTCTAACCACTAGGCTAGAGGCCCTTTCACTGTTTGTCAAGTTTTAGTTTCATGAACACATCAGGAATTTCTTGTTTATTAATGAAATTTAAATTTCTTGAAAAATGCACATATGTGAGATAGTTCATTGGCAGAGGAAATTTTTCTATGGTCACATTAGAGATATTAACATCACAAACAGATTGTGCAGAAACATTCGTACTCAGCACTGAACAAACATGATATAGTATCACATTCATTTCAAAAATTCATCAGTACTACTCACAATACTTTTTAGACCTTGTTCCTATTTTAATCTTCAATTGGTGTTATTTTCTCAAGTACAATGACTTCCGCCTACAGACACATGTTCTCCTTCTGCTGTCTGTATTAAAGTTTTGTGAAATGACACCAGAAACAATAGGTGCTTACGCTGCTTAGGCTGACAGTTGTGTCAAGGCCAATGCCAGTTACAAGGATGGGATTAGTCAAAAGTCCTCATTCCTCACCCTTGAAATATCCATGACTGGTCAAACTCCAACAAATTTTAGGAACATGTCCTGAAAGATTAAAGCATGAAACTTCATCTGATAACAATACGGTAATACAGTTGTTTAACAAAATCACTACTTTAAAGTTTTTGTGGACACCTTTTGGTTTCCCCTAAATCTTGTAAGTTCATTGAGACCCAGATTGGTTTGAATGGGTCTAAACCTTTCTGGTAATGTTTGTTTTCTTTTCCCCTTTAGTTAATACTCTCTTGGCAAGTATTACCCAAACATGGATGAACTAAAGGAAATTTGGGGATTTGACTATTCTAATTTTGTATAATACTAAACTAAGTGAAAGTAGTAATTCTTTGCTGTACAGATTATGTCTTCCTCTTAATTTATATTAACAGCAGTTTCTGGTCTCAATTATAACATATGGCGTCAATTATTCAATTTACAGGCATGGGAATATACGATGCTATGAAATTTTGTAAGGCTGACGTCTCAACTGTTTGCTTTGGATTGGCGGCTTCCATGGGTGCATTTTTACTTGCTGCTGGGACAAAGGGTAAGAGGTATTGCATGCCAAATGCGAGGATTATGATCCATCAACCATCAGGTGGTGCTGGTGGGAAAGTAAGTAAATATTGTTTGCTTTTTTTTTGTTGCTTTGTGCTATTTGTTTCTCTTTCTTTTAAAATCTGCTGTGCTACCTGTTTCTATTGCATTGAGTCAGAATATAACATTGAACTAAAAGTTGGAACATGTCTTGCTTGCTGTTCTTTTACTGCTGCCTCTTTTTTATGATCTTACTTTGTGGCTCTTGCTGTCTTTCATCTGTAGCCTAACCACCTTTCCTGGAACTAAAAGGCTTTGTTGTTGGCTGTTGCTACAATTAAGATTCTCTCTCTTTTTTTTCTTCATGGAAAGGCATGCTCATCTTATTAGAATTTTCTTTGATACAAAAATGGGGGATTTGCTGTAACAAACTTGCTTGGGACTAAACGGCTTTGTTGTTACTATGACTAAGATTCTGTTTTTTTCCTTTTTCTGCATGCAAAGGCATGGTCATCTTATTAGAATTTTCTTTGATACAAAATGGGGGATTTGCTGTAATCAAATATCAAAATTACCCCCCAACTAGTGGCACAAATAACAATATCATGGTACACTATACTCCATTGAGAGTGCAGTAGGGTGGGGGGTTAATAGGAAGTTAGAGCTATGGAGGCACACGTTGGAGTCGAAAGGTTTCAGACTTAGTAGGACGAAGACAGAGTACATGATGTGCGACTTCAGCAGTGATTGGACATGAGGATGGAGACGTTAGCCTTGATGGACAAGTGGTGGCCAAGAAGGATACTTTTCGATATTTAGGATCGATACTCCAGAAGGATGGAGATATTGATGAAGATGTTAGGCATAGAATTTCAGCCGGTTGGCTAAAATGGCGTCAAGCTTCTGGCGTCCTCTGTGACAAGAGGGTGCCACAAAAGCTAAAAGGTAAGTTGTACAGGACGACGATTCGCCCGACGATGCTATACGGTGCGGAATGTTGGCCTACAAAAAGGCGACATGTCCAACAATTGAGTGTAGCAGAGATGCGTATGTTACGCTGGTCTTGTGGGCACACAAGAAGGGATAGAGTACGGAACGAAGATATTCGGGATAGGGTCGGCGTAGCACCAATCGAGGAGAAACTGACGTAACATCGGTTGAGATGGTTTGGACATGTCCAACGGAGGCCTCCTGAGGCGCCAGTGCGTAATGGGGTTCTAGAAAGGGTAGATAATGTAAAGAGAGGTAGAGGTCGACCTAAACTGACTTGGGACGAGTCAGTCAAGAGGGATCTTAGAGAGTGGAATATCTCCAAGGAATTAGCTATAGATAGATGCGCTTGGAGACTAGCAATTAACGTGCCTGAACCGTGATCTTTTGTTTCTTCTCTTGTTTACCCCTAACCTTATCTTTGGTCTTGTGCCGTTTTATGTCTTTCTTATCCTTGTTTCTTTTGGGTTTCATCTCTAGCCTACCCCAACTTGCTTGGGACAAAAGGCTATGTTGTTGTTGTTGTTGTGAATTTATTATAATACTTGTGAAATTGGAGTCTTACACTGAACTAAAGATGTCAGAATCAGAGGAAAAGACCCTGAGATCTGACATTGGAACCTACAATCAGAATCTTCCATTAAAGCACTTAGATGAGAATTGAGAAGTAGGCTGCTTGATGTTGTAGGCCTATCCTGTCTTGTGCAAATACAGTTGGCGTTGTTTCTGATCCATGTCAAATATATGCTGCCAAGGCACATTGTGCTGTTTTCCTGAGTAAAAAATAGTGACTCTGGTTATGGTTTTACCTTGCTTATTCTGATAGGTCACAGAGATGGGACTACAGATAAGAGAGATGATGTACGAGAAGATTAAGATCAATAAAATATTGTCGAGAATTACTGGAAAACCTGAAGAGCAGGTACTCCAGAATTTCTTACATGATGCTTGCTTTTCGTAAAGCAAAGCAACAAAAAAATTTGCTGCAGATGTGTACTAATTGCCATTTATTGTAGATTGATGAGGACACAAAGTTTGACTATTTCATGAGTCCTTGCGAAGCCAAGGATTATGGGATAGTTGACAGCATTATAGATGAGGGAAATCAGGGTTGGTGGCTCCCTTGGCAGGAGCTGCGCCGCCTCCAAAATCACGTGTGTGGTACTTGTGGAAGACGTCAGGGCCGACTAGAAAGATCATAAAGGATCTACCTTCGGAGGAGAAACTTGTTCTCAATGGTAACGGTAGTGCAACTGGAGATGATGGTAAGCTCAAGGAGGCCTCGGCAACTTGAAGCCTTCCCTCTTGCTTACAGTAATTCAATGGATGACGGCTTTGCTATGGCCGAAGGAGATAATAGGATGATGGATACAGAATAGAGCCTACTGCGCTACCTGTACTCCAGATCATTGCTTGATTACATATTATGGTCAACCTGGTAGTTGGTAGAGAAAAGATGTTTGTGGAGACGTCCAAAGCGATATCTTATATTCTGTATTGTTTCTTGTTCTTCCTTCCGAGATGCACCATTAGTTCAAAACGCCAGGATTTGCATTCATTTTAGGCCCTGTTTGGAAACTTTGGATTAGTCTCTAAATGTATTACAAATTTTGCATGATTACTTTGGTGCAGTTTTGTATTGCTAGAATAAATGCGTATTAAATATTCCTAATCTATGAAAATGACCATTAATTTTTTCAGTATGTTTTTCTAACATAATAATCATGTTTCATAACTCACAAAATTTGAATTTAAATTCGGCTTCCATGTAAAAAAGAATAAATCTCCTAGGACGTGATTGTATCAAGTGAACGTTCGAGAGAGAGAATCGAGTCAAAGTTTGGTTGAGGGGTTTAAGCAAACAAAAGTGCATTAAGATCCAAAACAATTGGTAAAAATGTGCTTTTTTAAATCCTTTTATACCCTTTACAGTGACCCCACTTGAAAAGGTTTCACTAAAATTATTTAGCCATCCATCAATTATCAATTAAAGGGACTTTCGGAGAGGGGGTTTCACTAAAATTATTTAGCCATCCATCAATTATCAATTAAAGGGACGTTCGGAGAGGCTGGGCAAGACTCGTCGAGTTATGGCGGCAGAAATTAGGGAAAAGTAGAATTTTTCATGCACCACGATCCCGTCTACCCGCTCGCATACCCGCCGGCAGGGCCTCCGTCAATCACGGTCATCTCGCCCGTTTGTTTCCTTCTGCGCCAATTCCTTTCCTTCCCATCCGTCCTCGCCCCGGTACACATCTCCTCTAGCTCAGGCTGCGGACCGCGGGGAGGCAGAGGAGGCCGGCCGGATTTCCCATTGCCGGCTCCACCTTCGACTCTGGATCGGATGCCGACCTAGACGCCGCCATGCCCCACCGACACCTTGACGAGACCGTCAACGGCATCTCCGTCGTGAATCTCGCCTTCGACGAGGACGAGTTGAAGGGAGAAGATGAAGCGGAGTGGGAGGAGAGGGACGTGATGGTGGGGGAGGCAGCGCGGGGTGGGCTAGCATTCTTGGAGTACGAGTGCCGTCGCGGATCGTGGATGTGATGCGCGGCGTCGAGTTCCCCGGCGCGCTGTCGCATGCCGCACTCAGTATAAAGCCACCTGCGTCCTGGCCCCTAGTATGTGCCACCGTCGTCCCCTCCGATTCGCAACCTAACCTTGTTCGCACGCCGCTGTCGATTTGCCTCACAGCCACTTTTTCCAATCGGCTTCTCCCTCCCCGTCGCATGCTCCGAGATCCAATCTATGAGCCCTTCCGGATATTTTTTCGCAACGAACGCGCCCAATGCACCTTATTAGACACAAGACTCATGTTTGGATGCGTTTCGTACCATTTCGTTACTTCGAAAATGACCGGTACGAGTTTCGCTCGGGTGTTCCAGTGTGAATGCACCATTCTAGTCGACCCAACTTCCGGAAAACGCCACGAACGCGCCCAATGCACCTTATTAGACCCAAGACTCATGTTTGGTTGCGTTTCGTACCATTTCGTTACTTCGAAAATGACCGGTACGAGTTTCGCTCGGGAGTTCCAGTGTGAATGCACCATTCTGGGCGACCGAACTTCCGACAACTTTATCGCAACGAACGCGTCCAATGCACCCTATTAGACCCAAGACTCATGTTTGGATGCGTTTCGCACCATTTCATTACTTCGAAAATGACCGGTATGAGTTTCGCTCGGGTGTTCTAGTGTGAATGCACCATTCTGGATGACCTAACTTCCAAAATTTTTTTCGCAACGAACACGCCCAATGCACCTTATTAGACCAAAGACTCATGTTTGGATGCGTTTCGTACCATTTCGTTACTTCAAAAATGACCGGTACGAGTTTCGCTCAGGTGTTCCAGTGTGAATGCACCATTCTAAGCGACCGAACTTCCGGAAACTTTTTCGCAACGAACGCGCCCAATGCACCTTATTAGACCCAAGACTAATTTTTGGTTGCGTTTAGTACCATTTCGTTACTTCAAAATGACCGGTAAGATGTTTCGCTCGGGTGTTCCAGTGTGAATGCACCATTCTGGGCGACCGAACTTCCGACAACTTTATCGCAACGAACGCGTCCAATGCACACTATTAGACCCAAGACTCATGTTTGGATGCGTTTCGCACCATTTCATTACTTCGAAAATGACCGGTATGAGTTTCGCTCGGGGTTCCACTGTGAATGCACCATTCTGGACGACCAGAACTTCCGAAATTTTTTTCGCAACGAACACGCTCAATGCACCTTATTAGACCGAAGACTCATGTTTGGATGCGTTCGTACCATTTCGTTACTTCAAAAATGACCGGTACGAGTTTCGCTCAGGTGTTTCCAGTGTGAATATTCTAGGCGACCGAAACTTCCGGAAAATTTTTTCGCAACGAACGCGCCCAATGCACCTTATTAGACACAAGACTCATGTTTGGATGCGTTTCGTCCATTTCGTTACTTCGAAAATGACCGGTACGAGTTTCGCTCGGGTGTTCCAGTGTGAATGCACCATTCTAGTCGACCCGAACTTCCGAAAACTTTATTCGCAACGAACAGGCTCAATGCACCTTATTAGACCCAAGACTCATGTTTGGATTGCGTTTCGTCACCATTTCAGTTACTTCGAAAATGACCGGTACTGAGTTTCGCTCGGGGTTCCAGTGTGAATGCACCATTCTGGGCGACCGAACTTCCGACAACTTTATCGCAACGAACGCGTCCAATGCACCCTATTAGACCCAAGACTCATGTTTGGATGCGTTTCGCACCATTTCATTACTTCGGAAATGACCGGTATGAGTTTCGCTCGGGTGTTCCAGTGTGAATGCACCATTTGTCTCTCCGCTCCTCGGAGGCCGCCATGGCTAAGACCTTTCGCGCCTGTTCTTCACCTGCACCAATGCAACCAAGCCGCATTCTACACCTGCAATACTTGGCCAAGGGAAACGTCAATCCACACCACGTTGTCAATCACTCATCACACCAGGAAGCGACCATCCACCGGTCCTCGGACACACTGGGTCCTCAGATTGTGCTAATCCTTGACTTGAGTGCAGCCTACCCAGAACTACACATATTCCTACGACGAGCAGACTTTTGTTTCTCCAGGCAATCGCTGCTCCAATCTTTCACAGGTGCCACTTGTTGTCTGCGATCGCCCCTGTTGCTTGGTAAGAACGGATAAGAACTTGATCGCAGCATCTTTGTGAGCTTTCCACCCACACCTTTGTTGTCGTAGGATCTGTTTTTCTTGTGTTTGAGCTAACCATGTCAGGAGACGACGACAAGATGGACTCCAAGCTGCAAGGCATGCGGGCAGACCTTGATGGACTTAAAGACGACATAAAGATGCTGCACGAGAAGGTTGATTCCGCGCTCTCTTCATCCAATGAGCGTCTCGACCAGCAGGACCTTGCTCAGACAGCTGCCAAGTGTACATTTGACACCTTGACGACCCGGCTTGATGCGATGAACACGACGCTCACGACGATGAACGCGACACTCACAGACTTGCAGAAGGGCTATGGTGGTGACACGGAATATGAGGATGGAGACCGCCAACCTCGTGCCCACCGTGTGGTACGTAATCCGGTTAATGATTCATTTGCGAAGATTAAATTTAAGATTCCTACTTTTAATGGCAAGTATGATCCTGCTGCATATCTTGATTGGGAGTTAGAGGTAGAACAAAAATTTTCATGTCATGATATCCCTGCTACGTCTCAAGTTAAGGCTGCTATTAGTGAATTTACTGAGTTTGCTTTAATTTGGTGGCGTGAATATAAACTCAAACATCCCACTGCTGTTCCATCTACTTGGGCTCAATTAAAAGCCGCTATGCGACATCGTTTTGTTCCTTCTTATTATGCCCGAGATTTGCTTAACACCATGCAGCGATTCCAGCAAGGCCAACGATCCGTTGAGGAGTATTACCAAGAGTTACAAAAGGGTATGATTCGTTGTGGTTTATTTGAACAGGATGATGCTGCTATGGCACGATTTCGTGGTGGATTGAACAGGGAAATTCAGGATATACTTGATTATAAGGAGTATAATGATATGACCACGTTATTTGAATATGCTTGCAAAGCTGAACGTGAAGTGCAGGGACGCCGTTCGAAGACATATACTAACCCTTTTGCAGGAAGAAGCCCATCGTCCAGCTCTACATCTTCCACTCCAGCACCTTCTACACCTAGCACTACGCCGCGTGAGAAGACGACGAAACTTGTAGCACCTTCGACGAAACCTACACCAGGCGCAGCTTCTTCCTCGGGACGTACACGAGATGTTCGGTGTTTTCGTTGCCAAGGCTTTGGGCACATGATTCGGGACTGTCCCAACACCCGTGCTTTGATCATACGTGACGATGGTGAGTACTCTTCTGCTAGTGATTCCGATGAACCTCACCATACTATGATTGCCACTAACCATGCAGATAATGAGGCGGTCCATGCTACTCCTAGTGACGCAGATAGGTATGAAAGTCTTGTTGTGCAGCGTGTTCTTAGTACACAGGTCGCCCCGTCAGAGAAAAATCAGCGACACACTCTTTTCCATACAAAGGGTGTTGTGCAGGAGCGGTCGATTCGCATCATCATTGACAGTGGTAGCCTGCAACAACTTGGCGAGTACAGCGCTGGTAGAGAAGTTGTCCTTACCCACCCATAAGCATCCGCATCCCTATCATATTCAGTGGCTTAATGATGGTGGAAAGATTAAAGTAACACAGTCGGTACGTGTTCCGTTCTCCATAGGTGCCTATTCTGATTTTGTTGATTGTGATGTTATTCCTATGGAGGCATGTTCTTTGTTACTTGGTAGACCTTGGCAATATGATACTGATAGCTTGCATCATGGTCGTTCGAATCATTATTCTCTCATGTTTAAAGGTCAGAAAATAATTATACATCCCATGACACCTGAACAAATTGTTAAAGATGACCTTGCTCGAGCCGCTAAAAATGCTAAACAACTTGTACCATCACCTTCTGAAATCAAGTTGAATGCGCCTGTTTTATTTGCTACACGTGCTGATTTTGTTGATCTTTGTGTTGATGAGCTACCTTGTTATGCACTTGTATGTTCTAGTGTGCTCGTTTCACTTGATGATGTACCATCTTTGGATATTCCCCCTGCGGTTGCTAACATTTTGCAGGAGTACGCTGATGTTTTTCCCAAAGATTTACCATCGGGACTACCTCCACTTCGTGGCATTGAGCACCAGATCGACTTCATTCCCGGCGCACAGCTTCCGAATCGCGCCCCGTACCGCACAAATCCCGACGAGACGAAAGAGATTCAGCGCCAGGTCCAGGCGTTGCTTGACAAAGGGTACATTCGTGAGTCTCTTAGTCCTTGCTCCGTTCCAGTGTTACTTGTTCCAAAGAAGGATGGATCGTGGCGTATGTGTGTAGATTGTCGTGCTATTAATAACATCACTATTCGTTATCGATATCCTATACCACGCCTTGATGATATGCTAGATGAGCTTAGTGGTGCCATTATTTTTACTAAGATTGATTTGCGTAGTGGTTACCATCAGATTCGAATGAAATTGTGCGATGAATGGAAAACGGCTTTGAAAACTAAATTTGGTTTATATGAATGGTTGGTTATGCCGTTTGGTTTGACTAATGCTCCCAGCACTTTTATGCGTTTGATGAATGAAGTTCTCAGGCCTTTCATAGGTTTGTTTGTTGTTGTATATTTTGATGATATCTTGATTTACAGCAAGTCTATGGAAGAGCATTTGAACATTTGCGTGCTGTTTTTAATGCGTTGCGTGCAGCTCACTTGTTTGCTAACATGGAAAAATGCATCTTCTGCACACAACGTGTTTCGTTTCTTGGTTATGTTGTTACTCCACAGGGTATTGAGGTGGATAGCAGCAAGATTGATGCAATTCGGGAATGGCCTACACCGACGACGGTTACGCAGATTCGGAGTTTTCTTGGGCTTGCAGGTTTCTACCGTCGATTCGTACGAGATTTTAGCTCTATTGCAGCACCTCTACATGAGCTTACAAAGAAAGGTGTGCCTTTTACTTGGACTGATTCCCAGGAGCTCGCCTTCACTACATTGAAAGATAAGTTAACACATGCTCCTCTTTTGCAATTGCCTGATTTTGGTAAAATATTTGAGCTCGAATGTGATGCTAGTGGTATTGGGTTAGGTGCTGTTCTGTTACAAGAAGGAAAACCGGTTGCTTATTTCAGTGAAAAATTAAGCGGTGCTAGTTTGAAATATTCTACTTATGATAAAGAACTTTATGCTTTAGTGCGTACTTTGCAAACGTGGCAGCACTATCTCTGGCATCGTGAGTTTATAATCCATTCTGATCATGAGGCTTTAAAACATATTCGTACCCAAACTAATCTGAACCGTCGTCATGCTAATTGGGTAGAATTCATTGAGTCTTTTCCTTACATCATTAAACACAAGAACGGGAAGGACAATGTGATTGCTGATGCTTTGTCTCGCCGATATAATATGCTGTCACAATTGGATTTTAAAATTTTTGGTTTACACACTATGAAGGATCAATATGTCGATGATAATGATTTTAAAGATGCTTATAAACATTGTATGACTGGTAAACCATGGGGGAAATTTCACATGCAGGATGGGTTCCTGTTTCGCGCTAACAAGCTGTGTATTCCAGCTAGCTCGGTTCGTCTTTTGTTGTTACAGGAAGCTCATGGAGGCGGACTAATGGGACATTTTGGCGTTTACAAAACGCTTGAGGTGCTGGCCACCCACTTCTTTTGGCCTCGGATGCGTCCTGATGTTGAGCGCTTGGTTGCACGATGCATTACATGTCAAAAGGCTAAATCACGTTTGAACAACCATGGTTTGTATATGCCTTTGCCTGTCCCTACTTTACCTTGGCTTGATATTTCTATGGACTTTGTTTTGGGATTGCCTAGAACTAAGAAGGGGAGGGATAGCATTTTTGTGGTTGTTGATAGATTCTCTAAAATGGCTCATTTCATTCCTTGTCATAAAACTGATGATGCTAGTCATGTTGCTGAATTGTTCTTTAGGGAGATTATTCGTTTACATGGTGTTCCTAAAACAATTGTGTCTGATCGTGATGCTAAGTTTCTAAGTCACTTTTGGAGATCTCTTTGGAACAAATTAGGCACTAAATTGCTGTTTAGCACAACTTGTCACCCACAAACTGATGGACAAACTGAAGTGGTCAATAGAACTTTGTCAACCATGCTTAGGGCTGTTTTGGATAAAAATCTGAACCGTTGGGAAGATTGTTTACCTCATGTTGAGTTTGCTTATAATCATGCAACACATTCTTCTACAAAGATGTGCCCTTTTCAGATTGTTTATGGTTATATTCCTCGGGCGCCTATTGATTTATTTTCGCTTGATGCTGTGGACGCCCCACATATTGATGCCGTTGAACATGTTGACCATATGATTAACCTACATGAACAAACACAACAAACCATTGCTGCTACTAATGCTAAGTATCAAGTTGCTGGTAGTAAAGGAAGAAAACATGTTACTTTTGAACCCGGTGATATGGTTTGGTTGCATTTGAGGAAGGATCGTTTTCCTACTTTGCGTCGTTCTAAATTAATGCCTCGTGCTGCTGGTCCTTTTAAAGTGCTAACCAAGATTAATGATAATGCTTATGTCCTTGACCTGCCTGCGGAGTTTGGTGTTTCCACTAGTTTTAATGTTGCAGATTTGAAACCATATGCGGGCGAGGATGAGGAGTTGCCGTCGAGGACGACTTTAGTTCAAGAAGGGGAGGATGATGAGGACATCACCGGTACATCTACACCAGCAGCACCTTCACCCCAAGCACCACCTTCAGGGCCAATCACTCGGGCTCGTGCAAGAGAGTTGAACTACGTCATGGTGCTAAAGAATGAAGGATATGTGGCTGGATTCGGACTGCGCACGAACGTCAACTTGTGACGGCCGCCACGACTTCATCCGGACTCCGTTTTGGGCGATCAAGTACTTGATGGAAAGCTTATCAAGTCTACTTTCAGATGGATCCGGATTCATCTTCATATCTTCACCGAGGCGGCCGCAATTCGTCATTTTGAGTCGGACTGTTTTCTGTCCAAGGTGCTGCGCCACCTTATTTTGGCCCAATGGGCCGTGTATCGAGTTGGGTCCATTAGGGACGCGTCCTAGGGTTGTAGCACGACCCCAACTCCCTTGTGGCCGTGCTATTAAACCCTATAGCCGTCATTAGCATTCTCGAGTTTTGTTTTACATCTAGCTTTAGCTACACCGAACACGCACAAATACGTGCTGTCCTCGTGTGATTCAGAACTCCACCTTCGAGTGATATTAAGATTGCTCGCCTTCTTTTTCTTGTTCGTTCTTTGATTGCGTACAGGAAGTTCTGATCTTGATTGCAACAGGGTCGGTAACCACAGGGAGTTGGTTCAGCGATTGCATTGGCGCTTCGGGTTCGCTCGTCGTAGTCGGATCGTGAGGGTCGACTTCCACCAAATCAAAATTATCCTCCACTCACCGAAAGATCGGGCACTTCAGCTCTATCACTCCTGTTGGGCTAGCTTCTATTCTTCTGGGCCTTCGTTCTTCAGCAGCATGACGAAGCTCAATTCTCTCGCACGGGCCCGAGTAATTGGCCCAAGTGGAAGTGGCGCCTGGGCTTCTGGAACTGGAGGTGACGCCTGGGCTGAAAGTGGCGCATGGACTGGTGCTGCTGGTGTAGAATCACTCCTGTTGTCGTTGATGTCCTCATCATCCTCCCCTTCTTGAACTGAAGTCGTCCTCGACGGCAGCTCCTCATCTTCTCCCGCATACGGCTTCATATCTGCAACATTAAAACTAGTGGAAACACCAAACTCCGCAGGCAGGTCAAGGACATAAGCATTATCATTAATCTTGGTTAGCACTTTAAAAGGACCAGCAGCACGAGGCATTAATTTAGAACGACGCAAAGTAGGAAAACGATCCTTTCTCAAATGCAACCAAACCATATCACCCGGTTCAAAAGTAACAAGTTTTCTCCCTTTACTACCAGCAACCTGATATTTAGCATTAGCAGCAGCAATGTTTTGTTGAGTGTGTTCATGCAAATTAATCATATGTTCAACATGTGCAACCGCATCTAAGTGTGGAGCGCCATCAGCATCAAGCGAAAACAAATCAATAGGTGCCCGAGGAATATAACCATAAACAATCTGAAAAGGGCACATCTTTGTAGAGGAATGCGTAGCATGATTATAAGCAAACTCAACATGAGGCAAACAATCCTCCCAACGTCTCAAATTTTTATCTAGGACAGCCCTAAGCATAGTTGACAAAGTTCTATTAACCACTTCAGTTTGTCCATCAGTTTGAGGGTGACAAGTTGTGCTAAACAGCAATTTTGTTCCCAATTTATTCCAAAGAGATCTCCAAAAATGACTAAGAAATTTAGCATCACGATCAGAAACAATTGTATTTGGAATACCATGCAAGCGAATAATCTCTCTAAAGAACAATTCAGCAACACTGCTAGCATCATCGGTCTTATGACAAGGTATGAAATGAGCCATTTTAGAGAATCGATCAACAACCACAAAAATACTATCCCTCCCCTTCTTAGTTCTAGGCAAACCCAAAACAAAGTCCATAGAAATATCGCGCCAAGGGGAAGTAGGAACAGGCAAAGGCATATACAAACCATGGTTGTTCAATCGGGATTTAGCCTTTTGACATGTAGTACAGCGTGCAACCAAGCGCTCAACATCAGGACGCATGCGAGGCCAAAAGAAGTGGGCGGCCAGCACCTCAAGCATTTTGTAAATGCCAAAATGTCCCATTAGTCCGCCTCCATGAGCTTCCTGTAACAACAAAAGACGAACCGAGCTAGCTGGAATACACAGCTTGTTAGCGCGAAACAGGAACCCATCCTGCATGTGAAATTTCTCCCATGGTTTACCAGTCATACAATGTTTATAAGCATCTTTAAAATCATTATCATGGACATATTGATCTTTCATAGTGTGTAAACCAAAAATTTTAAAATCCAATTGTGCCAGCATATTATATCGGCGAGACAAAGCATCAGCAATCACATTGTCCTTCCCGTTCTTGTGTTTAATGATGTAAGGAAAAGACTCAATGAATTCTACCCAATTAGCATGACGACGGTTCAGATTAGTTTGGGTACGAATATGTTTTAAAGCCTCATGATCAGAATGGATTATAAACTCACGATGCCAGAGATAGTGCTGCCACGTTTGCAAAGTACGCACTAAAGCATAAAGTTCTTTATCATAAGTAGAATATTTCAAACTAGCACCGCTTAATTTTTCACTGAAATAAGCAACCGGTTTTCCTTCTTGTAACAGAACAGCACCTAACCCAATACCACTAGCATCACATTCGAGCTCAAATATTTTAGCAAAATCAGGCAATTGCAAAAGAGGAGCATGTGTTAACTTATCTTTCAAAGTAGTGAAGGCGAGCTCCTGGGAATCTGAAGGACCGATTAGGCGACCAGAGAGGGGGGGGAGTGAATGGGAGCCGATAAAATTTTTCTCATGAATCCGGCTACTCCCAACTCAACTCCAAAGCCTACCAACCGATCTTGCCAAGATCATGTAGCTACTGTGAGGCTACTGACCTTAGGAACAAGATCAACGCAGCGGAACACGAATCGAACAAATCCAACAAGAATCGAACGAAAACCACACGAATCAGCAGCTCTCAGCCAAGGGCGGTTGCACCTCTATCCAGGGACGGTTGCACCGCCCTTGCCTGGCCCTTCAGCCAGGGGCGGTCACCCCGATATCCGAGGGCGGTCGCACCGGTCTTGCCAGACAGCACGGGAAAAAGGTCAACTCGAGAACGGATCTCTCAAACGGCTTGGAGTCTTGAGACGAAACTTTGGGTAGATGATATACACCTCAAGGAGAGGCTATGCCCCAAAAATCTCGGCCTCTAACTCCCTAGAACTCCGGGAATTTCAAATCTAGCAAAGAAAACACCCTCCACGAGTTCATCCCGAAAACTTCAAATCTAAACCGATTCCCGGCGTTTGGGGGCAAGGGATCACCAAGAAAAGAGGCACAAGGCACTCATGCATGATTCCCCCAAAGAAATCCGAGAGAAAACAGGCTAGAAAGTGAAGAACGAAAATCCCCCAAAAATGGCTCCGAAAATACCTCCGAAAATGGGAAAAAGAAAAGGAGCTCGGGAATTCAAATCATGGCACAAAGATAAGGAGATTAAGCTCAATCAAACAACCATGAATTCACCTATACAAACTATGAATGATTCAAAATAGTTCTAGGTGGAGAGGATGAAGGGAAAGGGAAAACTTAACAAGCCAAATGAAAATAACTAGAGAGATGACAGCCACCACCCCTAGGGGGTCTATTATATAGTCCAAATGGTGGTGCTCGAAAGACTAAACTACCCCTAAGCGATACATACCCCTCAGGGGCGAATATGACATTTTCCGCGAAGATTTTTCCGGCTGGGACACCTTCCACCGCAAGCTAGCTTCCCTTCGACGCAAGCCTTGCGATCACGCCGCGTGTCCTCCGGATCGAAGCTCCTCGACGCTCACGAGCGACCTGCCCAGGTGGGACCGGTCACACCGCCCCTGGGGGGCGGTTGGACCGCCCCTGGCTGGCAGGCCGGGCCGTCGCTACGTCGAGTCCTCGGCCTTGGTTTTGAGGCCCAAACCAAGGGAAACCGTCCACCGAGGATTTTGTGGCCAAATCACCAAACCCCGCGTGCAAGCTTCGGTCGTTAGTCGCCACCTTGCACCGGCTTCTCGTCCGCGTACGAGCTTCGGTTGTGAGCCGCTACCTCGCACCGGAACCACGTCCCCTTGCTCGTTCTTGCCACCATGTGAACCGCACTCGATCCATCTGGCCACCGGGTCCCTCGAACCAAGCCTACTTGTCTCTCCGCTCCTCGGAGGCCGCCATGGCTAAGACCTTTCGCGCCTGTTCTTCACCTGCACCAATGCAATCAAGCTGCATTCTACACCTGCAATACTTGAGCCAAGGGAAACGTCAACCCACACCACGTTGTCAATCACTCATCACACCAGGAAGCGACCATCCACCGGTCCTCGGACACACCGGGTCCTCAGAATCAGTCCAAGTAAAAGGCACACCTTTCTTTGTAAGCTCATGTAGAGGTGCTGCAATAGAGCTAAAATCTCGTACGAATCGACGGTAGAAACCTGCAAGCCCAAGAAAACTCCGAATCTGCGTGACCGTCGTCGGTGTAGGCCATTCCCGAATTGCATCAATCTTGCTGCTATCCACCTCAATACCCTGTGGAGTAACAACATAACCAAGAAACGAAACACGTTGTGTGCAGAAGATGCATTTTTCCATGTTAGCAAACAAGTGAGCAGCACGCAACGCATTAAAAACAGCACACAAATGTTCTAAATGCTCTTCCATAGACTTGCTGTAAATCAAGATATCATCAAAATATACAACAACAAACAAACCTATGAAAGGCCTGAGAACTTCATTCATCAAACGCATAAAAGTGCTGGGAGCATTAGTCAAACCAAACGGCATAACCAACCATTCATATAAGCCAAATTTAGTTTTAAAAGCCGTTTTCCATTCATCTCCCAATTTCATTCGAATCTGATGGTAACCACTACGCAAATCAATCTTAGTAAAAATAATGGCACCACTAAGCTCATCTAGCATATCATCAAGGCGTGGTATAGGATATCGATAACGAATAGTGATGTTATTAATAGCACGACAATCTACACACATACGCCACGATCCATCCTTCTTTGGAACAAGTAACACTGGAACGGAGCAAGGACTAAGAGACTCACGAATGTACCCTTTGTCAAGCAACGCCTGGACCTGGCGCTGAATCTCTTTCGTCTCGTCGGGATTTGTGCGGTACGGGGCGCGATTCGGAAGCTGTGCGCCGGGAATGAAGTCGATCTGGTGCTCAATGCCACGAAGTGGAGGTAGTCCCGATGGTAAATCTTTGGGAAAAACATCAGCGTACTCCTGCAAAAGGTTAGCAACCGCAGGGGGAATATCCAAAGATGGTACATCATCAAGTGAAACGAGCACACTAGAACATACAAGTGCATAGCAAGGTAGCTCATCAACACAAAGATCAACAAAATCAGCACGTGCAGCAAATAAAACAGGCGCATTCAACTTGATTTCAGAAGGTGATGGTACAAGTTGTTTAGCATTTTTAGCGGCTCGAGCAATGTCATCTTTAACAATTTGTTCAGGTGTCATGGGATGTATAATTATTTTCTGACCTTTAAACATGAGAGAATAATGATTCAAACGACCATGATGCAAGCTATCAGTATCATATTGCCAAGGTCTACCAAGTAACAAAGAACAGGCCTCCATAGGAATAACATCACAATCAACAAAATCAGAATAGGAACCTATGGAGAACGGAACACGTACCGACTGTGTTACTTTAATCTTTCCACCATCATTAAGCCACTGAATATGATAGGGATGCGGATGCTTACGGGTGGGTAAGGACAACTTCTCTACCAGCGTAGTACTCACCAAGTTGTTGCAGCTACCGCTGTCAATGATCATGTGAATCGACCGCTCCTGCACAACACCCTTTGTATGGAAAAGAGTGTGTCGCTGATTTTTCTCTGGCGGGGCGACCTGTGTAGTAAGAACACGCTGCACAACAAGACTTTCATACCTATTTGCGTCACCGGGAGTAGCATGGACCGCCTCATTATCTGCATGGTTAGTGGCAATCATAGTATGGTGAGGTTCATCGGAATCACTAGCAGAAGAGTACTCACCATCGTCACGTATGATCAAAGCACGGGTGTTGGGGCAGTCCCGAATCATGTGCCCAAAGCCTTGGCAACGAAAACACCGAATATCTCGTGTACGTCCCGAGGAAGGAGCTGCGCTTGGTGCAGGGGGTGCCGCAGATTTCGTCGTCTTCTCACGCGGCGTAGTGCTAGGTGTAGAAGGTGCTAGGAGTGGAAGACGTGGAGCTGGACGACGTGCTTCTTCCTGCAAAAGGGTTAGTATATGTCTTCGAACGGCGTCCCTGCACTTCACGTTCAGCTTTGCAAGCATATTCAAATAACGTGGTCATATCATTATACTCCTTGTAATCAAGTATATCCTGAATGTCCCTGTTCAACCCACCACGAAATCGTGCCATAGCAGCATCATCCTATTCAAATAACCCACAACGAATCATACCCTTTTGTAACTCTTGGTAATACTCAACGGATCGTTGGCCTTGCTGGAATCGCTGCATGGTGTTAAGCAAATCTCGGGCATAATAAGAAGGAACAAGACGATGTCGCATAGCAGCTTTTAATTGAGCCCAAGTAGATGGAACAGCAGTGGGATGTTTGAGTTTATATTCACGCCACCAAATTAAAGCAAACTCAGTAAATTCACTAATAGCAGCCTTAACTTGAGACGTAGCAGGAATATCAGGACATGAAAATTTTGTTCTACCTCTAACTCCCAGTCAAGATATGCAGCAGGATCATACTTGCCATTAAAAGAAGGAATCTTAAATTTAGTCTTCGCAAATGAATCATTAATCGGATTACGTACCACACGGCGGGCACGAGGGTGGCGGTCTCCATCCTCATATTCCGTGTCACCACCATAGCCCTTCTGCAATTTCGTGAGCGTCGCGTTCATCGTCGTGAGTGTCGTGTTCATCGCGTCAAGCCGGGCCATCAAGGTGTCAAATGTACACTTGGCGACTGTCTGAGCAAGGTCCTGCTAGTCGAGACGCTCATTGGATGAAGAGAGCACTGAATCAACCTTCTCATGCAGCGTCTTTATGTCGTCTTTAAGTCCATCAAGGTCGGTCCGCATGCCTTGCAGCTTGGAGTCCATCTTGTCGTCATCTCCTGACATGGTTAGCGCAGACACAAAAAGAACAGATCCTACGACAACAAAGGTGTGGGTGGAAAAGCTCACAAAGATGCTGCGATCAAGTTCTTATCCGTTCTTACCAAGCAACAGGGGCGATACGAAACAACAAGTAGCACCTGTGAGAGATTGGAGCAGCGATTGCCTGGAGAAACAAAAGTCTGCTCGTCGTAGGAATATGTGTAGTTCCGGGTAGGCTACACTCAATTCAAGGATTAGCACAATCAAACAATAAATGCAAAGCTGAATAATAGTGCTAAACACGTAACAAAGCTGCTGGAAACAAGTGCCACCCGCAATGGATCAAGCAAGGGCAACAAGGAAGTGGGGTGCAGAAACGGAAAATCTCCCGGGCCGCGTTATGCTGTGTAAACGACGCTTTTTGGCCTCGAAACCGACTTCACCTGGCGCTACGTGGGGTGCCCCCTATAGGAAATTTCGTAAGCTTTCTGGAAAAAAAAAGAACGCTGAAATTGGAGATCCGAGCGAAAAGTTATGGCCGTTACAAAACAGGTGTTCGAAACGACACAAAACTGCCAAACGAAAAACCGAACTTTCCAAAAACGAACTATTGTTTCCTTTTTTTTTAATTCTTTCCTTTGTCTTTCTTCTCAGAACTTTCCTTTTTTTATTTCCTTTTTTCCTTTCCTTTTTTTTCTTTCCTTTTTTTTTCTCTCTTTCCTCAAACAGAAACAAGAAACCGAGTAGAGTTCGGTTGGATCGGCGGCGCGTGGAGTGCGGCTTGGGGAAGGAAAACGAAACCGAGTAGGGTTCGGTTGGAGGGGGTAACGGCGTGGTAACTCGGCGTGGTGGCGGCGGTGTGGTTTTGTAGGGTTTGTGGTGATGCAAACGGCGGCGACGGCGCTGGTGGTGATGATGATTGCGGCGGCGGTGGCGCTGGTGGCGAGGTAGGGCGGCGGCGGCGGCGGCGGTGGAGATGGAAAGCGGCGGAAGCACAAAGTGACCAGCAACAAATTAACGCGAAGCACACAAATTCAACAACGCAAATTATTGAAAGAAAGTGCAAGGCAAAAAAAGGTTTTGGGACAATGGTCTAACCTGAATTTTTTTTTTTGGTTTTGTGGACTGTAGGTAATGGAACAACACTCGATAAAAACTCACCGATCAACCTGGAAAGCTGATAAATTGGGAACAAAATTGCTGTTTAGCACAACTTGTCACCCTCAAACTGATGGACAAACTGAAGTGGTTAATAGAACTTTGTCAACTCTTCTTAGGGCTGTCCTAGATAAAAATTTGAGATGTTCGGGAGGATTGTTTGCCTCATGTTGAGTTTGCTTATAATCATGCTACGCATTCCTCTACAAAGATGTGCCCTTTTCAGATTGTTTATGGTTATATTCCTCGGGCACCTATCGATTTGTTTTCGCTTGATGCTGATGGCGCTCCACACTTAGATGCGGTTGCACATGTTGAACATATGATTAATTTGCATGAACAGACTCAATAAAACATTGCTGCTGCTAATGCTTAATATCAGGTTGCTGGTAGTAAAGGGAGAGCCACCCTTCCCCTATTGGACTAGTCTTTTGGGGCGATTGGGCCTTTCCCCGAGAGGTGTGCTGAGCCGGACTCATTATTTGGTATCAGAGCTGGGCCCTTGTTAAGAAAGGGAGGATGATGAGGACATCTCAGGGCATGATTTGGCCAGGCGCACAACAGTGTAGGCGGCAGCCGTGGAGCACGGTTTGGCCAGGCGCACGACAGTGTAGGCGGCAGTCGTGTCCAACGGGAGTACGGATTAGCCAGGCGCAGAACAGTGCAGGCGCACGACGGTGTAGGCGGCCCATGGGCTAGGCGCAGAACAGTATAGGCGCACGACGGTGTAGGCAGCAAAGCCGTGCATGTCCAAATTATCCCACCTTGCTTAGCTTGGGAGGACCAAGCCACCTTAAAAGGGAGAGCCACCCTTCCCCTATTGGACTAGTCTTTTGGGGCGATTGGGTACGAATATGTTTTAAAGACTCATGATCAGAATGGATTATAAACTCACGATACCAGAGATAGTGCTGCCACGTTTGCAAAGTACGCACTAAAGCATAAAGTTCTTTATCATAAGTAGAATATTTCAAACTAGCACCGCTTAATTTTTCACTGAATAAGCAACCGGTTTTCCTTCTTGTAACAGAACACCACCTAACCCAATACCACTGGCATCACATTCGAGCTCAAATATTTTAGCAAAATCAGGCAATTGCAAAAGAGGAGCATGTGTTAACATATCTTTCAAAGTAGTGAAGGCGAGCTCCTGGGAATCAGTCCAAGTAAAAGGCACACCTTTCTTTGTAAGCTCATGTAGAGGTGCTGCAATAGAGCTAAAATCTCGTACGAATCGACGGTAGAAACCTGCAAGCCTAAGAAAACTCCGAATCTGTGTGACCGTCGTCGGTGTAGGCCATTCCCGAATTGCATCAATCTTGCTGCTATCCACCTCAATACCCTGTGGAGTAACAACATAACAAAGAAACGAAACACGTTGTGTGCAGAAGATGCATTTTTCCATGTTAGCAAACAAGTGAGCAGCACGCAACGCATTAAAAACAGCACGCAAATGTTCTAAATGCTCTTCCATAGACTTGCTTTAAATCAAGATATCATCAAAATATACAACAACAAACAAACCTATGAAAGGCCTGAGACCTTCATTCATCAAACGCATAAAAGTGCTGGGAGCATTAGTCAAACCAAACGGCATAACCAACCATTCATATAAGCCAAATTTAGTTTTAAAAGTCGTTTTCCATTCATCTCCCAATTTCATTCGAATCTGATGGTAACCACTACGCAAATCAATCTTAGCAAAAATAATGGCACCACTAAGCTCATCTAGCATATCATCAAGGCATGATATAGGATATCGATAATGAATGGTGATGTTATTAATAGCACGACAATCTACACACATACGCCACGATCCATCCTTCTTTGGAACAAGTAACACTGGAATGGAGCAAGGACTAGAGACTCACGAATGTACCCTTTGTCAAGCAACGCCTGGACCTGGCGCTGAATCTCTTTCGTCTCGTTGGGATTTGTGCGGTATGGGGCGTGATTCGGAAGATGTGCGCCGGGAATGAAGTCGATCTGGTGCTCAATGCCACGAAGTGGAGGTAGTCCCGATGGTAAATCTTTGCGAAAAACATCAGCATACTCCTACAAAAGGTTAGCAACCGCAGGGGGAATATCCAAAGATGGTACATCATCAAGTGAAACGAGCACACTAGAACATACAGGTGCATAGCAAGGTAGCTTGATGAGGACATCACCAGTACATCTACACCAGCAGCACCTTCACCCCAAGCACCACCTTCAGGGCCAATCACTCGGGCTCGTGCAAGAGAGTTGAACTACGTCATGGTGCTAAAGTGTGACAATCTAGGTGTTAATTAGCTTAATCACCTGCTAAACCTTTTGTCTTAGCCTAATTAGGTTTAATTTGGCCCCACCTAGATTTTCACTTAAGGCATCCTACCAAAAATTCCCTTGCACCTCGGTGAACTTTTGACCTTTCACGGTTGGCATGGTTCGAATTCGAAATTTCACTTAAGGACTTGAAAATTGACCAATACAAAAGTTGTTCTGTTTTTAACGGGACATTTTTGTCAATTGGCTCATTTCGAGATTTTGAGTAGAAGATGCCTTAAAACTCAGTCGAAGTCAGTCAAACACAGAAGTTCACCGCAGGCTGGCACCCGAGTTCACGCTGTTTTCTCCTCAAATTTCCCGTTGATCTATAGACTTTTTCTATGGTCAACCTTTGCAAAAGTTGTAGTCCGCACTATGGGACACAACTTTCGTATTTGGAGATTTTCGAGTTCAGTTCAAAATTTCGGAGATATTGGAGGCCGAACAGACGCACGCCAACTGCTCGACGAAATGCCGGCACTCCCGAGCGCCTGCGCGTTTCAGCCGACCGCAGCTTCTTCCACGCGGCGCTCTGCGCCTCAGCATTCCGACTGCCATCAGGCCTCGCCCTCCACCTGTCTTGATGTCCGCGATCCGCCAATCCCCACGCCTGACAGGTCCCCCAACCCGTGACATCGCCGCCCGACACCGCCGCGCCACGACCGCCTCCCGACCGAGCTCGCGTGGCCGCCAAGCCGTCCAGCTGCCCGAGCCTCCACGTGGAGCTTCGCCATCCCTGAGCCGCTACCAAACCTCACCTCCAGGCGCCTATAAAAGGCGCCAGACCCCGAGCTCCACCAGCGCCCCCCGCCCCTCTGCTCCTCCGCTCGGTCGCCGGGCTGCCGGAACTCCTCCGCGTCCACGCCTTCCCATCGCCGATTCAAGGTCGCTAGTGTGGCAGAACCGCTCAAATTAATCCGGCTTAAGTGCGCTAACCTTCCATTGGTCATCACGCAATTGAATCGGATTAATCTGACAGTCTGTCGGGTCAAGCCCGATGCAACCACGGACATTTACCTCGATCGAAACCAGTCATACAAATACCCACTCGAAGGTGGATCCCAGAGATTACAACACTCCACAAGTATTAAATAGGTCCCACTTGAGGTAATTTATTACAAACCAGGTTCAGTGCATAAAGTAACGGTTATCTCAGAGTTTTGAAACAGCGGAAATAGACTAATTATTCGAAACGGTAGTAACATCACGTGAAGCCGCCGTGATGTCACTCTGAAGCATCTTCGTCCCAAACAATAGACCAGCCAGGAGGAAGGGTGGTTGGCCAGGTAAGACCGGCAACCATCTCCTCAAGAGCGCTACCTGAAAACAATTCCACAAGCAAGGCTGAGTATACTAATACTCAGCAAGACTTAACCGTCGGGTGACAGCTACATCACCAACTTCTAGACATGCAAGGCTTTTTGGCTGGTGGGTTTGTTTGCCAAATAGCGACTAAGAGTGGATCCTTACTTTCAGTATTTTAGCATCAAGTTCTAGTTAAGTTAACCATTCTAGGTAAGCAACCTGTACTAATCAAGCAAGTGGAGCAAGCAATTAAGCAAGCATCAAGTTTATCATCATCATGTTCCACTTTCATTACTCGGTGCGGCAAGAGGTCAAGTAGTCTCATTTGCTGCGAGAAACAGACAATTCGAACCGGTTTTATAACCTTGCAAGGTGGATACTAAACACACAGAAAAGCACCAACCACAAAGGTCGACGCTAACCAGGCCGTTCCCATCGTTCCGTCGGATTGTGTCCGGAGCCAAACTTCCCTTGGCTACAAGGCCTATCCGGAAATCGCGACAGCGCCGGCCGGAATCGGTCTTGCACCACATGTTGCAAGCATGCGGATAAATCCCAGAAGAAGTAGGAAAAAGTCCACGCACCACTTCACGTAGGTACTAAACTTACCTGTCACGTGTCCCAAACAAGTGCTTAGTGCTTTCAAACACTTGACCAACATCGCCGACACATTCCGACCTTAGCCAATTCTTCATAAACAGACGGGGCATCTACATGACCAAAATCCCTGTCCGTCATCCTTATGATTCCAACATAAGTAAAGCAGATGATTCCTATATCTCGCGAGTGACAGGAAATCACTCGACTTTTACCGGGTCCTTATAGCATGGCATCTATCGACCTATCATTCTAGTATTGCAAAGCATAGGTACCTAGGATCATGCAACTAGGGTTTCAATTCAACTCCTGAACGTAATGCACAAACATAAGCTTAGCAAAACATAGTTGCATGTATTTGAAACATAGGACATGCTCCGGGGCTTGCCTTCAAACTCAAAGTTAGTAGGCTGATCTTCGGAAACTTGGTTCGGGCCTTGATTTGCTTCAACGGCGTTCAGTTGTCCCTCGGACGGTCCATCTCCTTGAGTTGACACGAGCTCGTAGTCTCCGTCGGCGAGAACTTGTTCTACACGAATGCACATGCAATAAGAATATGATCTTCTGTCGAGTCGTCATTGTTGCACAATGATGAACCCGGTGTATTTAAGTTTGTCAAAGGTGATTGAGTACACATAAATTATTTATTTTGATTTCACCACAAAACAGTAAGTGTGTGTGTGATGTTTTCAGTTTATTTAACCATTTATTAAAATAACTTATTCCTATTTAACTCCGTTTTAGCAATGAAACTTTCATAAATTATTCTGGCAGTTTGGTTCACTATTAAAATGTGAGAAAATTACTGTGTGCTCTTTGTGGTTTACTTGATTTGCTGACCAAAATTTAAGCCAAGATCATGCATACATTAACCACAACAAAATAGACAAGAACAGCACACTTTCAACAAGAATAAATCCTAAGAAATCACACTATCATCCAAAGGTCCTTAGAATTTTACCATAGCCTAAACTAGTCTAAGCAAGCTCACATACCAAAGGATAGCTCCAAAAGATTTGAAGATCCTGCTGTTTGAATTTCTCCAGTTTTAAACTGGTATAAATTAAATGCAAGTTAGCCAGCTCAAACTAAGCTCTACTAACTTAACAGACATGCATCAAGGTGCCACAAGACTTCTGCGAACAGAGTTGAACTCAGAAGCCTCGCAGACTAGTTATTAACAAGGTGGAACCAGTCGTGCAGTGCCAGCCTAAACAATTAGTACTCGGAATCTAGTGTGTAGCTTTGCGCCAACTTCTACAGCAATTTAGAAACTACTCAGAGCATAACATAACCAAAAGCTAGCACAAACAAGCAATAGATTTCAAACTGTGCACAGACTAGAGTATGAACATATTTGAATCTAACTCAAAATCTACACAGAAAACACCTATACATGCTTTCTAGAAAAGGAAGAACCACAAGACTGGTTTTGCATCAAACTGATTTTTCTCTGATTTTTACTCGGTTTTCAAAGTTTCAGGATTGAACTTTAAATCTGAACAACCTATCTACAGATTAACCCCTGGAAACTTGTGCTAAGGCCCCTAGAAGGATCTGTGGCTTGTCAGAGTGGTCCCTGGCCATGGCCGGCGGCTAGTTGGCCGAATTCCGGCGAAATGGGGCCACGGGGCTCAACAATAACCAGTCGCGGGTGCTCAGAGATGCTCACCGCCTTACCTCGAGTGGTTCACGAGTGGATTGGGTGACCGGAGGTGGCGCGACGGCGGCGGACGGCGGAGCTGGGCGGCGGCGGCTCTGTTCGAGTTTGCTCCGGCGGCTAGAGTGGCTATTGGCACTCGGCTGAGGGCTGGAGGAACTCAAGGGGTGTGCTGTAGGTGCGCTCGAGTGGTTTGGGATGCGCTCGAGTGGTTTGTGGTAGAGTTCGAGTGGTTTGTGGTGGAGCTCGAGTGGTTTTTGGCAAGGCTCGAGTGGTTTTCTGAAGGGCCAGAGTGGTTTGCTGCACTCGAGTGGTTTGCTGCGCACGAGTGGTTTGCAGCACTCGAGTGGTTGGATGCGCCTGAGTGGTTCACTGGATGGCTGCGGGGCGGATCTGAGGAAAGGACTCGACGGCGGAGCTGAGAGTGGCAGCTAGGGCTCTGGGAAGCTGGGGCAAGGGCGTGGCGAGTGCGGGTGGCGAGGGACGGTGGCGGAGCAGTGCGCACGGCGAGGAGCGGCGGAGAGGCAGCCTGGCGGCAACAATGGCGAGCGGCGGAAGAGCAGCCTGGCGGTGGCAAAAGCAAGCGGCGGAGGGGGAGCTCGCGTGCGGGGGTGCGGGGCCTTTTATAGGCAGTCGAGGCGAGGCTCGGACTGCGGCTCGGAGCAACAAAGCAGACACGTGGAACTCTGGGCGGCGCATCGATGGCTGCCTCGGCGGACACGGCTCGCCGGTCGGCGGTCTGTCGCGGCGGGGCGGCGCTGGGCTGGGCGGTCGGTGGCCGGTCGGGGGGAGTTCGCATGCAGGTTGGCGAGAGGCTGGGGCCCACGGCGACTGGCTTGCCGGCCCAGGTCGGGGCAGCGGCGCTGCAGCCCGCCGGCGGGTCGCCGGCGACCACGTGGCGCACGCCGGGCGCCCGTCGCATCTGGTCGGAGAGGCGTGGGGGACAGAGCGGTTCTGTCGGGGACGACCGCGGGGACAGCGCACAGCGCATTTAAGGCGCGGGCGTGGCCTCGACGTCCGCGTCAGAGGCTGGCCGCCGCGTGGCGGCGCCGTCGGGCGCGTGACTCGCGCGGCGCCGGAGAGCGCCGGCATTTCATCGAACACATGCCGTGCGTCCATTCAAACCAACTTTTCTTCGAAATTTTGAACTGAAGTTCAAAATCTCCAAAAAGCAAAGTTGTGTTCCAGGTTACCAGCTACAACTTTTGTAAAGGTGGACCTATGAAAAAGTGAGTGGATTCGAGAGAAAACTGAGTAGAAAACAGCATGGACTCGGGTGCCAGCCTGAAGTGAACTTCTGTGTTTTGACTGACTTTGACTGGGATTTAAGGTGCCTTCCACTCAAAATCCCGAAACGAGCCATTTGACAAAAATGTGTCCCGTTAAAAACTGAACATCTTTGGTATTGATCGATTTTCAAGTTCTTACGTGAAATTTCGAAATCGAACCATGCCAACCGTGAAAGGTCAAAAGTTCACCGAGGTGCAAGGGAATTTTTGGTAGGATTCCTTAAGTGAAAATCTAGGTGGGGCCAAATTAAACTTAATTAGGATAAGACAAAAGATTTAGCAGGTGATTAAGATAATGAACACTTAGATTGTCACAGCCTACCCCCCTTAAACAGAATCTCGACCCGAGATTCGAGTGTAGAATGAACTAGTGTGTGCAAGAATGCTTACGATCATGTAGAAGAAGAAAACCCGGGAACTTGGTGTTTAGATAATCCTCCGTTTCCCATGTCACTTCTTCTTCCGTGTGATGATTCCACTGTATCTTGTACATTTTAATGATCTTCCTTCTTGTTCCTCTTTCCTTGCGGTCGAGAATCCGGAGAGGGTGTTCCACTAAAGCTAGGTCGGGTTCGATCCATGCCACGTCTTGTTCAACAATCTCAACTTCTGGAACTCGAACACATTTCTTGAGTTGGGATACGTGAAAAACATTATGGACAGCTGAGAGTCTCTCGGGGAGCTGTACTCAATAAGCTACGGGTCCACAAACTTCTATGATCTCATAGGGTCCAATGTAGCGTGGGGCCAACTTTCCTTTTACTCCGAATCTTTGTACTCCTTTAGTCGGCGAGACCCGTAGATAAACGTAATCTCCGACCTCGAACTGTAGGGGCTTCTTCCTCTTATCGAAATAACTCTTCTGTCGGGATTGGGCAGCTTTCAGGTCTGCCTGAATTACCTTCACTTTCTCCTCAGCTTCTGCCACTAGGTCTGTTCCAAAGAATTGCCTCTCTCCCGATTGAGACCAACTTAACGGAGTTCGACATCTCCTACCATAAAGTGCCTCAAATGGTGCCATCTTCAAGCTAGCTTGGTAGCTATTGTTGTAAGAAAACTCAGCGAGTGGCAAACACTTGTCCCAATTCTTGTCATAGTGTATGACACAAGCTCTCAACATGTCTTCTACAATCTGATTCACTCTTTCAGTCTGGCCATCTGTTTGGGGGTGGTATGCGGAACTGTGGATCAACTTGGTTCCTAGTGATTTATGCAAGTGCGCCCAGAAGCGGGATACGAACTGAGGACCTCTGTCTAAGATGATAGTTTTGGGGGTGCCATGAAGTTGAAGGATTTTGCTGAAGTAGATATCCGCATACTGCTTGACGGTATAGGTGGTATGAACAGGGATAAAATGGGCGGTCTTTGTGAGTCGGTCGACTATAACCCATATCGAATCATGCTTCTGGGAAGTGAGGGGTAACCCAACTATGAAATCCATGCTTATATCCTCCCATTTCCAGGAAGGTATTGGAAGGGGTTGTAACATTCCGGCTACCTTAAGGTGACTGGCCTTAATCCTTTGGCAAGTATCGCATTTCGAGACGTACGTGGCAATGTCCCTCTTCATTCTTGTCCACCAAAAATTTTGTTTCAAATCTTGGTACATTTTGCTGCTCCCCGGGTGAATGGAAAATTTAGAGAGGTGAGCCTCATCCAAAATTTCCTTTCGGAGCTCCGGAGTTTTAGGTACTACTAGACGTTCCCCAAAATGTACGACCTCTTTCTGATCCAATCTGAAACAACGATACTTCTCATCTCCGGCAGAGAGCCTTTCTTTAATGATCTTGATGCATTTATCCTGAGATTGAGCGGCAGCGATCTTGTCGTAGAGAGTCGGTTCTAAGGAAAGGTTATTGAGTGAGCCATGAGGAACAATCTCCAAGCTAAGCTTCCTCATCTTAGCACATAGGGTCTGGCTGTAGGTGTCTGCGGTGATGCAGTTGCAATGTGCCTTCCGACTCAATGCATCGGCTACAACGTTGGCCTTTCCTGGATGATAAAGTATTTCCAAGTCATAATCTTTGACCAATTCCAACCATCTACGTTGCCTCATATTCAGATCTGCCTGTGTAAGGATGTACTTGAGACTTTTGTGATCGGTGTACACTTTACACTGTGCTCCCATGAGGTGGTGTCTCCAAAGTTTTAGAGCATGGATCACGGCTGCTAACTCAAGATCGTGAGTAGGGTAATTCACCTCATGTGGGCGGAGGGCTCGAGAAGCATAAGCAATGACTCTGTTATCTTGCATGAGAACACATCCCAACCCGGTGCCTGAAGCATCGCAGTAGATGTCATAAGGCTTCGTGTTGTCGGGCTGTGCTAGAACGGGGGCTGAAGTAAGGAGTCGTCTCAAGGTGTGAAAAGCCTCTTCACATTTCTCCGTCCAATGGAACTTAGCTCCCTTCTTGAGTAGTTCAGTCATAGGCTTGGCTATCTTGGAGAAGTCAGGAATAAACCGACGATAGTAACCAGCAAGACCAAGGAAACTACGGATCTGGTGTGAGGACCCGGTGTGTCCGAGGACCGGTGGATGGTCGCTTCCTGGTGTGATGAGTGATTGACAACGTGGTGTGGATTGACGTTTCCCTTGGCTCAAGTATTGCAGGTGTAGAATGCGGCTTGATTGCATTGGTGCAGGTGAAGAACAGGCGCGAAAGGTCTTAGCCATGGCGGCCTCCGAGGAGCGGAGAGACAAGTATGCTTGGTTCGAGGGACCCGGTGGCCGGATGGATCAAGTGCGGTTCACATGCTGGTAAGAACGAGCAAGGGGACGTGGTTTCGGTGCGAGGTAGCGGCTCACAACCGAAGCTCGTACGCGGACGAGAAGCCGGTGCAAGGTGGCGGCTAACGACCGAAGCTTGCGCGCGGGGTTTGGTGATTTGGCCACAAAATCATCGGTGGACGGTTTCCCTTGGTTTGGGCCTCAAAACCAAGGACCGAGGACTCGACGTAGCGACGGCCCGGCCTGCCAGCCAGGGGCGGTCCAACCGCCCCCCAGGGGCGGTGTGACCGGTCCCACCTGGGCAGGACGCCCGTGAGCGTCGAGGAGCTTCGATCCGGAGGACACGCGGCGTGATCGCAAGGCTTGCGTCGGAGGGAAGCTAGCTTGCGGTGGAAGGTGTCCCAGCCGGAAAAATCTTCACGAAAAATGTCATATTCGCCCCTGAGGGGTATGTATCGCTTAGGGGTAGTTTAGTCTTTCGAGCATCACCATTTGGACTATATAATAGACCCCCTAGGGGTGGTGGCTGTTATCTCTTCTAGTTTTCTCTTTGGTTTTCCTTTTAACTAGTTTTCCCTTCATCCCCTTCACCTAGAACTACTTTTAATCTTTCTTAGTTTTGTATAGGTGAATTCATGGTTATGTGATGGAGTTTGTGCTGCTCATCTTTGTGCCATGATTTGATTTCCCAAGCTCCTTTTCTTTTTCCCATTTTCGGAGGTATTTTCGGAGCCATTTTTGGGGGATTTTCGTTCTTCACTTTCTAGCCCGTTTTCTCTCAGATTTCTTTGGGGGAATCACGTATGAGTGCCTTGTGCCTCTTTTGCTGGTGATCCCTTGCCCCCAAACGCCGGGAATCGGTTTAGATTTGAAGTTTTCGGGATGAACTCGTGGAGGGTGTGTTCTTCGCTAGATTTGAAATTTCTGGAGTTCTAGGGAGTTAGAGGCCGAGATTTTTGGGGCATAGCCTCTCCTTGAGGTGTATATCATCTACCCAAAGTTTCGTCTCAAAACTCCAAGCCGTTTGGGAGATCCGTTCTCGAGTTGACCTTTTTCCCGTGCTGTCTGGCAATACCGGTGCGACCGCCCTCGGATATCGGTGTGACCGCCCCTGGCAGGCAAGGGCGGTGCAACCGCCCCTGGAGAGAGGTGCAACCGCCCCTGGCTGAGAGTTGGTGATTCGTGTGGTTTTCGATCGATTCGTGTTGGATTTATTCGATTCGTGTTCCGCTGCGATGATCTTGTTCCTAGGGTCAGTAGCCTCACAGTAGCTACGTGATCTTGGCAAGATCGGTTGGTAGGCTTTGGAGTTGAGTTGGGAGTAGCCGGATTCATGAGAGAAATTTTTATCGGCTCCCATTCACTCCCCCCCTCTCTGGTCGCCTAATCGGTCCTTCATGGTGAACAGAAGCGGGTGTTTTCCGATCCATAACCTCTTGTACTTTCCCAGGGTCGACTGAGATTCCATCCTCAGAGATCGTGTGTCCAAGGAATTTAACACTGTTGAGCCAACATTCACACTTAGAGAACTTGGCATAAAGCTGGTGGTCTCTAAGTGTTTGCAGAACAATGCGAAGATGCTGAGCATGTTCCTCTTCATTCTTGGAGTATATGAGTATGTCGTCAATGAAGACCACGACGAACTTGTCAAGATAGGGCATGAAGACCGAATTCATGAGGTACATGAAATAGGCGAGTGCATTTGTAAGCCCAAAAGACATGACCAGGTACTCATATAGACCATATCTCGTGGAGAAGGCGGTTTTCGGTATATCACAAGGTCGGATCATGATTTGATGATACCCCGAGCGAAGATCAATCTTAGAGAATACCTTGGCACCGGCAAGCTGATCAAAGAGAATGTCAATGCGGGGTAGGGGATACTTGTTCTTTATAGTCATCGCATTGAGGGGTTGGTAATCCACACATAACCTCAGACTCTTATCCTTCTTCTTGGCAAAGAGAGCAGAACATCCCCAAGGTGATGTGCTAGGTCGAATAAATCCTTTTTCTAGCAACTCATGTAGCTGTTTCTTCAATTCAGCTAGCTCTATAGGTGACATCCTATAGGGTCGCTTTGATATAGGAGCGGAGCCAGGCTGAAGTTCAATGACAAACTTGATTTCTCTATCGGGTGGCATACCAGGTAACTCATCCGGGAAAACGTCTGGGTATTCACAAACCACTGGGATATCCTCAATTTTGGTTTCAGCCATAGAGAACACATGGGAGCTGGTGTAGACACGGTGGGGTAGGTAAAGATCAGTGTGTCCTAAAAGAGGTGAGTGTATCTCGACTACTCTCTCCGAGATATCAAGTATGACACAGTTTTTCATCATCCAGTCCATTCCTAAGATAATGTCCATTCCATCCAAGCTCACACTAATGAGGTCGGTCTTGAACAACTTACCTCCCATAGCGATTGGTACTTGCTTTGATCTTTGATTAGCTGAAATCTTACCACCTGGTGTGGTGATCATATAAGGGGTGGCGGTTTGGGTGAGATTTAATCCACTCTTTGCACAAAACTTGGTACTGATAAAGCTGTGCGTTGCACCAGAATCAAAGAGAATAACTGCAGGTTGGTTGTGGACACAGAAAGTTCCCGTCATTACTGGCGCTTCTTCCGGAAGTTCAGCAAGGGTGGTGAAGTTGATCCTTCCCTGACGGACTTTCATCGTTTGCCTCTTTCCCTTGCCTTGTTTTGGATCTCGTCCCCGATTCTGTCGTCTATTTTGGGGGCATTCCATATTATAGTGCCCAGGTTTTCCATACTTGTAGCAGGCATTCCTAGTATTAGGATTGGTAGGAGCCTGGGAGTTGGACTGGGGCACTGGTTGTTGCTGGCGAACGGGAAAACGTGCATTGTCTAGCTGGGGTGGCTTCATCACCCATCTTCCTGTCTTCCCGGGCCTCTGGGGTTTCAAAGCTGGAGGATTCTGGACTATATGAAACTTTAGAGTTGAGACATTGGCTGAGGTAGCAGGTGTCTTTCTCTTTTTCTCGGCACGACAGGCCATGATACAATCCTCCTGCGAGATTGCCAAGCTCACCAACTCATCATAGCTGGTTGTTCTGACGGGATTTAAGGATTCCTTGAGCTTGGGGTTGAGACCTCGACGGAAATGATCCATCTTTTTGGCATCCGTGTCAGCATGATAACCAGCATACAGGCATAAGTTGTTGAAAGCTTGGGAATATTGGAGTGCAGTGCGTGTGTCCTGAGTTAATGATAGATACTCATTCAACTTCCTCTCTGTCAATCCCTCTGGAATATGGTGAGCCTTAAATGCTGTCTTAAAATCTGTCCAACTCACTACTTGATCGGCTGGAAGCAGAGCAAGGTGATGTTCCCACCAAATGAATGACGGGCCTCGGAGCTGTTGAGCTGCGTACTTGGCCTTATTCTGCTCTCAGCATGGTACGGAAAGTACCAACAACTTGGACTCGATGATGCGAATCCAGGCATCCGCATCTAAGGGCTCTTCTGTCGGTTCGAACAAGGGAGGCTGGGTGGCTAGGAAAGCTTGATAATCTGCAGTCTCGGGTGAACCAACATTGTCTCTTTGGTGGTGTTGCTGCTGTCCATGGGTAAGGTGTCGCAGCAACTCGGTCGTTGTCGCGACGAATGCCTCCATCGGGTTCTGAGGTGGGTCTTGGTTGCCACTACCTTGTCCGGTCTCAAATTGGGTCCGATGCGTGGATCCCACCATCTGCAATATGATTTACTTATCAGCCACATGGTTAGCAGACTTGGTTACAAGGTAAGACAAGGTAACCATGGGCGAAAATAGTAGAAAATAATTGCAGAATTTCTGAACAGAAGGCTGTCAGAGGAGAAAATTCATATCTCCATGGTCGGACGTCCAAAGTCTTTGCATTTTTGCCAGTAGCTAGGAAATTTATCAAGCTACAACTTTCCTTTATAACTCCATGTCCGATTCGGACTCTAGCTAGGGCGAAAAATCCAAAATTCGCGTCTCCGTCCATGCTGTTTTTGTTATGGCCGAGGGTTACCAATTTGGTCATAACTCTTGCTATACTTGTCCGTTGGGCTTTAAATCTTGTGAGCATCAACATTATGAAATTTCCTATAACTTTGGTATTCAGCTCAGGACCAGATTCAAACTTTAACTAGGACGAAACATTCAACGTTTGCCCCTCTGCTTTTGCTGATTTCCGAATGGCTGAGGATCACAAAAATCTCTGTATCTCCTGACATACTAGCTCAATGGAGCTGAAATTTCGTGAGTAGCTTCCTGGTGAAATTACTCACAACTTCGGTAGTCAAAGCTTCAACTGGTTTTGGCTCTAGGGTGGGACAAAAACTGAACTACTACCCTGCTATCAGCCTAGATTTTTCAGCAAACAGTCAACACTTCTTCTCAGCAAAACTCAAGTTTTACTTATTCAAAAAACCTGAAATTTTTACAGCAGCTTGCTTATGAAATTATGAACAAATTTTATTTAAGATGCCCAGCCAGCCGAGTGGTTTTAATGACCCGAACAATTCGGACCAGCAAGAAACACTTCTTTTATGATTTTTACTTCCTTTTGCTTCTAGTTAACTTCACAATTTTTAAGGTGATTAACATGATGCAAAAGAACTAAAAACGTCCTCACAAATACCAAGAAGCCTTGGCGTACGTAGTTAGTTGCCGGTGGCGAGGTACAATATACGTCTCTCCCTATAATAACTAGTCGTCACTCGGACCATCGTAACTTAAACGAACGGAGTCAGTGTACCTGCAAGAAAACCAAGAACCCTCCGTGCCAGCACGCCACGGAAGCGTCCCCATTCATTACCGTTCATTTTTAAAAACGGTATCCATGCGTTCAACACTGCATGGATAGTGCATCTAGTCTAGGTCGTACGCTCCTTTTGAATAGAGCACACAACCCTTCGCATAACTCGTGATGCGGCATCATGCACATGTCTCGAACATGGCGAACAACCAGGATGATAGGCTCATTTGAATTAGAACGATACCATCAAGACCTTGCTCACATATAAAACATGTGGCGACTCATACACAACCGTAATGATAGGTTCCTTGGAATGGAGATCCTATCACCCTTCGTGCACGCGGGGCACGGAAACCAGCGCACGTATAAAACACGTGGGCAAAGTGTGCTGGACAGGTTAGTCAAATACACCATAATTAGCAAGCCACCTGAAACAACCCGAAATTCCCTCTAGGGCTTCACGGTCTAGTTAATCCTTAGCGATCCAACGAGTTTTCACAAAGCACTAGTTGGTCAAATTTTATTCCGGAACAAGTGTGTTGGGGACCGTGCGAACCTCTGGTGTACGACTTTTCGCTCTGATACCAGCTGTGGCAGAACCGCTCAAATTAATCCGGCTTAAGTGCGCTAACCTTCCATTGGTCATCACGCAATTAAATCGGAGTAATCTGACAGTCTGTCGGGTCAAGCCCGATGCAACCACGGACAGTTACCTCGATCGAAACCAGTCATACAAATACCCACTCGAAGGTCGATCCCAGAGATTACAACACTCCACAAGTATTAAATAGGTCCCACTTGAGGTAATTTATTACAAACCAGGTTCAGTGCATAAAGTAACGGTTATCTCAGAGTTTTGAAACAGCGGAAATAGACTAATTATTCGAAACGGTAGTAACATCACGTGAAGCCGTCGTGACGTCACTCTGAAGCATCTTCGTCCCAAACAACAGACCAGCCAGGAGGAAGGGTGGTTGGCCAGGTAAGACCGGCAACTATCTCCTCAAAAGCGCTACCTAAAAACAATTCCACAAGCAAGGCTGAGTATACTAATACTCAGCAAGACTTAACCGTCGTGTGACAGCTACATCACCAACTTCTAGACATGCAAGGCTTTTTGGCTGGTGGGTTTGTTTGCCAAATAGCGACTAAGAGTGGATCCTTACTTTTAGTATTTTAGCATCAAGTTCTAGTTAAGTCAACCATTCTAGGTAAGCAACCTGTACTAATCAAGCAAGTGGAGCAAGCAATTAAGCAAGCATCAAGTTTATCATCATCATGTTCCACTTTCATTACTCGGTGCGGCAAGAGGTCAAGTAGTCTCATTTGCTGCGAGAAACAGACAGTTCGAACCGATTTTATAACCTTGCAAGGTGGATACTAAACACACGGAAAAGCACCAACCACAAAAGTCGACGCTAACCAGGTCGTTCCCATCGATCCGTCGGATTGTGTCCGGAGCAAAACTTCCCTTGGCTATAAGGCCTATCCGGAAATCGCGGCAGCGCCGGCCGGAATCGGTCTTGCACCACATGTTGCAAGCATGGGGATAAATCCCAGAAGAAGTTGGAAAAAGTCCACGCACCACTTCTCGTAGGTACTAAACTTACCGGTCCCATGTCCCAAACAAGTGCTTAGTGCTTTCAAACACTTGACCAACATCGCCGACACATTCCGACCTTAGCCAATTCTTCATAAACAGACGGGGCATCTACATGACCAAAATCCCCGTCCGTCATCCTTATGATTCCAACATAAGTAAAGCAGATGATTCATATATCTCGCGAGTGACAGGAAATCACTCGACTTTTACCGGGTCCTTATAGCATGGCATCTATCGACCTATCATTCTAGTATTGCAAAGCATAGGTACCTAGGATCATGCAACTAGGGTTTCAATTCAACTCCTGAACGTAATGCACAAACATAAGCTTAGCAAAACATAGTTGCATGTATTTGAAACATAGGACATGCTCCGGGGCTTGCCTTCAAACTCAAAGTTAGTAGGCTGATCTTCCGAAACTTGGTTCGGGCCTTGATTTGCTTCAACGGCGTTCAGTTGTCCCTCGAACGGTCCATCTCCTTGAGTTGACACGAGCTCGTAGTCTCCGTCGGCGAGAACTTGTTCTACACGAATGCACATGCAATAAGAATATGATCTTCTGTCGAGTCGTCATTGTTGCACAATGATGAACCCGGTGTATTTAAGTTTGTCAAAGGTGATTGAGTACACATAAATTATTTATTTTTGATTTCACCACAAAACAGTAAGAGTGTGCGTGTGTGATGTTTTCAGTTTATTTAACCATTTATTAAAATAACTTATTCCTATTTAACTCCTTTTTAGCAATGAAACTTTCATAAATTATTCTGGCAGTTTGGTTCACTATTAAAATGTGAGAAAATTACTGTGTGCTCTTTGTGGTTTACTTGATTTGCTGACCAAAATTTAAGCCAAGATCATGCATACATTAACCACAACAAAATAGACAAGAACAGCACACTTTCAACAAGAATAAATCCTAAGAAATCACACTATCATCCAAAGGTCCTTAGAATTTTACCATAGCCTAAACTAGTCTAAGCAAGCTCACATACCAAAGGATAGCTCCAAAAGATTTGAAGATCCTGCTGTTTGAATTTCTCAAGTTTTAAACTGGTATAAATTAAATGCAAGTTAGCCAGCTCAAACTAAGCTCTACTAACTTAACAGACATGCATCAAGGTGCCACAAGACTTCTGCGAACAGAGTTGAACTCAGAAGCCTCGCAGACTAGTTATTAACAAGGTGGAACCAGTCGTGCAGTGCCAGCCTAAACAATTAGTACTCGGAATCTAGTGTGTAGCTTTGCGCCAACTTCTACAGCAATTTAGAAACTACTCAGAGCATAACATAACCAAAAGCTAGCACAAACAAGCAATAGATTTCAAACTGTGCACAAACTAGAGTATGAACAGATTTGAATCTAACTCAAAATCTACACAGAAAACACAGATACATGCTTTCTAGAAAAGGAAGAACACAGCACCAGGAATACCACAAGACTGGTTTTGCATCAAACTGATTTTTCTCTGATTTTTACTCGGTTTTCAAAGTTTCAGGATTGAACTTTAAATCTGAACAACCTATCTACAGATTAACCCCTGGAAACTTGTGCTAAGGCCCCTAGAAGGATCTGTGGCTTGGCAGAGTGGTCCCTGGCCATGTCCGGCGGCTAGTTGGCCGAATTCCGGTGAAGTGGGGCCACGGGGCTCAACAATAACCAGTCGCGGGTGCTCAGAGATGCACACCGCCTTACCTCGAGTGGTTCACGAGTGGATTGGGTGACCGGAGGTGGCGCGACGGCGGCGGAGGGCGGAGCTGGGCGGCGGCGGCTCTGTTCGAGTTTGCTCCGGCGGCTAGAGTGGCTATTGGCACTCTGCTGAGGGCTGGAGGAACTTGAGGGGTGTGCTGTAGGTGCGCTCGAGTGGTTTGGGATGCGCTCGAGTGGTTTGTGGCAGAGTTCAAGTTGTTTGTGGTGGAGCTCGAGTGGTTTTTGGCAAGGCTCGAGTGGTTTTCTCAAGGGCCCGAGTGGTTTGCTGCACTCGAGTGGTTTGCTGCGCCCGAGTGGTTTGCAGCACTCGAGTGGTTGGCTGCGCCTAAGTGGTTCACTGGATGGCTGCGGGGCGGATCTGAGGAAAGGACTCGACGGCGGAGCTGAGAGTGGCAGCTAGGGCTCAGGGAAGGTGGGGCAAGGGCGTGGCGAGTGCGGGTGGTGAGGGACGGCGGCGGAGCAGTGCGCACAGCGAGGAGCGGCGGAGAGGCAGCCTGGCAGCAACAATGGCGAGCGGCGGAAGAGCAGCCTGGCGGTGGCAAAAGCAAGCGGCAGAGGGGGAGCTCGCGTGCGGGGGTGCGGGGCCTTTTATAGGCAGTCGAGGCGAGGCTTGGATTGCGGCTCGGAGCAACAAAGCAGACACGCGGAGCTCTGGGCGGCGCATCGATGGCTGCCGCGGCGGACACGGCTCGCCGGTCGGCGGTCTGTCGCGGCGGGGCGACGTTGGGCTGGGCGGTCGGTGGCCGGTCGGGGGGAGTTCGCGCGCGGGTTGGCGAGAGGCTGGGGCCCACGGCGACTGGCTTGCCGGCCCTGGTCGGGGCAGCGGCGCTGCAGCCCGCCGGCGGGTCGCCGGCGACCACGTGGCGCACGCTGGGCGCCCGTCGCATCTGGTCGGAGTGGCGCGGGGGACAGAGCGGTTCTGTCGGGGACGACCGCGGGGACAGCGTGTGGCGCATTTAAGGCGCGGGCGCGGCCTCGGCGTCCGCGTCAGAGGCTGGCCGCCGCGTGGCGGTGCTGTCGGGCGCGTGACTCGCGCGGCGCCGGAGAGCGCCGGCATTTCGTCGAACACATGCCGTGCGTCCATTCAAACCAACTTTTCTCCGAAATTTTGAACTGAAGTTCAAAATCTCCAAAAAGCAAAGTTGTATTCCAGGTTACCAGCTACAACTTTTGTAAAGGTGGACCTATGAAAAAGTGAGTGGATTCGAGAGAAAACTGAGTAGAAAACAGCATGGACTCGGGTGCCAGCCTGAAGTGAAATTCTGTGTTTTGACTGACTTTGACTGGGATTTAAGGTGCCTTCCACTCAAAATCTCGAAACGAGCCATTTGACAAAAATGTGTCCCGTTAAAAACTGAACAACTTTTGTATTGGTCGATTTTCAAGTTCTTAAGTGAAATTTCGAAATCGAACCATGCCAACCGTGAAAGGTCAAAAGTTCACCGAGGTGCAAGGGAATTTTTGGTAGGATTCCTTAAGTGAAAATCTAGGTGGGGCCAAATTAAACTTAATTAGGCTAAGACAAAAGATTTAGCAGGTGATTAAGATAATGAACACCTAGATTTTCACAGCCAGCCCCCCCCCTTGCTCTACTCCGCCCGCACGAGTCCACGGCTGAGCGCCTCCCCCACCAGTCACGCCGGAGCTGGAGCAGGAGCGCTCCGTGATCTACTCCACCACGGCGAGCCTCCTCCGGCCTCGGCTCCTTCTTCAAACCAGCCTTTGGTGAGCTCCTCATCCTCCCTGTGCCCTTTCCCGAGCGAATCGAGCTCTCCCCTGGCCGGAATCGAAGATTTAGATCTTAACCCCGCCCAAGGACCTCGCGTTTAGAATTAGGAGAACGCCAGGGTCCTGGTGTAAATCGCAGGGACCTGTGCGTAAGGGTTTAGAAAAGTTCAGGGGGTTTTCTGCAGCAAACCACTCGAGCCTTGCCGCAAACCACTCGAGCGCACAGCAAACCACTCGGAGCGCACAAGCAAACCACTCGAGCGCACAGCAAACCACTCGCAGCGCACAGCAAACCATTCGAACTCTACCGCAAAACCAATGAGCACATCCCAAAACACTCGAGCGGACCTACAGCACACCCTTCGAGTTCCCCCAGCCCTCAGCCGAGTGCCAATTACCACTCTAGCCGCCGAGCGAGCTCGAACAGAGCCGCCACCACCCAGCTCTGCCGTCCGCCCCGTCGCACCACCTCCAGCCGCCCAGTCTACTCGAATCACTCGAGGTGAGGCGGTGAGCACCCCTGAGCACCCTCGACTGGTTATTGTTGAGCCCCGTGGCCCCGCTTCGCCGGAATCCGGCCAACACGTCGCCGGCCATGGCCAGGGACCACATTGCAAAGCCACAGATCTTTCCAGAGGCCTTAGCGCAAGTTTCCAGGGGCTATTCTGTGGTTAGATTGTTCAGATCTAGGATCCAAATCCTGAAACTTTGAAAATCGATTAAAATCGTAGAAAAATCTGAAAAATGCAAACCTAATTTTGTTGTACTGCTGGTGCTTAGTTCTACCTTTTCTAGAAAGCATGTATAGGTGTTTTCTGCATAGTTTTTAAATTAAGTTCAAATCTGTTCAAACTTAAATTTGTGCACGGTTTGATATCTATAGCTTGGTTTGTGCTGATCTTTTAGTATGTTGTTTCTAGTATCATGCTTCGGTTCTTGTAAAAAGATGGCACTAACTTGCACACTAGATTTTGAGTTATAAATTAATCTTGATGTCTGTGCACAGTTTGATCTATGAATTTTATTAATTAATCTGTTGAACAAATGAACCTAATCTTTATGCAGTAGCTTGAGAACATATTGATGTGCTTGTGGTAAAAAGTAGAGCTTAGTTTAACCTTGCTAAAATGCTTTTAGATAATTAACATCATGCTCGGCTGATTTAAACAGCTGAAAACCAAACTAATTTTACAGAGAGATCCTGTGATCTTTTTAAGCTAATGTTTGGCATGGTAGCTTATCTCAGTTAGTTATAGCTCTGGTAATTTTGTTAGGATTTAATTCTGTTAGTGTGAAGTTTTAAGGATTAAGCATGCTTTTAGTGTGTCAAACTTGTTTGATTTATCATGATTGTTGTGCTTATCCTTTTGGACTGATTTTTGGTCAGCAAATCTAATAACCAACAGAGAGCATACTGTAATTTTCTTACATTAAAATCATACACCCCGGGTCTATCATTATGCAGTGATGATGACTCGATATAAGATCATCTCTTATGCATGTGCATTCGTGTAGATCAAGTTCTCGCCGACGGCGACTACGAACTCATGCCGACAGGAGGCGAAGGACAAACTTCTGGTGACGTGAACGTGATCCAAGTCGAGCAAGACCCGAACCCAGCTTCGGAGGATCCTCAGACTAACCTAGTGCCCGAAGGCAAGCCCCGGAGCATAACCTATGTTTCTAAACTATGCAACTATGTTTGTTTATGCTTGTGCATTTACGTTTCAGGAATTGAATTGAAATCTTAGTTGCATGATCCTAGGTACCCATGCTTTGTAATACTAGTAATGACAGGTCGATAGTTGCCATGCTTTAAGGACACGGTAAAAGTCGAGTGATTTCCTGTCACTCGCGAGAACAAAGGAATCTCCTGCTTACTTATGTTGAAATCATAAGGATGACGGGCGGGGATTTTTGTCATGTAGATGCCCCGTCCGTGTATGCTAATTGTTGATTAAGGTCGAATGGTACTGTACCTATGGTTAAGTTTTTGAACGTACTAAGCGCTTGTCGATTCTATGGGGTCGGTAAGTTTAGTACCTGACTGAACCGGTGCGAGACCTTTCGTTCTGCTCTCTCTGGGACTAACCTCCCCATGTTCGGATGTGGTTACAAGTGAGCGTAAGTGTTAGGCTTTGGCCGGGCTTAGACACTTGTATCCAAGGGAAGTGGACCTGGAAACGCGTCGGGGATCGATGGGAACTACCTGGTAGCGCTAGCCTTTGGCTGAGTGCGATGATCCGAGTGCTTGGGTCCACCTTGCAAGGTTAAGAAATCGGTTCGAACTGTCTGTTTCTCGCAGCTAATGAGACTACTTAACCTAGCTGTCGTATTGAGTAAGAAAGTGGAACATGACGATGATGATAAACTTGATGCTTGCTTAATTGCTTGCTCTACATGCTTGTTTAGATTAGTTGCTTATCTAGAATGGTTAGCTCAAACTAGAACTTGATGCTAAAATATTGAAAGTAAGGACTCACTCTTAGTCGCTCTTTGGCAAAACAAACCCACCAGCCAAAAGCCTTGCATGTCTAGGAGTCGGTGATGTAGTTTTCACCCGACGGGTAAGTCTTGCTGAGTATTAGTATACTCAGCCTTGCTTGTTGAATTGTTTTGCAGGTAGTGCTCTCGAGGAGATGGTTGCAGGTCTTACCTGGCCAACCACCCTTCCTCCTGGCTGGACTGTTGTTTGGGACGAGGATGCTTCCGAGTGATGTCACGACGGCTTCACGTGATGTCACGGTTATTTCGAATAATTAGTTATTTCCGCTGCTTTGCAAAACTCTGAGACACCGTTACTTCATGCATTTGAACTATTTGTAATAAAGTACCTCAATTGGGACCTTTTAATTAATTGTGGATTGTTGTAGTCTCTGGGACTCACCTTCGAGTGAGTATCTGCACGACTTGTTTCGATCGAGGTAACTGTTCGTGGTTGCATCGGGCTCGACCCGACAGACTGTCAGATTACTCCGATTTAATTGCGTGACGACCAATGGAAGGTTAGCGCACTTAAGCCAGATTAATTTGAGCGGTTCTGCCACAGCTGGTATCAGAGCGAAAAGTTGTGCACCAGAGGTTCGCACGGTCCCATTACACCAGTTTTTGAAATAAAACTTGACCAACTAGTGCTTTGCGAAAACTCGTTGGATCGCTAAGGATTTGCACTAGACCGTGAAGCCCTAGAGGGAATTTTGGGTTGTTTCAGGTGGCTTGCTAATTATGGTATATTTGACTAACTTGCCCAGCACACCTTGCCCACGTGTTTTATACGTGCGCTGGTTTCCGTGCCCCGCGTGCACGAAGGGTGATAGGATATCCATTCCAGGGAACCTATCATTACGGTTGTGTATGAGTCGCCACATGTTTCATATGTGAGCAAGGTCTTGATGGTATGGCTCTAATTCCAATGAGCCTATCGTCCTGGTTGTTCGCCACGTTCGAGACGTGTGCATGATGCCGCATCACGAGTTATGCGAAGGGTTGTGTGCTCTATTCAAAATGAGCGTACGGCCTAGACTAGATGCACTGTCCATGCAGTGTTGAACGCATGGATACCGTTTTTATAAATGAACGGTAATGAATGAGGACGCTTCCGTGACGTGCTGGCACGGAAGGTTCATGTTTTCTTGCAGGTACACTAACCTCGGTTCGATAAGCCGCGAATAGTTGTGTGACGACTAGCTATTACAGGGAGAGACGTATATTGTGCCTCGCCACCGGCAACTAACTACGTACACCAAGACTTCTTGGTATTTGTGAGAACGTTTTAGCTCTTTTTGCATCATGTTAACAGCTATAAAAATTGTTAAAGATAACTTGAAGCTAAAGGAATAATAATCTTGGTTCTCACAAAACATTGCCAAATACTGTCCAATCTGCATGCTTCTGCTGGTCCGAATTTTTCGGGTCATTAAAGCATCCCGGTTGTAAATCCATCTTAAGTAAAAGTTGTTCATAACTTAACAACCAAGCTGCTGTAAAAATTTCAAGATTTTTGGTTAAGTAAAACTTGAGTTATGCTGAAAACAAGTGTTAGCTGTTTGCTGAAAAGTCTGGGTTGATAGCAGGGTGGTACTTGAGCTTTTCCAACCACCTTAGAGCCAAAACCAGTTGAACCTTTGACTACCGAAGTTGTGAGTAATTTCACCAGGAAGCTACTCGCGAAAGTTCAGCTCTATTGAGCTAGTATGTCAAGAGATACAGAGATTTTTGTGATCCTCAGCCATTCGGAATCAGCAAAAGCAGAGAGGCAAACATTGAATGTTTCGACCTTGTTAAAGTTTGAATCTAGTCCTCAGCTGAATACCAAAGTTATAGGACATTTCAGAATGTTGATGCTCACAAAATTTCAATCCCAACGGACAAGTATAACAAGAGTTATGACCAAATTGGTAACCCTCGGTCATAGCAAAAACAGCATGGACAGAGACGCGAATTTTGAATTTTTCGACCTAGCTAGAGTTTGAATCTGATCTTGAGCTAATTATAGAAGTTGGAGCTCATTAAATTTCCTAGCTACTGGCAAAAATTCAAAGGCTTTGGACGTCCGACCACGGAGATATGAATTTTCTCCTCCGACAGCATTGCTGTTCGGAATTTCTGCAATGAGCTTCGTATCGTTTTCGCGCATGATTGCCTTGTCTTACCTTGTAAACAAGTTTAAGAATCATGTGATTTAACGCTAAGGTTCGCAACTGCAGATGGTGGAAGGAACACGCCTCAATCCACCTGATTCCGGGCAATCCAGTGGCAGCCAAGACCCACCTCAGAACCCGATGGAGGCGTTCGTCGCCACAACGACCGAGTTGCTGCGGCAATTTACCCATGGACAGCAGCGGCAGCATCATGATGGAGACAATGCCGATTCGCCTGAGACAGCAGACTATCAAGCTTTTCTAGCCACTCAGCCTCCTTTATTCGAACCGACAGAAGAGCCCTTAGATGCGGATGCCTGGATTCGCATCATCGAGTCTAAGTTCTCAGTACTTTCCCTACCATGCTCAGAGGAGAATAAGGCCAAATATGCAGCTCAACAGCTCCGAGGCCAGTCATTCATTTGGTGGGAACATTATCTTGCTATGCTTCCAGCTGGTCAAGTGGTGAGTTGGACAGAATTTAAGACAGCATTCAAGGCTCATCATATTCCAGAGGGATTGATAGAAAGGAAGTTGAATGAGTATCTGTCACTAACTCAGGGCACGCGCACTGCACTCCAGTATTCTCAGGTTTTCAACAACTTATGTCTATACGCTGGTTATCATGCTGACAGTGACGCCAAAAAGATGGACCATTTCCGACGAGGTCTCAACCCCAAGCTCAAGGAACGCTTGAATCCCGTCAAAACAACCAGCTATGATGAGTTAGTGAGCTTGGCAATCTCGCAGGAGGATTGTATTATGGCTGTTCGTGCAGAAAAGAAGAGGAAGGCCCTCGCTATACCAGCTAGTGCCTCAAATTTAAAGTTTCGGATAATCCAGAACGAGCCACCTAAGGTTTCACAAGAGATCCCGCAACCTGAACATTGGGTGATCAGGCCACTTCCGCAGCAAGATGCTCCCCGTTCCCCTGATTTTCAGCCACAAGACTCAAGACCTAATGCTCAGCAGCTAGCCCAATCTAGCAAGGGTAATCATTGTTATGTTCATGGAAGTCCTAGCCACTTTGCTAGAAAAGGTCCTCAAAAACGACCCAAGGATCATAAGCAAAGCTCCAATCAGAACAAGAGCAAGAAGCAAACGGTCCAAGTCAAGAAGGGAAGGATTAATTTTACAACTCTCGCCGATCTCCCGGAAGGTGCACCAGTAATGATGGGGACTTTTCGTATCCATAACCGACCAGCAGTTATACTGTTTGATTCCGGGGCATCACATAGCTTCATCAGTACCAAGTTCCTAAGTGGATGCAATATGAAGCCCCATACCACTAAAGGGTTATACAAGATTTCAACACCTGGTGGCAAGATTGATTCCAACTCAATAACCCCACTTGTGCCACTCCAGTTGGGCAGTAAACTCTTCAAAACCAACCTAATTGTTTTGGGACTTGAAGGCATAGACGTTATTTTGGGGACGAATTGGATGACTCAGCATGCAGTCACATTGGATATTGCAACACGGGCCGTCGAGATAAATTCCCCGACACATGGCGCATCCACCCTTTACTTGCCATCTCAAGAGTACACCAGCTCTTGTGCTTTCCTGACAATAGGGTCACAACTGGAAGATATTCCTGTGGTATGCGATTATCCAGATGTTTTCCCCGACGACTTACCTGGTATGCCCCCAGATAGGGAAGTCGAGTTCGTTATTGAACTTCAGCCTGGTACCGCCCCCATATCAAAACGACCTTATCGGATGTCGCCTATGGAACTAGCCGAGTTGAAGACACAGTTGCAAGAGCTCCTTGACAAAGGATTTATTCGACCAAGCACATCACCTTGGGGATGTCCAGCCCTTTTTGCTAAGAAAAAGGACAAGAGTTTAAGGTTATGTGTGGATTACCGACCTCTCAACGCGGTGACAATCAAGAACAAATATCCACTGCCTCGCATCGACATTCTCTTTGATCAGTTGGCCGGTGCTAGAGTTTTCTCTAAGATTGATCTTCGATCCGGTTACCATCAGATTAAGATCTGGCCATGTGACATTCCAAAGACCGCCTTCTCGACGAGATATGGTCTATATGAGTACTTGGTCATGTCTTTTGGGCTCACAAATGCACCCGCTTATTTCATGTACCTCATGAATTCGGTCTTCATGCCCTATCTTGACAAATTCGTCGTGGTCTTCATTGACGACATACTCATATACTCCAAGAATGAAGAGGAACACGCAGATCATCTTCGCATTGTTCTGCAAACACTTAGAAACCACCAGCTTTATGCCAAGTTTTCTAAGTGTGAATTTTGGTTAGATAGTGTGAAGTTCTTGGGACACACTATCTCAAAGGAAGGAATATCCGTTGACCCGGGAAAAGTTCAAGAAGTTATGGATTGGAAACCCCCAGCTTCAGTTCATCAGATCCGTAGTTTCCTTGGTCTTGCTGGTTATTATCGTCGATTTATTCCAGACTTCTCCAAGATAGCTAAACCAATGACAGAGTTACTCAAGAAAGGAGCTAAGTTTAAGTGGGACGAGAAATGTGAGAAAGCTTTCCACACCCTGAGACAACTCCTCACTTCCGCACCTGTTCTGGCACAGCCTGATAACACCAAGCCGTATGACATCTACTGCGATGCTTCAGGCACAGGATTAGGTTGTGTTCTCATGCAAGATAACAGGGTCATTGCTTATGCTTCGCGAGCACTCCGTCCACATGAGTTGAATTACCCTACCCATGATCTCGAGTTAGCAGCCGTGATCCATGCCCTAAAAATTTGGAGACACCATCTCATGGGCGCACATTGTAAGATCTACACAGATCATAAAAGTCTCAAATATATTCTTACCCAATCAGATCTGAATATGAGGCAGAGAAGATGGTTGGAATTAGTCAAGGATTATGACTTGGAAATACTCTATCATCCTGGGAAAGCCAATGTCGTAGCTGATGCTTTAAGTCGGAAAGCACATTGCAATTGTCTCACCGTCGAAACCTACAATCAGACCTTATGTGCAGAGATGAGGAAACTCAATTTGGAAATCGTTCCTCATGGCTCATTGAATCACATTTCTTTAGAACCAACTCTCTACGACAAGATAGCTACCGCCCAGTCTCAGGATAAATGCATTAAGATCATCAAAGAAAAACTTTTGAAGGGGATGAGAAGTATCGTTGTTTCAGATTGGATCAGAAAGAGGTAGTATATTTTGGGGAACGTTTAGTAGTACCCAAGAACCCGGAACTTCGAAAGGAAATTTTAGATGAGGCTCACCTCTCTAAATTATCTATTCACCCTGGTAGCAGCAAGATGTATCAGGATCTAAGGCAGAACTTTTGGTGGACAAGAATGAAGAGGGATATTGCCGCATATGTTTCAGAATGCGATACTTGCCAGAGAATTAAGGCCAGTCACCTTAAGGTAGCTGGAATGCTACAACCTCTTCCAATACCTTCATGGAAATGGGAGGACATAAGCATGGATTTCATTGTTGGATTACCGCTCACTTCCCAAAAGCACGATTCTATATGGGTTATTGTTGATCGGCTCACCAAGACCGCCCATTTTATTCCAGTCAGGACCTCTTACCGAGCCGATCAATACGCAGATATTTACTTTGAAACTATCGTCCGTCTACACGGTGTACCCAAGACTATCATATCCGACAGAGGCTCACAATTTATGGCTCGTTTTTGGGAACGGCTACATGAATCTTTAGGAACCAAGTTAATCCGCAGTTCCGCGTACCACCCACAAACAGACGGTCAGACCGAAAGGGTTAATCAGATAGTTGAAGATATGTTAAGAGCTTGTGTCATACACTATGACAAGAATTGGGACAAGTGTTTACCACTCGCTGAGTTTTCTTACAACAATAGCTACCAAGCTAGCTTGAAGATGGCACCTTTCGAGGCACTATATGGTAGGAGATGCCGAACCCCGTTAAGTTGGTCACAGTCAGGTGAGAGGCAAATCTTGGGAACAGACCTAGTGGCAGAGGCGGAAGAGAAAGTAAGAGTGATTCAGGCCAACCTCAAAGCAGCCCAATCCAGGCAGAAAAGTTACTTTGACAAGAGAAAGAAACCTCTACAGTTTTACGTCGGAGATCACGTCTACCTTAAAGTCTCACCGACTAAAGGAGTGCAAAGGTTTGGAGTGAAAGGGAAGTTAGCCCCACGGTACATTGGCCCCTACGAGATCATAGAAGCTTGTGGACCCGTAGCTTACCGAGTACAGCTTCCTGAGAGACTCTCAGCTGTTCACGATGTTTTCCACGTATCCCAACTCAAGAAATGTGTTCGAGTTCCAGAAGTTGAGATTGTTGACCAAGACTTGGCATGGGTAGAACCTGACTTGGCTCTGGTAGAGCACCCTTTCAGGATTCTGGATCGCAAGGAAAGAGGAACTAGACGGAAGATCGTTAAAATGTACAAGATACAGTGGAATCATCACACGGAAGAAGAGGCAACATGGGAAACGGAGGATTATCTGAACACCAAGTTTCCGGGTTTTCTTCTACTACATGATCGTAAGCATTCTTGCACACACTAGTTCTTTCTACACTCGAATCTCGGGTCGAGATTCTGTTTAAGGGGGGTAGGCTGTGACAATCTAGGTGTTAATTAGCTTAATCACCTGCTAAACCTTTTGTCTTAGCCTAATTAAGTTTAATTTGGCCCCACCTAGATTTTCACTTAAGGCATCCTACCAAAAATTCCCTTGCACCTCGGTGAACTTTTGACCTTTCACGGTTGGCATGGTTCGAATTCGAAATTTCACTTAAGAACTTGAAAATCGACCAATACAAAAGTTGTTCAGTTTTTAACGGGACACATTTTTGTCAATTGGCTCGTTTCGAGATTTTGAGTGGAAGATGCCTTAAAACTCAGTCGAAGTCAGTCAAACACAGAAGTTCACCGCAGGCTGGCACCCGAGTTCACGCTGTTTTCTCCTCAAATTTCCCGTTGATCTATAGACTTTTTCTATGGTCAACCTTTGCAAAAGTTGTAGCCTGCACTATGGGACACAACTTTCGTATTTGGAGATTTTCGAGTTAGTTCAAAATTTTGGAGATATTGGAGGCCGAACAGACGCACGCCAACTGCTCGACGAAATGCCGGCACTCCCGAGCGCCTGCGCGTTTCAGCCGACCGCGGCTTCTTCCACGCGGCGCTCTACGCCTCAGCGTTCCGACCGCCGTCAGGCCTCGCCCTCCACCTGTCTCGACGTCCGCGATCCGCCAATCCCCACGCCCGACAGGTCCCCCAACCCGCGACATCGCCGCCCGACACCGCCGCGCCACGACCGCCTCCCGACCGAGCTCGCGTGGCCGCCAAGCAGTCCAGCTGCCCGAGCCTCCACGTGGAGCTTTGCCACCCCCGAGCCGCTGCCAAACCTCACCTCCGGGTGCCTATAAAAGGCTGCCAGACCCCGAGCTCCACCAGCGCCCCCCGCCCCCCTGCTCCTCCGCTCGGCCGTCGGGCTGCCGGAACTCCTCCGCGTCCACGCCTTCCCATCGCCGTTCAAGGTCGCCAGCGCCCCCCCCCCCCCCTTGCTCTACTCCGCCCGCACGAGTACACGGCTGAGCGCCTCTCCCACCAGTCATGCCGGAGCTGGAGCAGGAGCGCTCCGTGATCTACTCCGCCACGGCGAGCCTCCTCCGGCCTCGGCTCCTTCATCAAACCAGCCTTTGGTGAGCTCCTCATCCTCCCTGTGCCCTTCCCCCAAGTGAATCGAGCTCTCCCCTGGCCGGAATCGAAGATTTAGATCTCAACCCCGACCAAGGACCTCGCGTTTAGAATTAGGAGAATGCCAGGGTTCCTGGTGTAAATCGCAGGGACCTGTGCGTAAGGGTTTAGAAGAGTTCAGGGGGTTTTCTGCAACAAACCATTCAAGCTCTGCCGCAAACCACTCGAGCCTTATCACAAACCACTCGAGCCTTGCCACAAACCACTCGAAGCGCACAGCAAACCACTCGAGCGCACAGCAAACCACTCGAGCGCACAGCAAACCACTCGCAGCACACAGCAAACCACTCGAGCGCACAGCAAACCACTCGAACTCTGCCGCAAACCACTCGAGCGCATCCCAAACCACTCGAGCGCACCTACAGCACACCCTTCGAGTTCCCCCAGCCCTCAGCCGAGTGCCAATTACCACTCTAGCCGCCGGAGCGAGCTCGAACAGAGCCGCCACCACCCAGCTCCGCCGTCGTCGCACCACCTCCGGCCGCCCAGTCTACTCGGAATCCATTCGAGGTGAGGCGGTGAGCACCCCTAAGCACCCTCGACTGGTTATTGTTGAGCCCCGTGGCCTCGCTTCGCTGGAATCCGGCCAACTCGCCGCCGGCCATGGCCAGGGACCACATTGCAAAGCCACAGATCTTTCTAGAGGCCTTAGCGCAAGTTTCCAGGGGCTATTCTGTGGTTAGATTGTTCAGATCTAGGATCCAAATCCTGAAACTTTGAAAATCGATTAAAATCGTAGAAAAATCTGAAAAATGCAAACCCAATTTTGTTGTACTGCTGGTGCTTAGTTCTACCTTTTCTAGAAAGAATGTATAGGTGTTTTCTGCATAGTTTTTAAATTAAGTTCAAATCTGTTCAAACTTAAATTTGTGAACAGTTTGATATCTATAGCTTGGTTTGTGCTGATCTTATAATATGTTGTTTCTAGTATCATGCTTAGGTTCTTGTAAAAAGATGGCACTAACTTGCACACTAGATTTTGAGTTATAAATTAATCTTGATGTCTGTGCACAGTTTGATCTATGAATTTTATTAATTAATCTGTTCAACAAATGAACCTAATCTTTTTGCAGTAGCTTGAAAACATATTGATGTGCTTGTGGAAAAAAGTAGAGTTTAGTTTAACATAACTAAAATGCTTTTAGATAATTAACATCATGCTCGGCTGATTTAAACAGCTGAAAACCAAACTAATTTTACAGAGAGATCCTGTGATCTTTTTAAGCTAATGTTTGGCATGGTAGCTTATCTCAGTTAGTTATAGCTCTGGTAATTTTGTTAGGAATTATTTCTGTTAGTGTGAATTTTTAAGGATTAAGCATGCTTTTAGTGTGTCAAACTTGTTTGATTTATCATGATTGTTGTGCTTATCCTTTATGACTGATGTTTGGTCAGCAAATCTAATAACCAACAGAGAGCATAATGTAATTTTCTCACATTAAAATCATACACCTCAGGTCTATCATTATGCAATAATGATGGCTCGATATAAGATCATCTCTTATGCATATGGATTCGTGTAGATCAAGTTCTCGCCGACGGCGACTACGAACTTGTGCCGACAGGAGGCGAAGGACCAACTTCCGGTGACGTGAACGTGGTCCAAGTCGAGCAAGACCCGAACCCAACTTCGGAGGATCCTCAAACTAACCTAGTGCCCGAAGACAAGCCCCGGAGCATGTCCTATGTTTCAAATACATGCAACTATGTTTTGCTAAGCTTATGTTTGTGCATTTACGTTCAGGAGTTGAATTGAAACCTTAGTTGCATGATCCTAGGTACCCATGCTTTGTAATACTAGTAATGACAGGTCGATAGTTGCCATGCTTTAAGGACACGGTAAAAGTCGAGTGATTTCCTGTCACTCGTGAGAACATAGGAATCTCCTGCTTACTTATGTTGGAATCATAAGGATGACGGGCGGGGATTTTTGTCATGTAGATGCCCCGTCCGTGTATGCTAATTATTGATTAAGGCCGAATGGTACGGTACCTATGGTTAAGTTTTTGAACGTACTAAGCGCTTGTCGATTCTATGGGGTCGGTAAGTTTAGTACCTGACTGAACCGGTGCGAGACCTTTCGTTCTGCTCTCTCTGGGACTAACCTCCCCATGTTCGGATGTGGTTACAAGTGAGCGTAAGTGTTAGGCTTTGGCCGGGCTTAGACACTTGTATCCAAGGGAAGTGGACCTGGAAACGTGTCGGGGATCGATGGGAACTACCTGGTAGCGCTAGCCTTTGGCTGAGTGCGATGATCCGAGTGCTTGGGTCCACCTTGCAAGGTTAAGAAATCGGTTCGAACTATCTGTTTCTCGCAGCTAATGAGACTACTTAACCTAGCTGTCGTATTGAGTAAGAAAGTGGAACATGACGATGATGATAAACTTGATGCTTGCTTAATTTCTTGCTCTACATGCTTGTTTAGATTAGTTGCTTATCTAGAATGGTTAACTCAAACTAGAACTTGATGCTAAAATATTGAAAGTAAGGACCCACTCTTAGTCGCTCTTTGGCAAAACAAACCCACCAGCCAAAAGCCTTGCATGTCTAGGAGTCGGTGATGTAGTTTTCACCCGACGGGTAAGTCTTGCTGAGTATTAGTATACTCAGCCTTGCTTGTTGAATTATTTTCAGGTAGTGCTCTCGAGGAGATGGTTGCAGGTCTTACCTGGCCAACCACCCTTCCTCCTGGCTGGACTGTTGTTTGGGACGAGGATGCTTCCGAGTGATGTCATGACGGCTTCACGTGATGTCACGGTTATTTCGAATAATTAGTTATTTCCGCTGCTTTGCAAAACTCTGAGACACCGTTACTTCATGCATTTGAACTATTTGTAATAAAGTACCTCAATTGGGACCTTTTAATTAATTGTGGATTGTTGTAGTCTCTGGGACTCACCTTCGAGTGAGTATCTGAACGACTTGTTTCGATCGAGATAACTGTTCGTGGTTGCATCGGGCTCGACCCGACAGACTGTCAGATTACTCCGATTTAATTGCGTGACGACCAATGGAAGGTTAGCGCACTTAAGCCGGATTAATTTGAGCGGTTCTGCCACATAAAGAATGAAGGATATGTGGCTGGATTCAGACTGCGCACAAACGTCAACTTGTGACGGCCGCCACGACTTCATCCGGACTCCGTTTTGGGCGATCAAGTACTTGATCGAAAGCTTATCAAGTCCACTTTCAGATGGATCTGGAATCACCGTAATATCTTCACCGAAGCGGCCGCAATCGTCATTTTGATTCGGACTGTTTTCTGTCCAAGGTGTTGCGTCACCTTATTTTGGCCCAATGGGCCGTGTATCGAGTTGGGTCCATTAGGGACGCGTCCTAGGGTTGTAGCACGACCCCAACTTCCTTGTGGCCATGCTATTAAACCCTATAGCCGTCATTAGCATCCTTGGGTTTTGTTTTACATCTAGCTTTAGCTACACCGAACACGCACAAACACGTGCTGTCCTCGTGTGATTCAGAACCCCACCTTCGAGTGATATTAAGATTGCTAGCTCTTTTTCTTGTTCGTTCTTCGATTGCGTACAGGAATTGATCTTCGTGATCAGGCTGATCTTGCTTCAACAAGGTCGGTAACCACAGGGAGTTGGTTCAGCGATTGCATTGGCGCTTCGGGTTTTGCTCGTCGTAGTCGGATCGTGAGGGTCTACTTCCACCAAGTCGAAATTATCTCCACTCACCGAAAGATCGGGCACTCCAGCTCTATCAAGTGGTATCAGCTTTCCAGGTTGATCGGTGAGTTTTTATCGAGTGTTGTTCCATTACCTACAGTCCACAAAACCAAAAAAAAATCAGGTTAGACCATTGTCCCAAAACCTTTTTTCACCTTGCACTTTCTTTCAATAATTTATGTTGTTGAATTTGTGTGCTTCGCGTTAATTTGTTGCTGGTCACTTTGTGCTTCCGCTGCTTTCCATCTCCACCACCGCCGCCGCCGCTGTCCTACCTCGCCACCAGCGCCACCGCCGCCGCAATCATCATCACCACCAACGCCGTCGCCGCCGTTTGCATCACCACAAACCCTACAAAACCAATCCACCGCCACCACGCCGAGTTACCACGCCGTTACCCCCCTCCAACCGAACCCTACTCGGTTTCGTTTTCCTTTCCCAAGCCGCACTCCACGCGCCGCCGATCCAACCGAACCCTACTCGGTTTCTTGTTTCTGTTTGAGGAAAGAGAAAAAAAAAAGAAAAGACAAAAAAAGGAAATAAAAAGAAGGAAAGTTATGAGAAGAAAGACAAAGGAAGGAATTAAAAAAAAAGGAAAGAGCAGTTCATTTTTGGAAAGTTTGGTTTTTCGTTTGGCAGTTTTGTGTCGTTACGAACACCTTTTTTGTAACGGCCATAACTTTTCGCTCGGATCTCCGATTTCAGCGTTCTTTTTCTTTCTGGAAAGCTTACGAAATTTCCTATACGGGGCACCCCGCGTAGCACCAGGTGAAGTCGGTTTCGAGGCCAAAAAATGCCGTTTACACAGCGTAACGCGGCCCGGGAGATTTTCCGTTTCTGCACTCCACTTCCTTGTTGCCCTTGCTTGATCCATCGCGGGTGGCACTTGTTTCCAGCAGCTTTGTTACGTGTTTAGCACTATTATTCAGCTTTGCATTTATTGTTTGATTATGCTAATCCTTGACTTGAGTGCAGCCTACCCAGAACTACACATATTCCTACGACGAGCAGACTTTTGTTTCTCCAGGCAATCGCTGCTCCAATGTTTCACAGGTGCTACTTGTTGTCTGCGATCGCCCCTGTTGCTTGGTAAGAAAAAATAAGAACTTGATCGCAGCATCTTTGTGAGCTTTCCACCCATACCTGTGTTGTCGTAGGATCTGTTTTTCTTGTGTTTGCGCTAACCATGTCAGGAGACGACGACAAGATGGACTCCAAGCTGCAAGGCATGCGGGCCGACCTTGATGGACTTAAAGACGACATAAAGACGCTGCACGAGAAGGTTGATTCCGTGATCTCTTCATCCAACGAGCGTCTTGACCAGCAGGACCTTGCTCAGACAGCCGCCAAGTGTACATTTGACACCTTGACGGCCCGGCTTGACGCGATGAACACGACGCTCATGACGATGAACGCGACGCTCACGGAACTGCAGAAGGGCTATGGTGGTGACACGGAATATGAGGATGGAGACCGCCAACCTCGTGGCCGCCGTGTGGTACGTAATCCGGTTAATGATTCATTTGCGAAGACTAAATTTAAGATTCCTACTTTTAATGGCAAGTATGATCCTGCTGCATATCTTGACTGGGAGTTAGAGGTAGAAGAAAAATTTTCATGTCATGATATTCCTGCTACGTCTCAAGTTAAGGCTGCTATTACTGAATTTACTGAGTTTGCTTTAATTTGGTGGCGTGAATATAAACTCAAACATCCCACTGCTGTTCCATCTACTTGGGCTCAATTAAAAGCTGTTATGCGACATCGTTTTGTTCCTTCTTATTATGCCCGAGATTTGCTTAACACCATGCAGCGATTCCAGCAAGGCCAACGATCCGTTGAGGAGTATTACCAAGAGTTACAAAAGGGTATGATTCGTTGTGGTTTATTTGAACAGGATGATGCTGCTATGGCACGATTTCGTGGTGGGTTGAACAGGGAAATTCAGGATATACTTGATTATAAGGAGTATAATGATATGACCACGTTATTTGAATATGTCTGTAAAGCTGAACGTGAAGTGCAGGGACGCCGTTCGAATACATATACTAACCCTTTTGCAGGAAGAAGCCCGTCGTCCAGCTCTACGTCTTCCACTCCAGCACCTTCTACACCTAGCACTACACCGCGTGAGAAGACGACAAAACCTGCAGCACCCCCTGCACCAGGCGCAGCTTCTTCCTCGGGACGTACACGAGAAAATTTGGCTTATGTGAATGGTTGGTTATGCTATTTGGTTTGACTAATGCTCCCAGCACTTTCATGTGTTTGATGAATGAAGTTCTCAGGCCTTTCATAGGTTTGTTTGTTGTTGTATATTTTGATGATATCTTGATTTAAAGCAAGTCTATGGAAGAGCATTTAGAACATTTGCGTGTTGTTTTTAATGCGTTGCATGCTGCTCACTTGTTTGCTAACATGGAAAAATGCATCTTCTGCACACAACGTGTTTCGTTTCTTGGTTATGTTGTTACTCCACAGGGTATTGAGGTGGATAGCAGCAAGATTGATGCATTTCGGGAATGGCCTACACCGACGACGGTCACGCAGATTCGGAGTTTTCTTGGGCTTGCAGGTTTCTACCGTCGATTCGTACGAGATTTTAGCTCTATTGCAGCACCTCTACATGAGCTTACAAAGAAAGGTGTGCCTTTTACTTGGACTGATTCCCAGGAGCTCGCCTTCACTACTTTGAAAGATAAGTTAACACATGCTCCTCTTTTGCAATTGCCTGATTCTGGTAAAATATTTGAGCTCGAATGTGATGCCAGTGGTATTGGGTTAGGTGTTGTTCTGTTACAAGAAGGAAAACCGGTTGCTTATTTCAGTGAAAAATTAAGCGGTGCTAGTTTCAAATATTCTACTTATGATAAAGAACTTTATGCTTTAGTGCATACTTTGCAAACGTGGCAGCACTATCTCTGGCATCGTGAGTTTATAATCCATTCTGATCATGAGGCTTTAAAACATATTCATACCCAAACTAATCTGAACCGTCGTCATGCTAATTGGGTAGAATTCATTGAGTCTTTTCCTTACATCATTAAACACAAGAACGGGAAGGACAATGTGATTGCTGATGCTTTGTCTCGTCGATATAATATGCTGTCACAATTGGATTTTAAAATTATTGGTTTACACACTATGAAAGATCAATATGTCGATGATAATGATTTTAAAGATGCTTATAAACATTGTATGACTGGTAAACCATGGGGGAAATTTCACATGCAGGATGGGTTCCTGTTTCGCGCTAACAAGCTGTGTATTCCAGCTAGCTCGGTTCGTCTTTTGTTGTTACAGGAAGCTCATGGAGGCGGACTAATGGGACATTTTGGCATTTACAAAACGCTTGAGGTGCTGGCCGTCCACTTCTTTTGGCCTCGGATGCGTCCTGATGTTGAGCGCTTGGTTGCACGATGCACTACATGTCAAAAGGCTAAGTCACGTTTGAACAACCATGGTTTGTATATGCCTTTGCCTGTCCCTACTTTACCTTGGCTTCATATTTCTATGGACTTTATTTTGGGTTTTCCTAGAACTAAGAAGGGGAGGGATAGCATTTTTGTGGTTGTTGATAGATTCTCTAAAATGGCTCATTTCATTCCTTGTCATAAAACTGATGATGCTAGTAATGTTGCTGAATTGTTCTTTAGGGAGATTATTCATTTACATGGTGTTCCTAAAACAATTGTGTTTGATCATGATGCTAAGTTTCTAAGTCACTTTTGGAGATCTCTTTGGAACAAACTAGGCACTAAATTGCTGTTTAGCACAACTTGTCACCCACAAACTGATGGACAAACTGAAGTGGTCAATAGAACTTTGTCAACCATGCTTAGGGCTGTTTTGGATAAAAATCTGAACCGTTGGGAAGATTGTTTACCTCATGTTGAGTTTGCTTATAATCATGCAACACATTCTTCTACAAAGATGTGCCCTTTTCAGATTGTTTATGGTTATATTCCTCGGGCGCAAATTGATTTATTTTCGCTTGATGCTGTGGACGCCCCACATATTGATGCCGTTGAACATGTTGACCATATGATTAACCTACATGAACAAACACAACAAACCATTGCTGCTACTAATGCTAAGTATCAAGTTGCTGATAGTAAAGGAAGAAAACATGTTACTTTTGAACCCGGTGATATGGTTTGGTTGCATTTGAGGAAGGATCGTTTTCCTACTTTGCGTTGTTCTAAATTAATGCCTCGTGCTGCTGGTCCTTTTAAAGTGCTAACCAAGATTAATGATAATGCTTATGTCCTTGACCTGCCTGCGGAGTTTGGTGTTTCCACTAGTTTTAATATTGCAGATTTGAAACCATATGCGGGCGAGGATGAGGAGTTGCCGTCGAGGACGACTTCAGTTCAAGAAGGGGAGGATGATGAGGACATCACCAGTACATCTACACCAGCAGCACCTTCACCCCAAGCACCACCTTCAGGGCCAATCACTCAGGCTCGTGCAAGAGAGTTGAACTACGTCATGGTGCTAAAGAATGAAGGATATGTGGCTGGATTCGGACTGCGCACGAACGTCAACTTGTGACAGATGCCACGACTTCATCCGGACTCCGTTTTGGGCGGTCAAGTACTTGATGGAAAGCTTATCAAGTCTACTTTCAGATGGATCCAGAATCACCGTCATATCTTCACCGAAGCGGCCGCAATCGTCATTTTGATTCGGACTATTTTCTGTCCAAGGTGTTGCGTCACCTTATTTTGGCCCAATGGGCCGTGTATCGAGTTGGGTCCATTAGGGACGCGTCCTAGGGTTGTAGCATGACCCCAACTTCCTTGTGGCCGTGCTATTAAACCCTATAGCCATCATTAGCATCCTTGGGTTTTGTTTTACATCTAGCTTTAGCTACACCGAACACGCACAAACATGTGCTGTCCTCGTGTGATTCAGAACCCCACCTTCGAGTGATATTAAGATTGCTCGCCTCTTTTTCTTGTTCGTTCTTCGATTGCGTACAGGAATTGATCTTCGTGATCAGGCTGATCTTGCTTAAACAAGGTCGGTAACCACGAACTTCAGGACATACTTGCTAATAAAGATTATGCTAATATGACCACATTGTTTGAATATGCTTGCAAAGCTGAACGTGAAGTGCAGGGATGCCGCTCGACGACATATACTAACTCTTTTGCAGGACGAAGCCCGGCATCCAGCACAGATCCTGCTCTCCATGCGCCATCCACGCCTAGCACTACACCGTGCGAGAGGACGGCCACACCTACAGTGCCCTCGACCACAGGTGCTCCACTCACGAATGGTGAGACCACTTCTGCTGTGTTGAATTTTTCCACACCTCATGCTATCATAGAGCAATTGTTAGTGGAACCATCTCTTAACGAATCTTCGTCACCTGATGATATGCTTGTTGTTCCTTGTGATAAAAAAGAATTGGTTGATCATGCTTCAGTTCTACATGTTTTGAAACCAACCATTTGTACTGAAAATAAACATGTTATGCATATTGCTAGCGCAAATGATGAGCTAAGATTGTTGTCTTCTTTACATACTTTGGCTTACATTGAAATTGATGATTTGTGTAATCTAAACTGTTTGCAAGAGAGACTTTTTCACAATGCTGATTTTCCTTGGTTTGCTAAACACACTTATCATGTTATTGGCAAATATGACAACAAAAGACAATATATGATACAAAGAGTCTACATTGGTTGCGATATGAGTAATCCTTTTGTTGCGAAATATTATGATCAATTAGGGAACAGCCATACTACACATCGTAGTTTACATTCCCCTAGTTCTATTTTCATGAAACATGTTCAATCCAAAGAAGCGGAGCCTTGCTGGTTACTACCTATGCCTGCTTTCTCTTTTGTTGGTACTATCTTGTGCAGGATCATGTTGACAACCATATTGTGTCGTCCGATCCAGAAGTCTACATTCCTGCTGAAATGTCTATGCGAGATGACACATTTGACAATTCGAAGCATGGTGACCCTCCTCCTCCCAATACATTTGGTTTTTTTGTTTTCGCAATCCCGTTGTCCTTTGCGTTGTGCAGGATCGGTTTCAAGTACAATTAACGCCGAGGACGGCTTTTCGTCAAGAAGGGAGGATGATGAGGACATAAAATACATGAAGAGTGTTAAACACACATGGAAGGCATGGAGGACCAAAGAGGTTGATTGGGGACCAAGTCAAAGTATTCCCACGTTTTACACCAGGCTATCACGTCACTTTTGGTCTAAGAAATAAAGAGATTGAATCCAACACGTTTTGGAAACGCTGGATTCGGACTGCAGGAAAGTCCTGACTTTTAACGGCCGCCACGACTTCATCCGGACTCCGTTTGGGGCGTTCAAGTACTTGATGGAAAGATTATGAAGTGTACTTTCATATGGATCCAGAAGCGTGTCCATATCTGTCCCGAGGCGGCCGCAATCGTCAAATCATTGACCGAAGGTTTTTCTGTCCAGGTGCTGCGACACCTTATTTTGGCCCACGGGCCGTGTATCAAGTTGGGTCCATTAGGGACGCGTCCTAGGGTTGGAGCACGACCCCAACACCCCTTTGGTCATCCTCCACCTATCATATACCCCCTAGCCACCGCTAAGAAGTCTTGAGTTTTGTTTTATATCTAGCTTTAGCTACACCGAACACGCACAAATACGTGCTGTCCTCGTGTGATTCAGAACTCCACCTTCGAGTGATATTAAGATTGCTCGCCTCTTTTTCTTGTTCGTTCTTCGATTGCGTACAGGAATTGATCTTCGTGATCAGGCTGATCTTGCTTCAACAAGGTCGGTAACCACAGGGAGTTGGTTCAGCGATTGCATTGGCACTTCGGGTTTTGCTCGTCGTAGTCGGATCGTGACGGTCTACTTCCACCAAGTCGAAATTATCTCCACTCACCGAAAGATCGGGCACTCCAGCTCTATCATTATATTCACGCCACCAAATTAAAGCAAACTCAGTAAATTCACTAATAGCAGCCTTAACTTGAGACGTAGCAGGAATATCATGACATGAAAATTTTTGTTCTACCTCTAACTCCAAGTCAAGATATGCAGCAGGATCATATTTGCCATTAAAAGGAGGAATCTTAAATTTAATCTTAGCAAATGAATCATTAACTGGATTACGTACCACACGGCAAGCACGAGGGCGACGGTCTCCATCCTCATATTCCGTGTCACCACCATAGCCCTTCTGCAATTCCGTGAGTGTCGCGTTCATCGTCGTGAGCATCATGTTCATCGCGTCAAGCCGGGCCGTCAAGGTGTCAAATGTACACTTGGCGACCGTCTGAGCAAGGTCCTGCTGGTCAAGACGCTCCTTGGATGAAGAGATCGCGGAATCAACCTTCCCGTGCAGCGTCTTTATGTCGTCTTTAAGTCCATCAAGGTCGGACCGCATGCCTTGCAGCTTGGAGTCCATCTTGCCATCGTCTCCTGACATGGTTAGCGCAAACACAAAAAAAAAGATCCTACGACAACAAAGGTGTGGGTGGAAAGCTCACAAAGATGCTACGATCAAGTTCTTATCCGTTCTTACCAAGCAACAGGGGCGATCGCAAACAACAAGTAGCACTTGTGAGAGATTGGAGCAGCGATTGCCTGGAGAAACAAAAGTCTGCTCGGCGTAGGAATATGTGTAGTTCTGGGTAGGCTGCACTCAAGTCAAGGATTAGCACAATCAAAAAATAAATGCAAAGCTGAATAATAGTACTAAACACGTAACAAAGCTGCTGGAAACAAGTGCCACCCGCAATGGATCAAGCAAAGGCAACAAGGAAGTGGGGTACAGAAAGGGAAAAACTCCCGGGCAGCGTTACGCTGTGTAAACGGCGTTTTTTGGCCCCGAAACCGACTTCACCTAGTGCTAGGCCGGGTGCCCTGTATAGGAAATTTCGTAAGCTTTCCAGAAAAAAAAAAGAACGCTGAAATCGGAGATCCAAGCGAAAAGTTATGGCCGTTACAAAATGGGTGTTCCTAACGACACAAAACTTCCAAACGAAAAACCAAAGTTTCCAAAAACGAACTGCTCTTTCCTTTTTTTTTTGAATTCTTTCCTTTGTCTTTCTTTTCAGAACTTTCCTTTTTTTATTTCCTTTTTTCTTTCCTTTTTTCTTTCCTTTTTTCTCTTTTCTCAAACAGAAACAAGAAACCGAGTAGAGTTCGGTTGGAGCGGCGGCGTGTGGAGTACGGCTTGGGGAAGGAAAACGAAACCGAGTAGGGTTCAGTTGGAGGGGGGTAACGGCGTGGTAACTTGGCGTGGTGGCGGCGGCGTGGTTTTGTAGGGTTTGTGGTGATGCAAAACGGCGGCGGCGGCGCTGGTGGCGATGATGATTGTGGCGGCGGCGGCGCTGGTGGCGAGGTAGGACGGCGGCGGCGGTGGTGGCGATGGAAAGAGGCGGAAGCACAAAGTGACCAGCAACAATTGAACGCGAAGCACACAAATTCAACAACATAAATTATTGAAAGAAAGTGCAAGGCGAAGAAAGGTTTTGGGACAATGGTCTAACCTGAATTTTTTTTTGTTTTGTGGACTGTAGCTAATGGAACAACACTCGATAAAAACTCACCGATCAACCTGGAAAGATGATACCACTTGATAGAGCTGAAGTGCCCGATCTTTCGATGAGTGGAGGTAATTTCGATTTGATGGAAGTCAACTCTCACGATCCGACTACGACGAGCGAACCCAAAGCGCCAATGCAATCGCTGAACCAACTCCCTGTGGTTACCGACCTTGTTGAAGCAAGATCAGCCTGGTCACGAAGATCAATTCCTGTACGCAATCGAAGAACGAACAAGAAAACGAGGCGAGCAATCTTAATATCACTCGAAGGTGGAGTTCTGAATCACAAGAGGACAACACGTATTTGTGCGTGTTCGGTGTAGCTAAAGCTAGATGTAAAACAAAACTCGAGTCTGAAAATAAAAGAGGGGTCTATCTAAATAGGGGGCGCAGCCCCTAGGGCCGGCGTGTAGGGGAATCCCACGCCCAAGGGGGGTGGGGGCGCGCCCAAGGTGGGCCCTACCAGTCAGGCGCCCCCACCTGGGACTCCTGTTGTGCCAGCTTCTATTCTTCTGGGCCTTCGTTCTTCAGCAGCATGACGAAGCTCAATTCTCTCGCACGGGCCCGAGTAATTGGCCCAGGTGGAAGTGGCGCCTGGGCTTCTGGAACTGGAGGGGCGCCTGAGCTGAAAGTGGCGCCTGGACTGGTGATGCTGGTGTACAATCACTCATGTTGTCGTTGATCTCCTCATCAGAGGCCCTCTCTTTCAAGCAACAAGAAGGAGAATCTTTGGGAGCAGCTTGGGCTCGTTTCACCAAACTTTTATCTTCAGGGCCAGATTTGGGTATACCCGAGGCTATGCGCTTACAACACTTTGCTGGTGGTCCTAGAAAAGAGAGTGCACTCCATTTGGATGCAGCTTCTAAAGGTTCTTTCTTCTTCTTAACCGTAAGTGAGGGGAGAGCCATCCTAGAAAAAATGCTCAAGGATACTGAGCACACCGGAGTATATGAAGATCTGCTTAAATAATCTCAAGAGCCTGCTGATAGAATGAATGCTTTTGGTCATTCTCCATCACCTTGCCCACAGAAAGTTGCCGAACCAAAATCCCCTACCTCAGATCCTAATTCCTCCTATGATCATCATCAACCTTTCATCTATTCCATGTTCAATGACGATGAATCGATAGCATACGGTGATGTCCCATCATCACCAGGAAAAGAAGATGATGCTTATAGAAAATCTTAGGCAGTGACCTCCGACGCACAAGAAGAATTCTGGACCGATGCCCAGCAGTATTCTCCATTCTTTAAGATGGCATCCCGATTCTCAAGATTCCCAGGTCTCCAATACTCAATGGACAAGTCTGAATCCCCTAAGGAGGATTCACCATCCCTCGATCCGGAGTTTCAATTCTCGATGAAGGACCGATTAGGCGACCAGAGAGGGGAGGAGTGAATGGGAGCCGATAAAAATTTCTCTCACGAATCCGGCTACTCCCAACTCAACTCCGAAGCCTACCAACCGATCTTGCCAAGATCACGTAGCTACTGTGAGGCTACTGACCCTAGGAACAAGATCAACGCAGCGGAACACAAATCGAACAAATCCAACATGAATCGATCGAAAACCACACGAATCAGCAACTCTCAGCCAGGGGCGGTTGCACCTCTATCCAGGGGCGGTTGCACCGCCCTTGCCTGCCAGGGGCGGTCACACCGGTATACGAGGGCGGTCGCACCGGTCTTGCCAGACAGCACGGGAAAAAGGTCAACTCGAGAATGGATCTCCCAAACGGCTTGGAGTTTTGAGACGAAACTTTGGGTAGATGATATACACCTCAAGGAGAGGCTATGCCCCAAAAATCTCGGCCTCTAACTCCCTAGAACTCCGGGAATTTCAAATCTAGCAAAGAACACACCCTCCACGAGTTCATCCCGAAAACTTCAAATCCAAACCGATTCCCGGCGTTTGGGGGCAAGGGATCACCAAGAAAAGAGGCACAAGGCACTCATACGTGATTCCCCCAAAGAAATCTGAGAGAAAACGGGCTAGAAAGTGAAGAACGAAAATCCCCCAAAAATGGCTCCGAAAATACCTTCGAAAATGAGAAAAGAAAAGGAGCTCGGGAAATCAAATCATGGCACAAAGATATAGAGATTAAGCTCAATCAACCAACTATGAATGATTCACCGGTCACACCGCCCCTGGGGGGCGGTTGGACCGCCCTTGGCTGGCAGGCCGGGCCGTCGCTACGTCGAGTCCTCGGTCCTTGGTTTTGAGGCCCAAACCAAGGGAAACCATCCACCGATGATTTTGTGGCCAAATCACCAAACCCCGCGCGCAAGCTTCGGTCGTTAGCCGCCACCTTGCATCGGCTTCTCGTCCGCGTACGAGCTTCGGTTGTGAGCCGCTACCTCGCACCGGAACCACGTCCCCTTGCTCGTTCTTGCCAGCATGTGAACCGCACTTGATCCATCCGGCCACCGGGTCCCTCGAACCAAGCCTACTTGTCTCTCCGCTCCTCGGAGGCCGCCATGGCTAAGACCTTTCGCGCCTGTTCTTCACCTGCACCAATGCAATCAAGCCACATTCTACACCTGCAATACCTGAGCCAAGGGAAACGTCAATCCACACCACGTTGTCAATCACTCATCACACCAGGAAGCGACCATCCACCGGTCCTCGGACACACCGGGTCCTCACTCGAAAAATGAATTCAAATTTTCCGATGAGGAGTTCAAAGCTCCTAAGGAGGATTCACCATCCCTCGATCCGGAGTTTCAATTCTCGGAAGATGAATTCAAATTTTCCGATGAGGAGTTAAAAGCTCGTAAGGAGGATTCACCATCCCTCAATCCGGAGTTTCAATTCTCAGAAGATGAATTCAAATTTTCCGATGAGGAGTTCAAAGCTCCTATCTCATCAAACCCCTCAGAACTCCCAGGATCATATCAATTTTGCGATTTTGAGGAGAACGCTTTCCTTCTTGATCCAAAAAATCAAAGGACTTCCATATCGAAGAGAAAGATATGCCTCAAGAATACTACAGGCTTGATTTTGAAAATATTTGCTCTGTAGATATTCCTGAGGCAGCAAATTCCATGTCGGGTTCGGAAGAAAATGATGAGCATGGATATTTCGTCTTTGAGAAACCCAAAGATCCATGTTTCCCTATGATACTCCATCTACTCCCACCATTAGCACACACGATGACTCCAACCATCACATGCCCCATCAAAACAATTTCAAAAGGGTGGTTATGGACGATTTTGTTTATCATAAGTATTGCAAATCTCATCGTGGTATGTTGTGCTAACCTTGCAGCTAGAGAAACGACATCCGAAGATTGGTGATGGAGGGAGCCACAACACCAAGCTAGCTGCTACTTCGAAAAGGGGCTCCCAAGGTCGAGCTTTTGACCATAAACAAGCACTGCCAGGAGGTAACCCGTCTTTTCATTCATTATTTTTTTCTTTTTCTTTCTTTCTTTCAAATTCCATCATAAAAAAATGATAGTAACAATAAAAAAATCTTTATTTTCAATGAATAAAACCGAACAAAGTTTTATGACATAATTTTAGGACTCGCTTCCTTCGGGTATTTTTGTCACTAAGCTTTCAGGTTGAGATTCAAATAAGCGAAGAGTTGGGCAAAAGGTTACAACCTCAGACGCTCAGTTTTTGGCACCAAGTGTCGCAAAATCTGAGCGTGGGAGAGGACATAATTTGAGCACGAAGCAAAGCATGGTCAATCCTTCAACATTGGTTTACACTTTTATCCCCCCACTTGAGGTTATTTCATAATGTTCATATCTTTGGATTGAGCCTCTTGTTCATATAAAAAAATGAATGATGATCTACATGCAACAAGTTATCTTGATCACAACTTTGCATCTCACATGTCGGCGAGCACAAAGCTTTATTCCTTAACTAGTACTCTATGCTTGTGGGATCAGAAATTTAGGAGGATCTTGCCTAAGTTGTTGATGAGTGTGAGATAATGAGATAGAAGTGTTTCTTTCTTCTTTATTAATTCTTGCTTGGAGTTTTCTTTTATTCTAAAAAAAACTCCGGCTCAAATTCCTTGGTGGTTGAAAATTCCTACTAAAGCCAAATGTTTTACATGCTCAAACCTATACATATGCCACCTATATAGTTGTGTTGAGTTTTATCAAACTTTGTGTCCTTATGGGAAAGTGACATCTCAATACCGATCATTTCTTCTTTTGCGTTTATCCATTATTGCTAGCCTTCCCACGTCTGGTTATGCTGATTCCAAAATAGATTTTTGCATTCACTAGACATTTCCTCCATCAAACCAAACCCACATCTTTTTCATATATCCTTGATCATATCCTATCCACAAATACGGCCTTTCAAAATAAAGACTCCAGCCATATCTTCCCCATGTTTTGAAAGAAGGCATGGAGCTATCGAGTAAAAAAAACTTGTCTATTCATGGGCAAAGGAAAGAAAAAGAAAGCTCGATAGTCTCAAGTCTCCAAGGTTTAAAAGGGGATCCATGCAAAAATAAGGAGTACAACTCAAGGCCATATTCTCTCGAAAGCACAAGATATGGTTTGTTCATCACAGTCCATTTTTTTAGTGTCGTGTCTATTTTTCCCCTCATCCTTGATCATCCATTTCTCAATGGTCAGAATATGAAGTGTCACAACTTCCACTAAGACCAACTTTTGATTTAACAAAATACACAACATAGGTGAGCTTACATTTCCCCTACCCGAGCTCCACATAAGCCTGTATATTGTAGGGAGAGGCTGGCTACTGGCTTTAGTGAGGAATGAAAATACCACATGAGCGACTCGAGAGTGCCGTCTGAGGATCTTATGAGCCAAGGAAATTATCTTTGAAAATATTTATATAAAAAAACTCTAAGTTTGGTTGATGAAGAGGGAAGTCATATCTTCATTCGAGTTGTTCCACTTTTCAACCGCCGAAGGCAGGCATCATAGCCACTTCAAACCCACAAGTATGAGAAATGTTATTGGAATAATGTTTTTGCTAGCCATTATCTTGAGAAGTTGTGCATCAAAGTCCATCTTAGTTCTTGCTCGGCCCGGCGTTCTTCAATCCTACCCTTTACTCGGGACGAGCAAAGATCTAAGCGTGGGGGTGTGTTGACGGCCACTATATGCCACTTTTGACCGTCAACCTTCCCAACTTAATGAAGGAACTAAGTGATGCTCATATAATATCTTATTTCAACTAATGAGTTCCATAAGTTTGTGCACCAATATGTTTTGCAAGGAAATATAGGTAATAAGGTGCATAAATACCAACATCGGTGAAGTCATACAAGTGAAGGTTCATCCCGAGACAAAGGAGACTTGGACATGGTGCAAAAGTTATCCAAATCACATATTTGATAGCCCCATGTCGAAGAGCTTTCCGAGATGATCGAAATGGACATTTGGATGACCCAATTCGGAGTCCGGATGAGAAAGTTACGCGTCCGGGAAGATCGCCGGCAAAATCCTGCCAGGGCAGGTCGGCCTGATTTAGGCCGATCGGCCTGGACAAGGCCGGCCGGCCCTGCACCTCCACCAAACCACTTCAACCTTTGCAAGATGGCCTTAGGGAGTCACCAAAGGACCCCAAGCACGGAATTGACAAGGATGAGTGAAGTTGGGACCGAAAGGCCTAAGACATTGAGCGGAAGGCCCACCTGCAGCGACTAAACCAAACTTTTCGACCGGAACCGCCACTTCAGACAACAGGCAACCGTCCATGAGCGCGTCGGTGCAATGGAGGGCAAGAGGAGCCAGAGCCAGTCCGGCCGGCCTACCCTAGGCCGACCGGCCTCTAACTGTCAAGCGTGGATCGAACACCACTACAACCGTCATTAGGAGAGCATCAGGACCGTCCACGAGAAAGACGGTGCCAAATGGCACCATCTCAAGGCCGAACGGCCGGAAGGAGGCCGGCCGGTCTATGACCGTGCCTGTTACTCCTCCCCTTTGGCATGGAAGCTAAGCAAGTCCTTGGCGTCATCCCTACGCCTGATACCGCCCTTAGAAGGCTATAAAAGGCGACATCCACCCCCATTCAACACACCACGGTGAAAGGGAGAAGTCCAAGTGTAGTGTAGTGCTACCTATCTAGCTTAGAAAATAGGGAGAGTGGTGAGGTGAGAGTCCGGAGAGGAGCCGAAGTGTCGGCCCCTCTCCAACTTTGTGCCTCCGAGGAATGAAGCTTCAGTTCGAGTAAAATTCATCTTCTTTTGTCTTTACAGCTTTCTCTCCTTTACTTTAGTAGTACTTGAATGTTTGCCCTCTCTCTAATTGTGGGATCCCTTGTTTGTAGCTGATAGCTTAGGCGTGGTGCCTGTGCTTGATAGTTACCTTGGGTTGTGTTGCACCCCACGTTACTGCAGTGGTAGATGGCAAGTGGTGACAGCCTTGTCCGTCATTCGTAGTCCACCACGTCCGGGTGTACTCATAACAGTAGTGCTGAGCCCGGAGAACCCCCTCTCTCACCCCGTTCTAAGGTTCTCCCGTTCTAGCCGTCGAAGCGATTAGAGGAATCAAATATTCTTGATAGGAGGTTAGCAAGTTGACATTAGATTACCTCAGCCCAGCTTATTTGTTCTTCTTCACTCCCGTCGTCCTTGGATAAACCAAAGCCATTTTTAGTACACTTCTCATTTCTCGTAGATTCGATACCCTGAAATTCTTCTAGGTGAAAGCTACATCGGCATCCGTACGCTTGTGGATTTATATGTTAGCCTAAGGACCGTCAACAACCGTCTCTGTTAACGACGTAACGCCCATCTCTCTTTTTTTCACCAGTCGGCTCCTCCTTCCTTATCCATCGCCAGACTCCTCTGCCCCGTGCTTTTTTCTTCGTCGCTCAGATCCAGCGGCCGCTCGCCTCTCTCCGACCGTCGGCGCTCGCCTTTCTCTGGCCCCGCCGTGCCCGCCCCTCTCCAGCCCCGCCGCGCCCGCTTGCCTGCCGCCGTTTTTCGGCCCCTCCGTGGCCGCCCGGCGCCGTCCTCCGTCCCTGCTGCGCCCGGACTGCCGCCACCGCCGACGCGTTCGGCCGGAGGAGGCAAGTCACTGTGGGGACTGCCTCGGCGGCGAGGGTGCTTTGCACGGTGAAGGCCCGGTGGGGCAGCCGCGGACGGCACGGACGGGCGCGGCGCAAGGAGCAGCTGCGGCGGCGTCGCCGGCGGTCGGCGTCGGGGCCGACGCATCCAGCTTCAAGCAATCTTATGGGCGCATGAGCACTTCTCTGCGATGCTGCTTGGTACATCCTCCTCTCCCTCTTCCTCTCATGGAATTTGAGGTCACGAAGACCTAGGGTTATTTATTCATGACGCAAACAGATGAATTAGCCTCTTACATATACATTGCCTGCTAGCAATCTTCCTAAAATGCCTCTGCATTGCAGATTTCTTGGTGTGATCTGTGTAATTTCAATGAGGAATGTAGAGGCGATGCATGCATTTGTGGATCAATGTAAGCATTCAATTTTCTGCATTGGTGATTATAGCATGGTCATGGTCATGGGTGTGGTTATAGCTTCTGTTCGATTCCTTGTGAGGTTTATTAAGTTTCTCTGTATATTTGGTCGATTCACTGCATAGGTCTTCTAATTAAATGTTTATGTACAATCGTTGTTTGGTGTTTCTGTACGACAGCTTGATATTTACACTGGTGCTTGCAATTATAAAGTCACAAGCCACATGTTCGATTAGTAGTATTATGCTCATGACTTGATTAGATTTTCGTCATCTCAAGATTCTCTTTATGAATGCAATGGAGCCAATGGTGATCCATTTCTATCTGAACTCAATTTCTTTTGGCCAGCAGTAATGATGGCTTTAGGTGCATTTCAAGCTGCTTCTTCCAATTTTTCAAAAAAAAAAGCTGCTGCTTCCATTATCAAGGTGAGTTTCTCATCAATAGAGTTGTGGTGGAATTTTCAGGCCTGATATGTGTGGTGTCATTTGAAGCCCAAGGTTCTTAGGAACTGTCCTGTTGTCTTTTACTTGACCTCAAACTTATGTCGGAACTTCAATAAAGACATTTTACCATATGATTCTACTCTAATATATTGGTTCTACTCTGATTTTAAGTGCAATTTTAGTCTATCTTGTATAACTAAAGAACTAGCTAGATCCATGTATATCTTACTGATTCATGTTCTTCTCTTGCAGAACACAAGTGATTTTTATGGAAAGTTCTTCAAGTCTATGACACTATCCTTTACAAGCAAATGTGAGTACTTCAAATGAATCTTGATTTTAAACAATGTATTCAATTTGTTGGCCTTTGCTCTGAATTATACCTTCCATTCAAAATGCATTGATGCAGCTCCACATTAGGTCATAGTGCTATGTTATGATAGATACCCTACAATTAAACTTATGTGTACAACTATAGTGGTGTTTGGAAATTTAGACGTAGCACCTGCTAATGCAGAACTAGGATGACTGTAATGTGCTTGGTCTAATGCAAATGCAATATTGTTAGCCTTCTATTTTTCTTGAATACTTGGCCTTCCGTTACTCATGCCTTTCAACTTAATTGATAAGCTTTTGTTTTCATTTCTCTTTTTTTACAGCAAGACAAAAGCTCGAGCTTGAGATGTGATTGAATGGCTATTTTTTGTAACAATACCGTCTCTGTAAATGCCTATTGACAGAGACGGTTTTTTGTCACAGAGACCCTAGCTTAGAGACGGTTGCAAAAACCGCCTCCGTTAATGAAAAAAACCGTCTCCAAAAATATTTTTTGTAATAGTGACATGAGAAAGTAATTGATAGTCATACAAAAATATAGCAATCAACCAACTAATGTAGTGCTTTGTCTTTTGATTAACTTGAACTTATAAACAAAAACTACTAAATTTGTAATTTCTTTTGCAAATTCAAAACTTTATAAACATGAAGTTATATTAACTTTAAAACAATTTGTATCAATTTTTATAGTTATTTTAAATCTAAGTGAGGTTAGAATTTGAACATAATTTCTTATTTAACCGCTTCGCTCACTCTCTGATAGACATCTAATTAGGGCCCGTACGTATTCCATCCATTCAGATAGTCGACATTTAATGGATAATGGGATTCTTATATTCAATAGCCGATATCCCAAAATAATCGCTATTTGGCTCTTTGCCTCTCTTAGGTCGATCTGACACCAAAAAGCGGTAGAACAAACTCCAACCAATTCCTTTTCCACTTTTCAGCCACGAAGGTAAACTAGAGGATTTTTTTTTTTTTTGCTCCAATAGATCTCCTTTACTTGCTGCCCCTATCCACTTTCTAAATATGCTCCTTTCCCTTTCTCTTCCTTCTACAGCCCAGGGTCTAACCCCTGGGCGTAAATTTTGGTCATCCGATGCAAGGCAGCACGACTGCGTGCTGGGCTGCTGGCCACCACCGCCCGCCCGTGTGCCAATGACTATGCCTGCCAGCGCGTCTCCCTCCCGCCCACACACTGGTCGCACGCCGGTCGTGCGCTTGTGGGCCTTGCCCCCAAAACAGTGTGGAGAACGGGCTGGTGCTGCGGGCCACCGCTGGACCGGCCGCCCCGCTAGGCTTGGCCGCCTCCGCAGGCCTGGCCATCGCGGCCGCTGGTGTCATGAGCTGGGGGCTGTCTGGCTGCCGCAGATGCGGTGTGCGGGATAGCACCGCACACCCCATAGCATGTCAACTGCAACATCAGTTGGGTGGACCCCAAATACATGCATCTCTCCATTCAAAGCAGTAACACTGCGCATAGCATGTGATGGTGGGTCCAATATAGTACAAGCGAAAAAAATCATAGCTTCTAAATTAAATGTCCAAATCAAATTTTGATTGCACCATTGTATTCCTTACGATGAGATCTTCAAAACTAGACCACACTCAACTATGTTTGGATGCTCTTTTTGGTGGAACAATTTTTTTCTGAAGTTGGAACATTTTATCGTGAAGCTGGAACAATTACACCCTGTTCAGGGTGAATTTGTTCCAACCGTTGACGTAATTGTTCCGCCTTCGTGAAAATATGTTCCAAAAAAACTAATTAAAATATAGTCAAGTGTGGTCTAGTTTTGTAGATCTCATCATAAGAAATGCAGTGGTGCAATCGGAATTTGATTTTGATGCTCAGTTTATGAAATACGAATTGTTTTTCAAAATCCGCTCTGATGGGCCCAACCGTACCAGGTATATGGATGTGCGCAGGTGAGACATCATGCATGTGGTCAGATGTGTGGACATCATGTATGCGGTCAGGTGTGTGCAGATGTAGAAGATAAGCGTGAGAAGGCGTGCGGTGGACGATGAAACTCCGCACGTGCGGTGTATAGCAAATCCGCATGAGCTGGGCATTGGTCCGCCGTTGTGCACTGTGATGGTGCCTACTTGGGAGAGGGAGAAGAAACGTATAATCAGTTAATCACTTACTCTCCTGTTTAGTATTAGAAGTCGTTTTGGACAAGGTTTGAGTCAAACATTGGGAATATAAATCATGAATAACATTTAAGTCGTTGAGTTTGAAAATGTGAAAATCATATAAATAGATTGGTCTTGAAAATTACTTTCATAAAAATATACATATACAACTTTTCAACAAATATTTTTATAGAAAAGAGAAGTCAAAGTTTTGCTTTGGTGACCGTGTCGCTGTCCTAAACGACTTCTAATACCGAACCGGAGGGAGTACAGGTAGGGTCTGCATGTCACGGGATTAAATGGGAAAGGAAAGGAAATCCGATTTTAGCACTTTTCCTCCATATATGTTAAAATTATGAAAGTGGATTCTCCAATAAAGTGAAAATGGGAAAAAAGAAAAAAAAAATCGTATGTTCAATTTGCTCTAACAAAACTATCCAATATCAGAATGATGGCTCCGAATAAAGTACCTTTGTAACATTGTTAAGTTTCTTAACTCTTTGCACATTTTCGTTATGTTTTTTTAACAACGATCCAAGGCTGTAACTCTCTGGAACAGGTTGTTCTACATCATCTTCTTTGCATTCTTTAATTCAGTGAATTTATTTGTTTGCTTATTGAAACAGTTATAAAGGTGCAGCCTTTAGAAAAAATGTTGAAAGAGGTAATTACCGGTAAGGAGCACTACCACCCGGACGTTTTTCAATCAGACGATCCGTTGCAACATAAGAAGTTATCTCTTGCAACGTTAAAAAATGTATAGAAATGAACAGCCATCATTTAAGGACCCGAAAATTCTCACCACAACATGTCCTCATATTTCATGCAACATCCACCACAAACATGCTGAAATAATAGTTACAACATCGACGCATTCTTTCCAACATGTCTTGAACGTCCAATTTTTTGATTTTTTTTTTCTCACTTGTAGAAGGTACCATCCCTAGGATTACCGTTACCGGGAACTTGGCAGGTGCATACACAAAACCAGACGTTCAGCACCGATGCAACTTTGCAAAAGATTGGGTAACATGGGACAATGGAATGACTTAAAAAGATGTTAAGTGACCTTAAAATACTGTACCCGAAACTCCTATATGCTACAAAACTCCCAAAGAATTGGTAGCCAAACAGCTCATAAGGCATGAATACAATAGTGTTTCCGAAATGTACAACAAAGTGAAAACACATGCCATTTCTGGCAAAAGACTCTTCAAGCTTTCTTGTCAGATCTATTAAGGTTTAGATTGAACCACTTCTTTTTGCCAGATTTGTCTCTACCATCTACGCTACCATTCTCGGGGCTCCCAGGGATGATATGCTCTGTGGCATACCTACTGCTGCTACTACCAGCACCAACAGGGTTTACCAAAGTTCGTTCAGTTGTGAAAGAACAATGGATACTATCCCTCTCTCGCAGCATATCATCAACCTGCAGATAGTGCAAATCTTTAGCAACATTTTCAAGCAGTTATTCAGATTAAAGATTAGAAAAGGCATAATTTGCCACTTTATGTCTAGTAAATTGTTCTGGCAAAATGTCAGTCGGATGCCTTCTTGTACTAAGTGTACCACTGTACCCTATTCGGGTACATTAAATTAATACAAGTTCATGAGTGACCGCACATCTAATAACAACAACAGCAACATAGCCTTTTGTCCAAAGCAACTTGGTGTAGGCTAGAGATGAAACCCAAAAGAAACAAGGACAAGAAAAACATAGAACGGCACAAGACCAGAGGTTAGATTAGGAGTAAACAAAAGAAAAAACAATGATCATGGTTCAGGCGCGTTGATTGCTAGTCTCCAAGCGCTTCTATCTATAGCTAATTCCTTGGAGATATTCCACTCTCTAAGATCTCTCTTGACCGACTCGTCCCAAGTCAGTTTAGGTCGAGCTCTACCTCTCTTTACATTACCTACCCTTTCTAAAACCTCACTACGCACGGCCGCCTCAAGAGGCCTCCGTTGGACATGTCCAAACCATCTCAACCGATGTTGCATCAGTTTCTCCTCGATTGGTGCTACGCCGACCCTATCCCGAATATGTTCGATCCGAACTCTATCCCTTCTTGTGTGCCCACAAGACCAACGTAACATACGCATCTCTGCTACACTCAATTGTTGGACATGTCGCCTTTTTGTAGGCCAACATTCGGCACCATATAGCATCGCCGGGCGAATCGTCGTCCTATAGGACTTGCCTTTTAGCTTTTGTGGCACCCTCTTGTCAGAAAGGACGCCAGAAGCTTGACGCCATTTCAGCCGTCAGAAAGGACTCTAACGTGTGCCTCCATAGCTCTAACTTCCTATTAACCCCCGCCCTACTCTCATCAACTAACACCACATCATCTGCAAAGAGCATACGCCAAGGGATATCACCTTGTATGTCCCTTATGACCTCATCCATCACCAAAGCGAATAAATAAGGGCTCAATGCTGACCCTGAAGTAGTACTATTTTAATTGAAAAGTCACTAATGTCGCTATCACATGTCCGGACAAATGTCACCACATCCTTGTACACATCCTTGATGAGGGTAATGTACTTAATTGGGACTTTGTGCTTTTCTAAGGCCCACCACATGACATGTCTTGGTACTTTGACATGACTTGGTACTTTGTCATAGGCACATCTAATAAGATTTAATAAATCAACATCCCAATAACTATTATTTAGAAATTCATGTCGTCCTATTCAGACATGTGCGAGCATGCATGATTGACCGTGCAAGCCTCATTTTAACCCCTGTAAAATAAGTGGCCAGATTTGAGCACAGCATGAGACCAGGTCTCTTCAGGTACGGCAACAATGAGAATGACAAGTGCACATAATGAAATCACAGTTTTCTTGCACACATCCAAATCACAAAACTAGCACACATGGCAAGAAATGGGTCCAATATCCACAGGTGCCACCCTATATTAGACCTATTTATTTAGGACAGCAATAGGAGGCCTACTTGTTAATCAACTCATCACAATGTCCATGTTGTTTTCAGATAGAAGGCATCCACAGCTGTGCATGTGGTGGTGGTTGGGAGGGGGTTGGGGGATATATGCATACCGCTTCTCTCTCTTGCGTATATCTGTTGGTGACTTCTTGAAATCTTGCCAAAGCCTGAAAGCCATAATATTCAATCAAATCATTATCCAAATGGAAAACTGCACCTAAAAATATATGACTGATAACAAAACAAAAACATAGTTGCTGACTTTTCGGTACTCAGTTTCGAATTGACGCAGATCATTTCTCTTTGCTAGAATTTTAGATTCTATTTCCTTCAGCCTCTCTGTTGTGTCTTCGTAACTCTTTGCACACATTGCTTCGATCATATAGCTAGCTGGCTTGAAAAAATTATCACCTGCACAAATCAACTAGGATGGCTCAGTGAAAAGAAACGACATCACAATGCAAGGGGAGACAGCAAGAATGCAGACCATATACAGCAAATATATGTGTTCCAGGTTTGAGAGCCGACACTTCACAGGGTTGGAGACCTTCCAATCTCTTAAAGAAGGCAGCCTCAGGGTCTTTGGCCATCGCCAACTGCAGTTGTAAGAAACAAAATCTCGAAATAGGTACAATACACAGAACAACTAATAACATACTTGTACAATATAATTACATACCGCATTCACTGTTGAGTCCATACGGTACACCTGGAAATGCAAGAAATACATGCCTGCAGATGTCACCTTGCCAGTCTTCTGACTATCTTCCTGAAGGTCAAAGGGAAAACTGAAGACAATATTAAACTTGACTTATGAATGCATGTCTTCTCTAAACCTTTTATCTGAAATGTACCATGAGCATACACAAAGTTGGATACTAACTCAGCAAATATCAGCTATTCAATTATCCATTTGAGAAAAAAAAACTACATAACCACACCATCATCTTATAAAAACAAGCACAAAATTAGGAGCAGCACTGGAAAACACATTTCCTTATTGTCACTTCCTTTAGAAACAATGTACTCCCTCCGATTTTAAATATATGATGTTAGGACAACTTAATTAGCTCTTGTCCTAATCTAATATATTTAAATTGGGAGTACAATATACATCAAAAAGATCTTCCAGAAGGACAAAAGCATCCTTCACCTACCTCATTAAGCAAGTAATCTCTTTTATCACACTTTCCTAACACCCAGCACATAAGAAATGGAAATGAAATGCAAAAAAATATCCCAAAACCTAAAACAAAGGCAAAACAAGTAATCTATATGACCCGTCCATGAATGAATACAAATAGAAGTGAAATAATTGTCCATTATACAGTAAATCAGTTGCCTTTCAAACGAGAAAATGGTGATTTTTGTTCTTAAGTTAACTCCCCTGTGTTGACTGGATTAAGGATTACATGTGTCTCAATATCAAAAACAGGTGTCATAAAATTATACCAGCTAGAATTCATAAAGTTTACAATTGATGTGCCAAGTGGTAATTTAATGACAGGATTAGTTTACTTGACAATGACAGGTTGAATAACAGTTTCTTGAATGCATCTAAACATATCAAAATCACTTGGGTAATGATAATTATGATAGCAATTGCAAGTTCTCTAAAAAGCTACATTCAAGATTTATTTTACTGGATCTAACTCTAGAGTTATTGATCCCTGCGTAATAAGAACATTCATTCAGGGAAGTCATAGATCAACAAAATAGGAACTAAACCAACATCTATGGCAGATATCAATCTACTGAAAAAATAAGACCAATCTAACCAAGCATATTAACCACATAGTGGCACTGGCACAGTTAGAAATTACCTGCAACGCGAGTCCATAACCTCCACTAACTTCTTGCTCAAAGTAAAGAAGCTGTATATATTAAACAAATAAAAGTTATAAGGAAGCACCAAAGAAAGTAACACAGGAAGTCTCCATTTCCAGAGCAAATGAATTTTATAAATAAAAATCAACCGCATACCTTAAATTTACTTTGTGCAGGTGAAGTGACTCTGACGACTATTCCAGAGTGAGCTTGTTCTTCACTTATTGTTACACCAAAAAAATGAGCACATTGCTTATCAACCTATAAATAAACAAGGTATAAGTAAACAATCACATTATAATATTATCACAAGAATGGAAGTATTCACCTTTCCAGTAGCTGATGTTCCAACAGGGAGTGGCCTCACTGTAACTGTGCCATTCATAGCCTCTTCAAGCACGTTGGGAGATATTGTTGTCTTGATAGGAACACCAAGCTTGCTATGAGTGGTAAAAAATTATTAGAAAAGTGAAATGGGGATTTTTAATTGCTTCTAGAAATAATGTTAACTGATTCCAAAATTACCTAAAAAGTGCTGCAAACATTGTGTTGACAGTTCCAAGATTGGACAAATCAATCTCCATATCCATTCCTTCATTTTCTAACGCCTGATAAAAGAAATGTAACAATCACCAATGTCAATTATCATGTCTAGTACTAAATCAAGATGCCATACTTTCAACATAATTACGCATCACTTATGGCCTGAATTTAGTTTTTTTAAAATCAGTCTCGAAGCAACTTGGTACAATCATTACCGATGCATAATTTATCCATAAATGGTATTAGATCAGGTAAATGGTACCACGCTGCGTTAGTATCAATTTGCCATTGTTGGGTTAATCAAAGGTTAGCCCACTGTCGATGCAAAAATCAAGCTAAATAAAATACAGTAAAAACAAGGTTATATTTAAGACAGACGTGTGATATTCAAGTAATCCAGCATTCCCATCCCCCAACAGTGAACAACATAGAGCTGCTGATGGCCCAACCACTACCTATTTACTCTCCTCCCTACACTATCCATTAATTTTCAGCCTTTTATTTCATATTTATCACTCTGCACCTGATCTCTCTCCTTTCCGTCTACATGGCACACAATGAAGCACCTGCAGTGCTCTTCTGTTGCCCAATATACCCTCACTCTTGTCCTCCCTTTGCGGAGATCTACAAGACTAGAAAAATAGTAGCAAGGCTTTCTTCTTCAGCGGACTAGCCCATGAGAACCAGTGACAATATCTGCCCAGCTTTGCTTCCAACTTACACTATTCTAACACCTCCAGTGAAATATAGAATGTCGTAATAAAAAAAAAAGTGGATATATTAGAGAACACAGCTCCATTGCCATGAATTGTAGCTAACGCTTCTCGTTATGATGCTATTAATTACAAAAATATCCACATCACCCAGTGCGAACATTTTTTCCACATACAAAGACAGCCTCAGCAGCTGAGTAAAACTAATTCAGTTACACAAAGAATCATTGATAGTCATAATTTTATAACAACAACAACAACATAGCCTTTTGTCTCAAGCAAGTTGGGGCAGGTTAGAGATTAAACCCAAAAGAAACAAGGATAAGGAAAACATAAAACGGCACAAGACTAAAGGTAAGGTTAAGGGTAAACAAAAGAAGAAACAAAGATCACGGTTCAGACACGTTGATTGCTAGTCTCCAAGCACTTCTATCTATAGCTAAATCCTTGGAGATATTCCACTCTCTAAGATCTCTCTCGACCGACTCGTCCCAAGTCAGTTTAGGTCACCTCTACCTCTCTTTACATTTTCTATCCTTTCTAGAACCCCACTACGCATTGGCGCCTCAGGAGGCGCCTGCTGGACATGTCCAAACCATCTCAACCAATGTTGCATCAGTTTCTCCTCGATTGGTGCTACACCGACTCTATCCCGAATATCTTCGTTCCGAACTCTATCCCTTCTTGTGTGCCCACAAGACCAACGTAACATACACATCTCTGCTACACTCAATTGTTGGACATGTCACCTTTTTGTAGACCAACATTCAGCACCGTATAGCATCGCCGGGCGAATCGCTGTCCTATAGAACTTACCTTTTAGCTTTTGTGACACCCTCTTGTCAGAGAGGACGCCAGCAGCCAACCGGCTGAAATTCTATGCCTAACATCTTCATCAATATCTCCATCCTTTTGTAGCATCAATCCTAAATATCAAAAAGTATCCTTCTTCGCCACCACTTGCCCATCAAGGCTAACATCTCCATCCTCATGTCCAATCGCGCTAAAATCGCACATGTACTCGGTCTTCGTCCTACCAAGTCTGGAACTTTTCGACTCTAACGTGTGCCTCCATAGCCCTAACTTTCTATTAACCCCCGCCCTACTCTCATCAACTAGCACCACATCATCCGCAAAGAGCATACACTAAGGAATATCACCGTGTGCGTGCCTTGTGACCTCATCCATCACCAAAGCGAATAGATAAAGGCTCAATGCTGACCCCTGGTGTAGTCCTATTTTAATTGGAAAGTCACTGGTGTCGCCATCACATGTCCGAACAAATGTCATCGCATCCTCGTACATATCCTTGATGAGGGTAATGTACTTAGTTGGGACTTTGTGCTTTTCCCAGGGCCACCACATGACATTTCTTGATACTTTGTCATATGCCTTCTCAAGGTCAATAAAAATCATGTGCAAGTCCTTCTGCTCCCTATATCTCTCCATCACTTGTCGTATTAGGAAAATGCCTCCATGGTCGACCTACCAAGCATAAGCCCAAACTGGTTTTGGGTCATGCTCGTCACTCATCCTAAGCGATGCTCTATAACCCTCTCCAAGAGCTTCATCGTATGACTCATCAGCTCAATCCCACGATAATTAGTACAACTTTAATCATCTCCCTTGTTCTTGAAGATCGGTACTGATATACTTCTTCATTCTTTAGGCATCTTGTTTGCCCGAAAAATAAGGTTAAAAAGCTTAGTTAGCCATACTATCACTTTAGCACCCAGGCACCTCCACACCTCAATAGGGATTCCATCAGGGCCCATCGCTTTACCTCCCTTCATCCTCCTCAACGCCTCCTCGACCTCCGCCTCCTGAATTCTCCAACTCAAGGGTAGGACCCTCATTCTCCCCGTTAAACAACTTGTCAAAGTACTCCCACCATCTGTCCTTGATCTCCTCGTCCTTCACCAGGAGTCGATCTGTCCCATCCTTGATGTTCCCAAAACTGCTTCTTGGTGCTCTCATTAAGAATATATACAAAAATGTTGTTAAATGTTAGAGAGGGTTAGAGCATCTCCAACAGATGGACTATCCCCTTTCCACTATTCATCTATATAGGGGAATGAAGAGCAAAAAAATCATCTCCAACAGATCCCCTTCTCCCTTTCCCCTTTCCCCTTTCCCCTTTATTTCCTTCCCCTCTACCCTTTCTTTTCTCAATCTCCACCTTCTCCCTTTCCTTCCCCCTTTCCTCTCTTCCTTCCCAGCCACCCGATCCGTCAACTGCAAAAGCTCTTGGCCGCCCGATGGCGCGGCCGTCGACGCGCCCAGCCGCGCACGCGCGGGCCTGGCCACCTGCGCCCAAAGAGCTCCGTCCGCCGCCGCCACTGGCTGGCCCCGCGCGCGGCCCGCCTGTGCCCGGCGAGCTCCGGCCGCCGCCGCGCTGGCCGGACCTGCCGCGCGCCGGCCGGCCTGTCCCCGCCGCGCGCTGGCCTGACGAGCCCCGACCGTCGCCGCGCTGGCCGTCCCCGCCGCGCGCCGACTTGGGCGAGCACCGCCGCCCCCTGCTTGTTGACTGCTGTTGAGAAGAGAAAAAACAGAGGAAGAAGAAAGGTCCATGGAGCCATTGACAGATGGGGTCCGCATGTCAGGTGAGAGGAAAGGGGAAAGGGGAAAGGGAAAAGGGGAACTGATTTTACCCTCTCTCCCCAATACAGTCAAAATGTGAAAGGGAATTCCCCTATAAGGTGATAAAGGGGAAAGGGGAAAGGGAAACTGTTGGAGATGCTCTTAGTTCCCTAGAGAGCCTTGCCTACGTACAATATATGTCTCATGCCTTCGCACCTCATAATCAATCTACTATTCCCGAGCCCAGAGTTAGCACCATAAGATGCCGAAGTATATCTAACAAACAAAATAATCATTGTTAAGTAAATGTTAATCATTTTCACACACTTGGTTAAAACAACAGTAAAATGCAAAAGCATTGGAGAATATAAAATAGTTGCAGTATGGTATGGTATATTCAACAAAGGTAAACCAGCACCTCAAAACCAGCAGTATCATATTGCCTCCTTTTCTCAGGATCTGACAAGATGCTATAAGAATATGCAACTTCTTTGAAGAGTTCCGACGCTTCTGGGTTGCTCGCATTCTTGTCCGGGTGGTACCTGTCAACAACGATAAGAATTACTATGATCATTCTACAGTGCAGTAGGAAGTCATTAACACTGTAGAGTGCAGGCATAACAAAAACTACACCAATGCAATCAGATGACAGTATCTGATATTTTAGGCTACCATAAAAATATCTCATAACTATGGGAATAATCATTTTGCAACAAAAGGACAATACCATCAAAAACATGCAGACAATGCAGAAACATACACTATTCCGACGGACATGAATACTTTCCTCTGATATGACAAGAGACAATGTTCTAGAAACAGGTGTACTCACGCATGTACTCGTAACAGGGTTATGTTTTTGGTTTTTGTTTTTTTTTTTTTTTGGGACCGTAACAGGGTTATGTTATGTCACCTTACAAGTACACAAAACACCAAGTATTTAACAGGTATGAAAGGACGTTAGATACTTGTGTCCATTCCATCCCAATATCCCATTAGTGAGCTACTCTCCCTTCTCATGTGAGGGTCACATAGTGCATACTTGTGGTGTGGGAGCAACCACGACTTATAAGAAATGTGCTTGAAGATTTGGTGAAGTGGCAGTGGCTTTTAGTTTTAAGTCGATTTCTAAGGTCATACCAAAATAGAAGTTTGTTTCCTGCTGCTACCTATACTTTTTTCTTGTCACTATGTTGTTTGTAGTATGATTGCTATTGTGTAATGTAAACGAGTACACAAATACAAATGCATAACTTAATACAAAAACATCGGTTACAAGTGTACTGCCATATAATGGCAACACAGCTTAAATACCAAAAGAGTACCTGTTACTTAGGTTTAGGACCTTGAGTGCAACCAAGATATCTGCACTGATTTTTATCGCACTGTACGTAGCGTTATCACCTTTTGCTTGCAATTTTTTTTCATGTTGTAGGTTCTAAAATGATTTAAGAAAAAGCATAACTTCAACAGCATACGATTTTTTGGGAGTATTCATTTATGAAGACAGAGGAAAGTATAATACTGTCGTTTACTGAAATAAACCCATATTATTAAAGGTGGGTCTTTCAAACAATATAGAACATATTAAACACAATAAGGATGCATTATTAAATGCTATAAAACATATATATCTGTAGCCCGAAGAAATTTCTTTGCATTGACTTGAAAAGAATGCCACTGTTATGTTTCCAGTTACTTTCTCATCAAGAAGCAGACAGGAGCTACACTATCATCATTCGAGTGCACCTCACATGAGTATTATTTCGAGAATGATGTATCTTCATTTCAGCATTGCTAACACTGGATGAAAAAAAATAGAAATCATGAGACAATAGAATTTTCCAACATCATAACTGACATTGGCTCGCCCAGTTGACAGTTACCAAATAGGAGCTAATGCATTCATCCATTGCTCAGGACTCCAAGATCAAGAGTCCATTTCCGGATACCAAGAATCAAGTATAAGTGAAGCATATGAAATTATGACATATCTAGTGTCCCGACAGTACTTGCATATACAAGTCACGTGACTTCTCCTGCTCAAACAAACCCAGATAACGCATTCTGCTAAACTAATGGAGTAGCATCTTGTTTTTGCACTCTCTGGATCAAAACAGCATAGCAGGACGAAAAATAGCATGGAAGAAAAAAGGGCACCGACTTGAGTGCGAGCTTGCGGTAAGCGGACTTGATCTCCTGGTCGGAGGAGTCCCGGGGAACGCTGAGCACCTCGTAGGGGTCCCGGCGCACCGCCGGCGCTGATGGCCCCTCCATCTTCCCCGACGACGCCATCCCGGAACAAAACCCTAACAGCAGATGGAACACCAAGCCATCACAAACGGGACGCTCGGCCTCTGGCTAAATCGACATGAGATCGGGGTGAGGAATGGGCTCACCTCACCTCGGCGCGGGCGCGGGCGCGGGCGCGGGCAGATCTCGCCGCCTCCTCCCCGAGATGGGCGAGACGGCGACGGGAGGCACAAAGGGATGAGAAGCCTCGGGGGAGCAAGAGCACGAGCCGCAAGTTGCTGCAGAGGGGAATTTCGAAACGATTTTCTTCTGGTTTTGTTCGGGCCTTTCCTTCGCCTCGACCTTTGGATTCGGTGCTCCTCTTCCTCCGAGCCTCCGAGGAAGGGGAAGGCGAGGTGAGCAGGGTTTTTCTTTCCGACCGGTGACCCACGCCGCCAGTAACGGTAGCACGGTAGCAGTTAGCCGGACCGGTTTGATCAGGAAACCGGTAGAAACCGGATAAATTTAAAAACCAAATTAAATCCGCAGTTCAACCGGTTTCGAACGGTTAGCCGGTCGGTTTAAACGGTAAGCCGGCCGGTTTGAGCGGTTAGCCGGCCGGTTTGAAGTGGTTTGACACATTTTCGAATTTTAATTAAAAATTAAAAGAAAATTTCTAAAAAATTCCTAAAAATAGTTTAAGGTGCGTAGAATCTAATGGTGTCAAAAAGAGAGCGTTTTTAAGAAGTTTATGTAGCAGTTTAAGGACATTAGAAGTTTAACGTGCTGATTTAGTAGGTTGTTTAACTTCTAATACAAACAAAAAGATACTAAATGAACTAATATTTGAAAAATTTTGACACCATTACAATCTACTCACCTTAAAGTATTTTTAAGAATTATTTTTAATTTTTCAATTTTTTAAATTTAAATTTAAAATTTAAAATTTGGCCGGTACCGCTACCGGTCCGGGCCGGTTTGACCTGTTACCGGGGTATCCGGACCGGTAGCGGTCAGGGAAAAAAAAAACCCTGGAGGTGAGAGCAACTCCAGCCCTCGCTCGTCAAAGGTGCGGGCTCAGAGCAACTGCAGCGGGGAGACCAAATTTAAGCCCTATTTTGTTTTACAAGCTCACCTACAAAATTTAGGGGCTTGAAATCCTCTTTATCTTTAGCGATCCGGGGTTCAACATTTCGTCCAGCTTGGAATTGGGGTCCACCGACATGTCTATCTAAAAATTTTTGATATTAAAAAAATATTTCAAAAAGCAAAAAAATTGAAAACTCTAACAATCTAAAATAATTTGAAATAGTCTGTAGCCATGTAAAGGGAAATTATGATAAGTGTGACCTTACCTTAGTTCGTTCAAATGAGGCATTTGGTCGGAGAACCGGTAATAGTATTTTAGGTAATGAAAATGTGTTGCGGGGTATCAGCACTACAATTAGTGATTACTAGAAAACCTAGGGCACAGTCTTGATCTAGTGGTTTCATTGTGTTTCCATATTTTTTCTATTGGACTTACTCGACGACAATAACAACAATGCTTAAGGGTTTGTTATTGCATACTTTTCGGAGAAGCAAGATAAACATCAAGATGGTCAAGGTATAAGCTTCATTAAAAATCCTCATCTCCGTCAAAATGTTTATAAAAATGGAATTATAGAATGTCTCTACTTGTTAAGCCTTCACATATATGTGATACAATTCATTTCACGAGTTTTGATCCAATGCGTAGAAAATAACTCCGAAAGCATTCACAATGGAACCTCTGTATGAGGTTGTGTTCTTGCACTTGAAGCAAACAGCAGCAAGATCCGCGTGGCTGTGCCTGCACCTAATCAAACATGGCTCGTGAGTAGCACTAGGCTATAGCCTCCCTCCACTCCTTGTTATACCAAGAACGAAGAAACGGGATGTGATCTATGAATAACCCATGCATGAGACTCCGACACATGCTCAGAGACATAAGAATAAATAACATGCCAAAGATATATAGCCCGTGTTTAGTTCACACCCAAAATCTTTTCACCCATCACATCAAAGGAGAATCTTAAATGCATGGAGTATTAAATGTAGACGAAAAAGGTGAAAAGTTATATGGATAGGCTGTAAATCGCGAGACGGATCTAATGAGCCTACTTAATCCATGATTTGTAATGGTAATGCTACAGTAACCATCCGCTAATTATGGATTAATTACCCTCTAATTACCATCGTTAGATTCGTCTCGAGATTTCCAACTTACCCATATAACTTTCCACCTTTTTCGTCTACATTTACTACTCTTAAATTGGTAAAATCAATACCCGAAATCTTTTCACGAAAAATTTTCATGAACTAAACACGGCCATAGTTTGTTCTCTAGTTGCTATTTAATCATTTTCAAAATCGTGGAAATACATCGTAGAAAATGGGGGAAAGGGTTTGGACATTAAATGTAACAATTTTTTTAATAATAGTTGGAGAAAAATTGATGACTCACATGATCGACGGCAACCGATCCGATGGCTATAACGATAGAAGGAAACAGGAGGCGATGAGACGAAGGTTGTGGGCCATATGGGCCAAATCGCCTTCCATTGCCTTCGAATTAGGACAGTGTGGTAATTCTATTTTTGTAGTTATTTTTACCAAAGGTAAAACGATAACTTCATGAATGCAAAAATTATGTGCGGGGTGGGCAGGCAGCTCCTCCCCCTCTGTTTTCCGGACCGTGATCGGGTGCCTTTGCTTGTAAAAGGCACGCCGCACCTTTCGGCCACAAATCCACCGTCCAAGAGACATCTAACGGCCATAATAGTCAACACCCAAAAACCTTATCCGTTCAGCGTTTTACTCGGGAAATCACAGAGCAGGCAGGCAGGGGCGCGCGCTTTATTCCCGCGCGTCGCGCCGGCTCCCGCGCGTTGCGCCCCTTTGCGCCGCCGCCGCCAGGCCGCTGCCCTCTGCGTCGCTCCTCCGCGCGGCCGCCCGGCCGGCGGCTGCCGCCCCTCTCGCACACTCGCTCGTCTGCCGTCCCTCCCGTGCGCCGCCCCTAAGCACAGCCGTGGAGATCCGCCGGCTGTTGCTCGCTTGGAGAAGAGGGGTTCAGGAAGGAAAGAGAGGTTCAAGCCGGGTTGGAGAAGGAGAGCAGGAGCTTTGCTGGGTCGCGACGGCCGACGGAACATAGGTACTACTCTTTTTCTTCTGTGCGTGTGGGCTGGCCAGTTAATTCAATTTGAGATTCTAATTTGAGATTCTGTGACGCCACGCTAGAAGATTAATTTGCTCAATTTCATGGTAGAAAAATCATGTGCTCTAGTTGATTGTTGGGTTGTATTTCTTGAATAGTTGTGAAGGCAATGGCAGAATTTGAGAAGGGGACACCTCAAGTTGGTTTAAGATTCAAAAATCCAGATGAGGCTTGGATGTTTTGGGTTGCATATGGGGGCTGTAGAGGCTTTGATGTGAGGAAAAGGTATGCAAATGTAAGCAACTATGATGGCAAGGTGACTTCCTGCAGATTTGTTTGTTGCAAAGAAGGTCATCGAAGAAAAGGGCAAACAAACAATGTAACCAAGTGTTTTAGAGCTGAAACAAGGACAGATTGTAAAGCTCGGATGTCTATCATGTTGGACCGAGGGGCAGATAATTATGAAGTCAGTGATGTTGTGCTTGAACACAATCATTTACTTCACTTACCAGAGACTTGCCATTTGATGGCAACACAAAGGAAAATTTCTGAAGTACAAGCTTTGGAAATTGAGGCTGCTGATGATTCTGGAATTAGACCAAAAGATGCACATGAGTTGGCTAGTCGTCAAGTTGGTGGACCACTAAACCTTAGCTACACTTGCCGTGACCTTAGAAATTATTTGCGTACCAAAAGGCAAAGAGAGTTGGCTTTTGGGCAAGCTGGAAGTATGCTGAAGCATTTTCATGACAAAATTGCAGAGAACCCATCATTCCAGTATACTTTCCAATTGGATATCGAGGATCATATAACCAATATTTTTTGGGCAGATGCTAAAATGATCCTTGACTATGCACACTTTGGTGATGTGGTTACATTTGACACTACTTTTGGCACAAACAAAGAATATAGGCCATTTGGTGTATTTCTTGGGCTGAACCAGTTCAGAGAGACCACTATTTTTGGTGCTGCAATCTTGTTTGATGAAACAGAGGACTCATTTTTATGGCTCTTTAGGACTTTTCTTGCTGCACATAATGGGAAGCAACCTAGAACCATTTATACAGACCAAGATGCTGCAATGGGAAAAGCTATACCTAAAGTTTTCACGGATTCATATCATGGGTTATGCACTTTTCATATAATGCAAAATGCTGTCAAACATTTATCTCCAGTGAAGAAAGATGAAGATGAAGGTGAAAAGGAAGATGAAGCTGAAGGTGAAAAAGAGTCTCATATTCTCTCAGATTTTAGTGCTTGTATGTTTGGCTATGAGGACAAAGCAGTATTTGAAGAAGCTTTTAACATTATGAGATCTAAAGCATAAGCAAACTTGGTTAGATAGTATCTACAAGGTTAGAGAAAAATGGGCTGAATGTTATATGAGAGATGTCTTCAGTTTGGGAGTGAGAAGCACACAATTAAGTGAGAGCTTTAACAATGCATTGAAGAATCATTTAAAATCAGGTTTTGATATTGTTCGATTTTTGAAGCATTTTGAGAGAACAGTGGAAGACAAGAGAGCAAAGGAATTACAATCTGAATTTGAGGCAAGAAAGAACATACCGAGAAGACTTTTTCGTACACCTATGTTGGTGCAAGCAAGTGAAGTTTACACTCCAATTATTTTTGAAGCTTTCCAAGGTGAGTATGAAAGGTCCATGGCTGCATGCAGTACATTATTGGATGAGAACAGATATGCTATTGCTATTAGGCGTTTACATGGTGCTTTAAGTTTTGAGGAGGAGCGCATAGTGATAGGCGATCCTTTGAACCAAACAGCCACATGTAGTTGTCTACTGTTCAATAGGACAGGGATATTATGTGCACATGGTTTGAAAGTGCTAGATTTGATGAATATAAAGACACTGCCAGATCATTATATCTTAAAGAGATGGACTAGAGAAGCTCGCAATGGACGTATACAAGATAAGCAAGGAAGGAATGTGGTAGAAAATCCAAAGTTAGAGGCTCAACTTCGGACCAAAAATCTGTTTCATAAGTTTCTCAATTTAGCATATAAAGCAGCTGACTATCCGGATTGTTGTTTACTGCTAGAAGATGGCCTTGATTGCTTGAGTACACAGCTGGAGGATAAACTCAATTTATCTACTAATGTCCAGCCAAATGTTCAGCCAAGTGACCAAGAAAATGTCCAGCCAAATGTTCAGCCAAATGACCAGCAAAGAGATGAATTGCTTGCTGCACAACTGAAGAAAAAGGAGGTCAGCTCAAAAAATTCAAGAAGAAAGAAAACTTGGATTGATAAATTACCCAAGGGTAACCGAAAGTTGCAACTAAATCTGCTGTACCAAAAAGAAAGAACCAAAGGTATGTTCTCAACTTGCAATATAGAAATTTCTAGGTGATGTTGCCTAGCTAATTGGTGATACTTTTGTTGGTAGAAGCGAAAACAAGATGGTGTGCAACCCTCAAAAGAAGTGGAGAATGATGGCAGTAACAAAGAAGCAATCATGGACATGGAAGAGTACAATGTTATTGGCAATTTTACCCAACTCGTGACGGCTCCAATTTGTGATGATGATATTCTTCATGTTGATGATCTGTTCTAGTATGTGCCAGTTGGTTAGGTGGTATTTTGGACTGAGTTAACTATAGCATTTTGTGGGCTAACTATAGCATTTTGTGGCCTAATTGTATAAATGAATGGCCAAATATATATATTAGCATTTGCTGCATTAGAATGTCAATTTTAGTGATTCAGTGTCATGTAACGGTGCTGTACCGTGAAGGATGAATATCACTTTCAAGGATTTCAAATGAAAGCTTTGTCTTATAATGTGTGCATGTTAATTTCTGTACTCTCTGAATGCCACCATTTTGCTATTTTATATGCTAAATTAATGAGTCACATTGTTTAAACGGTTGAAACATACAATAGGCGTACAGAGCTTTAGGAGGCATACAGACTTTCAGATAGAAGCAAAAGGTTACAGGGCTTCAGGAGGCGTACAGGCTTCAGGTAGAAGCAAAGGTGCACGGTGCCTTTAAGAAGCAAAGGCACTGAATCATCGTCCCTGTTTTCCACACCGACGCCGCCGCATCCATCTAGGGTTGGCACAGGCGATCTGCATCGCCGCCGGGAGCCTCTGCCCGTCGGCCGCCGAGCTCATCGTCCCGTCGGCGTCTGGGCCCTGCCCCTCAGCACCCTCGGACATCTCTCACCTCGCCGGCGTCCGGCTGCTCGCTCACCTCGCTGTCCTGGTCCTCCGCAGTGCGCGTCGCCGTTGTCGTCCTGGTCCTTTGCAGTGGGCGCCGCCATCGTCCCAGCCTCCTTCGCAGCCGCTGCCGCCGTCCCGGCCTCCTCCGCCGTCGCCGCCAACTCCAACAACGTAGGGTCCAGGTACGCATCGTCCTCTCCTATCGCCGCCGCGACAAGTCCGGCCAGGTAGCAACCTCGCTCGGAGGGATGCAACGGGTGTAGGAAACTCACCAATCCAGAGTTCTTGTTTGAAAGGGTCTGATGGAGTTTGCAGTTTGTCCAGGTGCCAGCAGTTGAGAATGGTACTGAAGCGCCTGATGAGATGCTGCTGCTGCAGTGCAAAGGTCATATTTCTTGCAAAAATACTCATCACTACCTAATCAAGTACTATGTCGTCCACGATTTGTTTGTCCTGATTGATTCTCATGTTTCTGTGTCCGAATAACTGCAGCACACTGATGACGAAGACAAGATTGATTTCAGAGGTGGCAATGTTCATGTAGTTACAAGCAAAGATAACTGGGACCAAAAAATTGAAGAGGCAAACAAGGATGGGACAATTGTAAGTACACATGTTCAGAATGGGATATAATGCACACCTGAAGTTTCTCATGTTGCCTATTATCTGATGCATCGGTTCCAGCCATCTAGATCTAATCTTACTTGACAATAAGCCCCTTTCTTATTTATTTGAAAATAGGAAACTAGAGCAAGTATTTTTTTTTCTTGTTGGTAAAATTTTTGATGATTAATTCGTTCTTGTTGGTAACTTGAAATGTTGCTAATTTCCATGGGAGATTGGCTATGCTCCGTTTCATGTTGGTAGCTTCCATGGGAGATTGGATTGCCTTGCGTGTAGGTGTTTAACTATTAAGAGTTCTTACTCTAGAATTATGATCAATAATCATGATAAATTGTTTTTGTGATCCAACTCAGGTAATGCTTCATGCCAAATCTGTTTGTCCAAGTTGGTGCAAAGTGTCTCCTGCAGTTAACTCAATAACTTATGGTGAGACTGAATGGAAGCAGAAGGCAGTCAGATGTTTGGATGGCATGAATACATTCTCAGCTGAAACCCGTAATGGTTTTGGGCACTCATTGGCCTGGCTGAACCAGTGGGCATGTTCACCTTCTTTTGGCCTTGGTCAACAAATAACAGAAGCTTTGATGAATTGTCCCATTGGTCAGGAGATGAGCTTAAAGCAAGTTCAGAAGCTGTGCATGCCCTTCAACAGGAAATAACAGAAGCTGTGATGAATTGTCCCATTGGTCAGGAAATGAACTTAAGCAAGTTCAGAAGCTGTGCATGCCCTTCAACAGTTCAAGAAGGACGAGGCGAGGGAGGTCGGTCCTCAGGCACTGGATTTGAACCTTCCTTTTTGCTGAGATGGATGTGCTGCTGAAGAACCTGGAGATAGTTGGTATGGAGCCCATTTGTGCCTCTACCACTGACTACCCATTTTCTGCAATTATACATGCTGCAATCTCCAACAGAATTGTCTTCACAAAAGTAGTAGTTGAAGTTTGTCTTCACAAAAGAAATGCTTTCTGGACTTTCTTTTAGCATCATACCAGCTGGTTTTTAGGGATTTTAGCTTGCAATATTAGAAAATGAAAAATTCAGTAGTGTTTCCTTGGATGTACTTAGTTTGTATCCAGAAATTTAGTGTAACATAGACTAATTTCCCTTGACTAGGGTACAACATTGTTCAGGGGGATTCTGAAATTTCTTATATCCAGTTTGGCAGGTGAGCAATGGAACTCTAAAATTGAACTGCTCTGTATGCTGCTGCTGCTAGTATGCTATGAAATAGTAAGTGATTGCGCCCCTATCCCGCGTCCAGCACCTCCCTGCCGGGGAGCTCCTCCAACTCCCGGCGTAGGGCAGACGACCCCGGCTGCAAGCTCCTCCCCACCCTCTGGTGCGGCCAACTCGTCCCCGCTAGGGAGCTCCAACACTGGAATAGGCGCGCGTACACGGGAGAATGAAGATGGCGAGGGGATTCGGCTCGGGAAAAAGGCTAGCGGACGGGAGAATATGGCGAGGCAGATAGCGAGAGGTGGAACATAGCTAGTCCGTTGGAATGGGTTTTGACGCCGGTCATCCAGACAAAATAATAAGGTAAAAGAATGTGTGGGACGAAGAGCTCAAACCCGCAACTTTTATCTTGGGACCTTTGAGCCTTACCACTGAACCACTTCGGTAGCCGTGTTTGATATAGGACGACTGATAATTATATGAGGAAATATCGTTGGTACAACTTGCAAAGTATAAATATGAAACTTTTAGATTGGAACAGTCAAACATTTATAGCTCGGTGTAAGTGGTTGGTGCTGTTTGTTTGGACAGCAAATGTCACGGTTCGATTCCTTGAAGGTGCACATTTTACATTTTATTTTTTTCCTTGAACTAGGTACATGCCCGTGCGTTGCTACGGGACAATAAAATTTTGTACTAAAAATATATTGATATAGTAAAATAAAAATGCTAGAAAATTAAACACTGATATTAAGTGTCATTTAAATAAAAAAAGCAAAGTTCCTGACAGTCACGGAGGACTTGCGTCACAGGGTGTGTGATGCCGCCAAGATAATATTTTATTACAAGAAAAAACGGTCAGAATTTCTTCGAATATGTCCTTGAGCAAAACTCAGATTGGAGAAGAATATGGTCCCTGGGTTCCCTTTATTGGAACTATGTTCCTTTTTATTTTTGTTTCGAATTGGTCAGGTGCTCTTTTACCTTGGAAAATTATAGAGTTACCTCATGGGGAATTAGCAGCGCCCACAAATGATATAAATACTACTGTTGCTTTAGCTTTACTAACATCAGCGGCATATTTTTATGCGGGTCTTAGCAAAAAAGGATTGAAGATATTGCATAATAAAATAAGAATATTATTAATTTAAGTACTAATATTGAAATGACATTTATTAAATTAAAAAACAAAGTTCATAAGAGAGCGCTCGTAACTGAGTTAGTTAGCCATCTATGTCATCTTCAATATTTTGTGCATCGATAATTTTCTGATTGCTGAAATTATAGTCTTCTTTTCTGAAATGAAAATCGTATTATTCTTTTGTTGCACATCGTCTACGCACCCATGAAGAATCAAAGGAGTTGCTAAGCTGCAACAAGGGAGTGTGTTCTGAAGTGATCATGTCCTAGCTGTTGACCATTTCTCTCAACTCTTATTATAGCAAAATAATATCACATTTCACTACCAAAAGATTGTATAGCAATTTTATTACAGACGGGCCAGCTGCACGCCTACTGTAGCAGCAGCACCTTGTCCCCCACGTTCCATGCTGAGCCAGTGCTCCTCTGTATATCTCCCAATCCTCGCCATTGTACAGAAACGGCAAGTGAACCACGATAGATGGATGGCAAGTGAACCACAGATTCATGTTCCAAAATCCATACCCCCCCCCCCCCCCCCCCCGAGGTACCACAATTTTACAAAGTCTTGATCCATGACCCAGGAACTTTGTGACTATGCTTCAGGCCATATGCATAACCTAGCAAAGCCACGACAAGAGAGTACCATATCGGTCATTAGCATTTAGTAAAAGTGTAAAAAAATCTCATGATGTCAATCGCACTCAATCGATATATTGGGTAAGATGTGCAATGCAGTAACAACAAGTGTGCTCCATGCGGCCCCTTAAAAAGATCACAAGGCAAAGAACAAAATTTTGGTATGATTAAAGTATATCTTATTTAAAAACACTATTGTCGAAGCCAACTTTACAATTTCTAAGAAAGTGAACACCTCAGGAGAAAACGTATTGGACAATATGATCTGATTACCTTAGGGGTCTATGTCAACCACATTCATAGAAAATAAACACATCCAAATTTACATATTCACCAGGTAGTTTAAATGGTTGCATTGGGAAATTTAGATATCTAATAATACTCCCTCTGTTCCAAAATAGATGACGTTATGGGATGCGTGCCGGTCAAACTTTCTCAACTTTGACTAGATTTGTAGAAAAAACGTGCAACATTTTCATCTCCAAATAAATTTGTTAAAAAACTAGACTTAAAGATCTTTCCAATGATACTAATTACTTAGCATAAATATTTATATATTTTAATATATAATTGCCGGTATTTTGAAAATGTTGCCTTCTCGGGAAGCGAGAATGACATCTATTTTGGAACGGAGGTAGTATATGACAATGAATATAGGGAGGCACAACTGCACAAGTATACAAGCAGAGAAAGAGAACAAGTCACCTTCATGCAGTTTCTGTTCTTGAACTTGCTGTCAGCCAATTAAAAGAAATACAAAGAATCAATGCAATTGAGGCAAAGAGACATGTTGATTAGTTTTCACATAAAAATGTTTCAACCTGTGCTATGCAAGGACACCCACAGTCTCAAACTGAGTCTCTGAGTTTGGTTTTGAAAATTCTTTGACAGGAAGGATAAATTCAGTAAGTAGTTAATGATGAATGAACCCATACAATAGTAGATAATAATCCAACGATGGGCTTCAGGTGATGTGTAATAGGAAAATGCTTTAAGCTTATGTTGTAATCGATGAGTTGCTGACCTGAGACCCATACAATTAGTAGATAGTAAAACGCTAGCTAACCTTTATCCGTACATCCTCTTCCGTACACACTGAAACAAGAAGTCTTTGAAAGATATTGACGACTGTGTCAAGTTTTCTGTACCTAATAATTCAAATGAATGACTGATAAGTCAGCAACCTAGGTTTTTTAGAACATACACAATTTTCAGGGAATTGATAATAGGAATAGATACTGGAGATGCTGCCTGAAGTGAACCACAATCTTTCCGGTTGATTCTGTGGCATAAATTATATAACCAATTCCAAAGTACTCATTAGATTGTGGACAACTCCATATAATTGTAGCATGAGATAAACAGATTAGGCCAACTGTCATTGACTTGATTATTCCCAAGTCATCCCAAACTATAGTTTTAATCAAGAAAACAATTGTATACTTCAGAAAAAAAAGTCGTAAGACACAACCAAAAACAACCTACCTTACAGTATCACTTTAGTGAAACTTCAGTGGTACAGCTGTTGCCTATTCTTACTGCAAAACACTTCTGTATTCAGCACACATTACTGCAAAGATGCACTCTAAGGGAACAGATGAGACCTGCTACATATTTTGGGTATGTGATCTGAATTTGCTCTTGGTGTCAATTTTGCTTTCAGTACAATTCTCAATCTCTATATAAACCGAAACCTGCCATGTAAGATAAACTTGTATTAGAACTTTAGTATGAGTCACTCCAATGACTATACGATGATTTTTCCCACCTGATAAGAAAAATCGAATGCTGAAGCTCCATATAGGATCCGCAATACACTATAGTCCTACTCACTAAATCGAGCAGATGCTTTCCATTATTTCTTAGCAGCAACATTGACTTGATCTTCGTGGTCAACAATGATTATATAATGAATTGCCCTGAAAGGTTGTATTCAGCCAACTGAGGATCTAGTAAGCAACACAAAGAAGTAAGAAAAAAACATAAGATCCAATGTGGCACAAACATGCCATCCTTCTTTTCCTACAATGTTTAGTATCTTGCATGATGATTCTAACTATGTAATTGGCACGAAAGTATTGTCAAATTCAGAGATAAATGAGCCAACATATAAGCGAGCTCTGCAACTGTACTACTAATATAAGTAGTTGAAATTCACTGTGAAATATTATTTCTGATAAGGAAAAAAAAAAAGAGTGGTAAGACAAAACTACACATGATCTGAACACAAACAGATCGACCATTTGAATTCGTCTTTTCTATTCGATTTTGAACCAATAGAACACTCCAGAACAATGTAACCAATCCATTTTCCATTCTGTTTTTCAAGAAAATCTACATGCACACAGTCGGAGGGAGAGGGAAGAGCATGGGCCTAACCTTTCAGGCCTGGGGATGCGGAGGTGGCTTCCTGAAGGGGGTACAGACTACAGAGGCGGCTCCGGCTTGCTGCGGGCGTCGATCCAGCCTTCTAGAGACCTCTATCAGAGGTGCGGTGGGGATGAGGTGGGAGTTGAGGAGCGCGAGGATGCCGTCGTAGATGCGGGCGGAAGCACCCTCGCAATTATCGAAGGCAGAGACGTCGGCAAACTCCTCCATTATCCATAGCGCCGCCGCGGTCGTCGTGACCCCTGCGGCCGCGGCGCTGACGAAGATGAGGAACGCGAGGAGGAAGAGGATCGAGGAGGCGCGAGGCCTTTGACTCTAATAGATGGCCTAGCCAGTCCTCGCCGCCGGCCCAAGCACTACTGGTTGCAGCGCGTCTTCGTTGGTTGATCAATGGTGGAGCCGTCCAGGCGGGATCAAGAGGCGATTGCTCCTTCGAGTGTGCCACGGACGACAACCTCGATGGCACAGAAGGGGCGGCAACGAAGTCGCCGCGTGAACAAGGGCGGAGGCGTAGGGCGGATGCGTAGATAGTGGATACCGATGGTTTAGGGTTTTGCGATGCAAGTCTTGACTGCGGGGGCGATGGAAGGCGGCGTTAATTGCGGTTGGATGTGATCGCAGGGCTGAGATTAGGTGCAATCAAAATAGACGAGTCTCATCGCTTGGGGCGGAGCCACGACGATGAGGGGGCGGAGCGACGACGACGCGGGGTTCGGCCCTGTTGATCGCACGGTGCAGAAACGAACAATCGACAAAGCGGAGGCTGTGATCGCATTGGCGGCGCCGATCGGGGTGGAGGCCTAAAGTCGCAGCCATACGGCTTTCTCCAAGATTTTCTTTTTAGTTGTGGAAGATGTGCACATTTTATTTTTCCTTTTCTATTTCCCTCCTGCTCAAAAAAACAAAGCCACACAAAAAAATGCAAAGGGAAGGGTTCGAATGTGCGACCTCACACCAGATAAGATGGAAAGCAATACCAGTTGAGCTAGTGCATGGATAATGTTGACTTAAGGATGTGATAGCATATATCCTAATTATACATCTCGTGACCACGTCGCAACACCCAATTGGTTGATTGCTTCGCTCCGGATCCAAAGGCGGCGGCGTTGGGCCACGTGACACATGTAGGTTGCTGCCTGCGCCATTTTTTCTTTTTAATCTATAATCAAAATTTGTAATTAGTATTTCTTGATCATACGAACTCCAAATTTAATGATTTTTTCCTATTTGTTTCTAAAACTACAATCTTTCATATCATATCGTTTGTTTCCATACTTGTTTCCAGTTTCACCTAACTTCTTTTCTTGCACCGAAAGAGAATTGATAAACCATAATTTTTTTATAACAATTGGTAATCTAACTTCATATTTTGTAATGGCATGATGAACATAAGGTTATTTCCAAGTTTGAGTTCCATATGAGTTTGAAAATGTAACGCGCTACTTAAATCTCAAAGTTTGACTAGAGTTATTACAAACTGTGTGAGGCAAGTGTCCATTTGTGAACAATGTATAGTGTCACTTTGTCAAAAAATTTAATTTTTTATGACATGATTATAAGTTCATAAAATGATTCTATGTTAATTTATAGTATATTAAAGAAGGTTAGTTGTTGTTACTATCATTTTGTACTAAAGTTGTAAGTAGAAGTTTGAATTATGATTAGCAAACATTTGAATTTTTCATCTATTTTCTATATACGAGATATAATCAAACCAAGATATTCAAAATATTTTTTTTGAATTTTACAAAATGTTATTCCATACACATCCAATTCAATTGTAATACTTCACAAAATGTGCAATAAAATAAAAAAGAAAAAAAAGTTAAACAAACAAAGAATGAAAGAAGGTCGGTTCAGCCCAAACGGCCCAACGATCTACGACCGTCCATCACTGATTTGACGGCTCAGATCGCGTTGGCTTGGTATAAAAACCACTCCAGCCCTTAACCTAGCGAGTGCTCTCTGCCTCCCATACTACTTGATGAGGACATCTCAGGGCATGATTTGGCCAGGTGCACAACAGTGTAGGCGGCAGCCGTGGAGCACGGTTTGGCCAGGCGCACGACAGTGTAGGCGGCACTCGTGTCCAACGGGAGTACGGATTAGCCAGGCGCAGAACAGTGCAGGCGCACGACGGTGTAGGCGGCCCATGGGCTAGGCGCAGAACAGTGTAGGCGCACGACGGTGTAGGCAGCAAAGCCGTGCACGTCCGAATTATCCCACCTTGCTTAGCTTGGGAGGACCAAGCCACCTTAAAAGGGAGAGCCACCTTCCCCTATTGGACTAGTCTTTTGGGGCGATTGGGCCTTTCCCCGAGAGGTGTGCTGGGCCGGACTCATTACTACTCGCGTTCGGGCGCCTATCTCTTGTCTATTTTGGATCCCAATTTGTGTACTGCAATTGGTTATTGGTTGATTTGTAGTAGTTATATGCATATTTTTTGAGATTCAGAGAAATGTGTGGCTCCATCCTTATGCGTTAATTGGATCATGGTCTCCTACATGTTGTAGTGTGCCAGCAAGATTGCAACTTAATGATTCTTGTGAAGTAAGAAAGCACTGCTATATGGGATTTGCATATTGTGCATGCTTAAGTTAGGTCATCTTGTTCGATGTGAAGACTGCAACTCACCCTAAATTCCATGACCCGCCATATTCTTGTTACTGAACTTTAGAGTTAGTATTTTATTCTGTCCAGATTACTTCTAGATACAGACAATCTGATAAAGCAAAGTTTGTATAACTTGTTAACTCTTTGTTAGCATATTATTCTATCCAGATTTCTTCTACGTACATAACAGTGTGTTCTTGGCAGTTTTTATCTGAATTCTTTGTCACATAAGCAATACAACCAACAGAGTAATCTTGGTCTGGTTTCAACTTGTATGTTAGCCATAGATGTGTTTGCGTACTACAAGTGTGTCAGTTAAACATGTGAAAATGTAGTATCTCCACCCCATTCTATAAAAAAGGGATACATTGGGCTTAATTATACTATCACTATATTGCTTGATCCATATTTCATTCTATTATGCTTTTATTATGACTGTCCCAACTGGTCATAAATAAGTACATGGAGATGTTTCTCTTGATTTTACATAGAAAAATGAGTTGGGATAAAGATGTAAATGGGTCCATCATTAATTTTGATTGACGTTGAATGGGTCCATCGTCATCATCTTCATCATGAGAGGCATCAACTTGAGCTTCATCACCATGAACTCCCCCTTGATCATTGCCATGATCATGATCGTCACCATGAGCTTGAGCTTGATCTTGAAGAGAACTTGGTGCTTCAACTCTAGTCGATGATGATGGATCAATGTTTGTATTCTCTGGAGCATGAGCTTCATCTTGAGCTTCTAGGGGTCGCACTTCACCAATACCCATTCTCATGATAGATTGACTTGGAGGCTCTTCATTTTGATTGGTGAAGTGCGACCCCTAGAAGCTCAAGATGAAGCTCATGCTCCGAAGAATACAAACATTGATCCATCATCATCGACTTGAGTTGAAGCACCAAGTTCTCTTCAAGATCAAGCTCAAGCTCATGGTGACGATCATGATCATGGCAATGATCAAGGGGGAGTTCATGATGATGAAGCTCAAGTTGATGCCTCTCATGATGAAGAAGATGATGATGGACCCATTCGATGTCAATCAAAATTCTCTCACCCAAGAGTTCATCAAAGTGTCCAATGGGATCATCCCGTTGATAATATCCTTGGGAGCATCCGAAGAGGGGTAACTACTCGTTCACGTTTGGCAAATTTGTTGTGACATCTCTAATGTCTAATCGCCTCATTAAGGCTTGATGGACAATTAAACTTGTGGTTATGACCAAAGTCAACACATGAAATAATGGTTTTTAATTCCATGCACCGAATCTTTGGAGCTCGAAATGATTTGAATTCAATATTTCACTTAATAACTTGAAAATCTGCCAATATGAAAGTTGTCCCAAATTTTATAAGGAACGAACGACTTTGTCAATTGGTGGTTTACAAAATTATGAGTGGAAGATGCTCTAAATCATGGTCAAACAGCAAGTCAACCTGATTTCAGCCTAGGACTTAGAAAAATTTCTAAGTCTGGAAAGCTGAGGTTCTTCTCAAAAGTTGAAGCTTGCCATTTAGAATTTCATGTATAACATCTCATGAACCTTGCCCTGGGTTGAATGTTTGATGTTTGGACTTGCCTTGGTCATGTTCTCAATCAACAATTCACACTCTAAGCATTTTAACTTTGCTTGAAAAGAGGCCAAGTTGGAGGAACTTTCAGCCTCTCAGAATCAACTCAGAGGCTAAGTCTAGAAACTGAATTGAGTGACTGTCGTTCGAGCTTTATATCTCTCAAACCATTTCGAATCTCTCCAGGCCGCAATTACCAAAGTTTATTCTTGAGCAATACTCTACAACTTTTGTATTGGGTGATTGGAAGGTTTTTGTACAAATTTTGGAGAAAATCGAGCTCAAACAGGTCAACTCAGCATGAACACAAAGAGCGCTGAAGTTCACGGCGAGCGTTCACCGTTGATCTGTAGAATTTTTCTATGGTCGACCTTTGCGAAAGTTGTAGATGGCACCTTGGGACACGACTTTCATTTTTAGAGATTTTGAACTTTAGTTCAAAAGTTTGGTATTTACAAGCAACAAAAAAGCTCCCTTCAGTTAACAGTCACAACCCTTGACCTTGCCGCTGAGAACCGTGTGTTATCTGAGGTTGAGCGAGATCAACTTGATCCGGCACGGGTCAACCTAACTAAACTTCTTCGAGAAGAAGAAATTAAATATTATCAACGGGCAAAAGCCACAGATACTCTGCTTGGAGATTGTAACACCAGATACTTCCAAATGGTAGCAAATGGCAAGCATAGAAAAAAAATTTCTCTTTGGAGCACGAGAATGGGAAAGTTGAGGGACAAGCTAATCTAAAATCATATATTACTCAGTTCTATAAAGGCTTGTTTGGGGATCTTGAGGATAACACATTCAATCTGGATGAGGATAGAACAGATGATATCAGTCAGGTCACGAATAGTTGTTGGCGGTCCTTAGCCAAACAGATAAATCTGCAAGCGTACGGATGCCGATGTAGCTTTCACCTAGAAGTATTCCAGGGTATCGAATCCACGAGGAATGAGAAGTGTACTAGAAACGACTCTGGTTTATCCAAGGACGACGAGAGTGAAGAAGAACAGATAAACTGGGCTGAGGTAATCTAATGTCAACTTGCTAACCTCCTATCAAGAATATTTGTTCCCTCTAGTCGCTTCGACGGCTAGAACGGGAGAACCTCAGAACGGGTGAGAGAGGGGGTTCTCCGGGCTCAGCACTACTGTTATGAGTACACCCGAACGTGGTGGACTAGGAAGGACGGACAGGTTTGTCACCACCTGTCGCCTACCACTGCAGTTTCATGGGGGTGCAACACAACCCAAGGTAACTATCAAGCACAGGCACCATGCCGAAGCTATCAGCTACAATCAAGGGATCCCACAACTATAGAGAGGGCACACATTCAAGTACTACTAAAGTTAAGGAGAGAAAGCTGTAAAGACAAAAGAAGAGAAACTTTACTCGAACTGAAGCTTCATTCCTCGGAGGCACAAAGTTGGAGAGGGGCCAACACTTCGGCTCCTCTCCGGACTCTCACCTCACCACTCTCCCTATTTTCTAAGCTAGATAGGTAGCACTACACTACACTTGGACTTCTCTCTTTCACCATGGTGTGTTGAATGGGGGCGGAGGTCGCATTTTATAGCCTTCCAAGGGCGGTATCAGGCGTAGGGATGACGCCAAGGACTTGCTTAGCTTCCACGTCAAAGGGGAGGAGTAACAGGCACGGTCATAGGCCGGCCGGCCTCCTTCCGGCCGTTCGGCCTGGAGATGGTGCCATTTGGCACCGTCTTTCTCGTGGACGGTCCTGATGTTCTCCTAATGACGGTTGTAGTGGCATTCGTTCCACGCTTGACAGTTAGAGGCCGATCGGCCTATGGTAGGCCAGCTGGCCTGGCTCTGGCCCCTCTCGGCCCTCAGTTGCACCGACACACTCATGGACGGTGCTTGTTGTCTGAAGAGGCGGTTCCGGTCGAAAAATTTGATTTAGTCGCTGCATGTGGGCCTTCCGCTCCATGTCTTAGGCCTTTCGGTCTCAACTTCACTCATCCTTGTCAATTCCATGCTTGGGGTCCTTTGGTAACTCCCTAAGGCTATCTTGCAAAGGTTGAGGTAGTTTGGTGGAGGTCCAGGGCCGGCCGCCCTTGTCCAGGCCGATCGGCCTAAGTCAGGCTGATCGGCCTGGCACGGTTTTGCCGATGATCTTCCCGGACGCGTAACTTTCTTGTCCGGACTCCGAATTGGGTCATCCAAATGTCCAATTCGATCATCTCGGAAAGATCTTCGACTTGGGGCTGTCAAATATGTGATTTGGATAACTTTTGCACCATGTCCAAGTCTCCTTTGTCTCGGGATGAACCTTCACTTGTATGACTTCATCGTAGTTGGTATTTATGCACCATATTACCTATATTTCCTTGCAAAACATATTGGTGCACAAAACTTGTGGAACTCGTTAGTTTAAATAAAATATTATATGAGCATCATTTAGTTCTTTCATTAAGTTGGGAAGGTTGATGGTCAAAAGTGGCATATAGTGGCCATCAACACACCCCCACACTTAGATCTTTGCTTGTCCCGAGCAAAGGGTAGGATTGAAGAATGCCGGGTCGAGCAAGAACTAAGGTGGACTTTGATGCACAACTTCTCAAGGTAATGGCTAGCAAAAACATTTTTCCAATAACATTTCTCATACCTGTGGGTTTGAAGTGGCTATGATGCCTGCCTTCGGCGGTTGAAAAGTGGAACAACTCGAATGAAGATATGACTTCCCTCTTCATGAATAAAACTTGGAGTTATATATATATATATATATATATATATATATATATATATATATATATATATATTTAAAAGATAAATTCCTTGGCTCATAAGATCCTCAGATGGCACTCTCGATTCGCTCATTTGGTATTTTCATTCCTCACTGAGGCCAGTAGCCCGCCTCTACCTACAATCTACAGGCTTATGTGGAGCTCGAGTAGGGGAATGTAGGCTCACCTATGTTGTGTATTTTGTTAAGTCAAAAGTTGGTCTTAGTGGAAGTTGTGACACTTCATATTCTGATCATTGAGAAATGGATGATCAAGGATGAGAGGGAAAAATGGACACGACACTAGCACAATGAACTGTGATGAACAAACCATATCTTGTGCTTTTGAGAGAATATGGCCTTGAGTTGTACTCCTTATTTTGGCATGGATCCCCTTTTAAACCTTGGAGACTTGAGACTATCGAGCTTTCTTTTTCTTTCCTTTGCCCATGAATAGGCAATTTTTTTTACTCGATAGCTCCATGCCTTCTTTCAAAACATGGGGAAGATGTGGCTGGAGTCTTTATTTTGAAAGGCCGTATTTGTGGATAGGATATGATCAAGGATATATGAAAAAGATGTGGGTTCGGTTTGATGGAGGAAATGTCTGGTGAATGCAAAAATCCATTTTAGAATCAGCATAACCAGACGTGGGAAGGCTAGCAATAATGGATAAACACAAAAGAAGAAATGATCAGTATTGAAATGTCACTTTCCTACAAGGACACAGAGTTTGACAAAACTCAACACAACTGTATAGGTGGCATATGTATAGGTTTGAGCATGTAAAACATTTGGCTTTAGTAGGAATTTTCAACCACCAAGGAATTTGATCCTGAGGTTTTTTTTAGAATAAATAAAAAAACTCCAAGCAAGAATTAATAAAGAAGAAAGAAACACTTCTATCTCATTATCTCACACTCGTCAACAACTTAGGCAAGAGCCTCCTAAATTTCTGATCCCACAAGCATAAAGTACTAGTTAAGGAATAAAGCCTGTGCTCGCCGACATGTGAGATGCAAAGCTGTGATCAAGATAACTTGTTGCATGTAGATCATCATTCATTTTTTATATATGAACAAGAGGCTCAATCCAAAGATATGAACATTATGAAATAACCTCAAGTAGGGGGATAAAAGTGCAAACTAGCGTTGAAGGATTGACCATGCTTTGCTTCGTGCTCAAATTATGTCCTCCCTCACGCTCAGATTTTGCGACACTTGGTGCCAAAAACTGAGCGTATGAGGTTGTAGCCTTTTGCCCAACTCTTCGTCTATTTGAGTGTCACCCTGAAAGGTTAGTGACAAAAATACCCGAAGGAAGCGAGTCCTAAAATATGTCATGAAACTTTTTCAGTTTTATTCATTGAAAATAATTTTTTTATTGTTACTATCATTTTTTTATGATGGAATTTGAAAGAAAGAAAAAATGAATGAAAAGACGGGTTACCTCCCGGCTGATGAGGACATGACACACATGAAGAGTGTTAAACACACATGGAAGGCATGGAGGACCAAAGAGGTTGATTGGGGACAAAGTTCAAGTGTTCCCACGTTTTCCACAAGGCTATCACATCACTTTTGGTCTAAGGAAATAAAGAGATTGAATCCAACACGTTTTGAAAACGTTGGATTCGGATTGCAGAAAAGTCCTGACTTTCGATGGCCGCCACGACTTCATCCGGAACCCGTTTGAGGCGTTCAAACACTTGTTGGAAAGCTTATCAAGTCTACTTTCATATGGATCTGGCTTTATATCCATATCTGTCCCGAGGCGGCCGCAATCGTCAAATCATTAACCGAAGGTTTTTCTGTCCAGGTGCTGCGCCACCTTATTTTGGCCCACGGGTCGTGTATCAAGTTGGGTCCATTAGGGTTGCGTCATAGGGGTAGAGCACGACTCCAGCACCCCTGTGGTCATCCTCACCCTATCATATACCCCCTAGCCGCCGCCTAGAATACTTGGGTTTTGTTTTACATCTAGCTTTAGCTACACCGAACATGCACAAATACGTGCTGTCCTCGTGAGATTCAGAACCCCACCTTCGAGTGATAATAAGATTGCTCGCCTCTTTTTCTTGTTCGTTCTTCAATTGCGTACAGGAAGTTGCTGATCCTGATTGCAACAGGTTCAGTAATCCAGGGAGTTGGTTCAGCGATTGCATTGGCGCTTCGGATTCGCTCGTCGTAGTCGGATCGTGAGGGTCTACTTCCACCAAATCGAATTTACCTCCACTCAATGAAAGATCGGGCACTTCAACTCTATCAAGTGGTATCAAAAGTCCAGGTTGATCGGTGAGTTTATCGAGTGTTTTTATTACCTACAGTCCACAAAACCAAAACAAAAATATTTTTAGGGTAGATCCTTGTCCCAGCAACCTTTTGAGCCTCGCATGTTCTTTCAATAATCTGCTTTGTTGAATTTGTGTTCTTTTTCGTGTCACTTGTTGTTGCTTACTTGGTGTTTTTGCTGCCGCCGTTTCCTCACTCCCCCCAACCAGATCGCCACTTCCTCCACCAGATCGCCACCCTCCTTAACCGAAGCTTGCAACCAGATCGCCCCAACCAAACCAATCCCACCAGATCGCCACCCCCAACCTTCCTCACGTACGCCCCCTCCCTGCCAAAAACCAGCCCCCCTTCCTTTTGTTGTTTGGCAAGTCAAAAAACAAAAAGGGGAAGCAATAAAAAAAGAAAAGTTCAAAAAATGGAAAGTTCAAAAAAAAGGAAAGTAAAAAAAGGACAGAACAAAAAAAGAAGGAAAGTGTACCCCGGCTATACCTAGTGTCGCCCTTGCCAAAAACCGTGACCCCCAGACCGAACCCTACCAAGACCGAAACACCCTCTTTTTTGATCGCCCCCCCCTTTCCAAAACCAAAACCGATCAAGATTTTCACCCCTTCGCAAACAAAAAAAAGAGACCCCCCTCCAAAAAACCGAGACCGATCCAATTCCTTTTCCCCCACGTCGCCCTCCTGTTTTTCTTTTGTTCCCCTCCACAAACCGAACCAGCTCCCCTCCTCTTGCTGTGCTCCCACCTTTGCATTTGTTTCCAGCAGCTTGAGTACGCGTGTTAGCACTATAATTCAGCCTTGCATTATTGTTTGATTGTGCTAATCCTTGATTTGAGTGCAGCCTACCCAGAACTACACATATTCCTCCGACGAGCAGTTTTTGTTTCTCTAGACACTCGCTGCTCCAATCTCTCGCAGGTGCTACTTGTTGTTTGCAGTCGCCCCTGTTGCTTAGTAAAAATGGATAAGAATTTGATCGCAACATCTTTATGAGCGTTCCATACACATTTTTGTTGTCGTCAGTTTTGTTTTTGTGTTTGCGCTAACCATGACAGGAGACGACGATGACCCGCCGGAGAAACTGCTTGACAAGCGGTTTGCTCAGCTCGTCCTCACGCAGACGACCATCAACGCCACGCTTGACACCATTGTGGCACGAGTTTGATGCGATGAACACGACGCTCACGGCGATGAACATGACGCTCGCGGATTGCAGAAGCGTTATGGTGGTGACACTGAGCAGGAAGATGGAGATCATTGCTGTCGTGCCCGCCGTGTGGTACGTCATCCACATAATGATTCATTTGCTAAGATTCAATTTGAAATTCCATCTTATAATGGCAAATATGATCCTCCTGCATATCTTGATTGGGAATTAGAGGTAGAACAGAATTTTTCATGCCATGCTATTCCTGCTAATTCGCAAGTTACAGCTGCTATTAGTGAATTTACTGATTTTGCTTCAATGTAGTGGCGTGAATATAAGCTAAAACATCCCACGGCTATTCCAACCACTTGGGCTCAATTAAAAGCTGCTATGCGACATCGCTTTGTACCTTCATTTTATGCTCGAGATTTGCTTAAACAAATGCAGCGATTTCAGCAAGGTCAACAATCTGTTAAGGACTATTACTAGGAGCTACAAAAAGGTATGATTCATTGTGGTTTGTTTGAGACAGATGACGCTGCCATGGCACGTTTTCGCGGTGGTTTGAACCGTGAAATTCATGACATACTTCATTATAAAGATTATGTTGATATGCCCACATTGCTTGAATATGCTTGCAAAGCTGAACGTGAAGTGCAGGGACGCCGCTCGACGATATATACTAACTCTTTCGCAGGACGAAGCCCGACATTCAGTGTAGATCTTGCTCTCCCTGCGCCATCCACTGCCTAGCACTACACCACACGAGAGGACGGCCACACCTACAGCGCCCTCGACCACAGGTGCTCCACTCACGGATGGTGAGACCACTTCTGCTGTGCTGATTTTTTCCACACCTCATGCTATCATAGAGTAATTGTTAGTGGAACCATCTCTTGACGAATCTTTGTCACATGATGATGTGCTTGTTGTTCCTTGTGATAAAAATGATTTGTGTGACAATGCTTCTGTTGTACATGTTTTAAAATCACACCCTTGTGCTGAAATTAAACATGATAACATGGAGCACCTATCGGTAGAACCCTTAATAATTTTGCCTTTGTCACAAGATCATTTGCTTGATGTCCCTTGTGATGAAGAAGAGTTGTGTGATAGTGATTCTCTTATTCCTCTGCCACAATTACTTTATAATGATGATACACATGCTTTGGAGCCCTATAATTATGCTGAAAATAAAATGTTTGTTCCAATTACTTGTGCAAATGATGAACAAAAATTGCTATCTTCTTTAAATACTTTAGGTTATATTGAATTTGCTGTTCTGTGTAATCTAAATTGCTTGGAGGAGTTATTTCATGCATATCCCGAATTGCCATGCTTATCTAGGAATACATATCACTTCATTGGCAAATATAATCACAACGGAGAATATATGGTGCATCGAGTTTATATTTGTTCAAATCTGAACTCTTGTTTGGTTAGACAACAATGTGATAAGTTAGAGAGCTGCACTAAGAATAATCATGTCACATCCAATTTCTCTAGCTTTGTTTTCAAGAAACATGTTCAATCCAAAGAAGGGGAGCCTTGCTGGTTGCTACCTATGCCTGCTTTGTCTTTTGTTGTTACTAATCTTGTGCAGGACCGTGTTGCCAACCATAGTGTGTTCTCCGCTCCAAAAGTCTATGTGCTTGCTAAAATATAATATTCGAGATGACACATTTACCAATTGGAAACATGGTGACACCCCTCCTCTGAATATTTTTGGTTTCTTTTGTTTTCGCAACCCCGTTCTCCTTTGTGTTGTGCAGGATCGGTTTCAAGTACAATTGACGCCGGGGACGGCTTTTCGTCAAGAAGGGGAGGATGATGGGGACATGACACACATGTAGAGTGTTAAACACACATGGAAGGCATGGAGGACTAAAGAGGTTGATTGGGGACCAAGTCCAAGTGTTCCCACGTTTTCCACAAGGCTATCACGTCACTTTTGGTCTAAGGAAATAAAGAGATCGAATCCAACACGTTTTGAAAACACTGGATTCGGGTTCGCTCGTCGTAGTCGGATCGTGAGGGTCTACTTCCACCAAACCGAATTTACCTCCACTCACCGAAAGATCGGGCACTTCAGCTCTATCACCGGCAGTGCTTGTTTATGGTCAAAAGCTAGACCTTGGGAGCCTCTTTTCTAAGTAGCAGCTAGCTTAGTGTTGTGGCTCCCTCCATCACCAATCTTCGGATGTCGTTTCTCTAGCTGCAAGGTTAGCACAACATACCACGACGAGATTTGCAATACTTATGATAAACAAAATCATCCATGACCACCCTTTTGAAATTGTTTTGATGGGGCATGTGATGGTTGGAGTCATCGTGTGAGCTAATGGTGGGAGTAGATGGAGTATCCACAGGGAAACATGGATCTTTGGGTTTCTCAAGGACGAAATATACATGCTCATTATTTTCTTCTGAACCCGACATGGAATTTGCTACCTCAGGAATATCTACAGAGAAAACATTTTCAAAATCAAGCCTGTAGTATTCTTGAGGTGTATCTTTCTCTTCGATACGGAAGTCCTTTGATTTTTTTGGATCAAGAAGGAAAGCATTCTCCTTGAAATCGCAAAATTGATATGATCGTGGGAGTTCTGAGGGGTTTGACGAGATAGGAGCTTTGAACTCCTCATCAGAAAATTTGAATTCATCTTCTGAGAATTGAAACTCCGGATCGAGGGATGGTGAATCTTCCTTAGGAGCTTTGAACTCCTCATCGGAAAATTTGAATTCATCGTTCGAGAATTCAAACTCCGGATCGAGGGATGGTGAATCCTCCTTAGGGGATTGAGACTTGTCCCTTGAGTATTGGAGACCCGGGAATCTTGATAATCGGGATGCCGTCTTAAAGAATGGAAAATACTGTTGGGCATCGGTTCAGGATTCTTCTTGTAACACCGTGCTTTTTAAGGGCATTTAGAAATACAGGCTTTACAAAATTTTTCTTTAAATTAAACCTAACCTCTTCCCTAAAAATATTCGAAATATATTTCCTAAACTAAACTATGCATTTAATTGGACATGGGTGTTGCATTTGGATGTCTTAGAAACCCCTCTTTCCAATTCCTAGGTTTAATATTTAAATCCAATTTAAATATTAATTTCCTATCTCAAACTCTTCCAAATTACCCAAGTCAATGTCCATCTCAAGCCTCACGCTCAAATTCTATTGAAATTTGAATCCTCATTCAAATTTAAACTCAAAACCTATTCAAATAAATAGAAAAGCTCTTCAAAGTGTAGATGGGCCGCAACTTCCTTTCTAGCCCAGCCATCCCCGCGGCCCGCCGCCAGAGTCCAGTTTCTCCCCCCGGATTCCTTCCTTTGCTCACCCATCCACCCCGCACGGCCTGCTCCTCGCCTTCCCTCCGGCCCACTCCGCTCGGCCCAGCACGCACGTGCGGCCCGCGCCCGGCTGGGGTGACATCAGCCCGACGTCATCTCCCCACCTCCCCTGCGCAGCGCCGCCGTCGGGGAACTTTACCCCGGCGCCACTGCCACACACGCGACACCACCTCCCGGCCACCTGCTCGACTGTGCACCTACCGCCGCGCTGCCACCTTCACTTCTCTCGACACCACCCTCGCCGCCGTGTCTGCTTAAGGCCGCCACCGCCAGCAAGGCCGTCCCCGGCCCTGCGGTCCGCGCCTGACTGCTCCCGCGCTCCGCCGCGCCATCCCTCCCCGCGCCGTAGCCTTCCCAACCCCGCCACCACCGCGCCGAGTGATGAGGACATGACACACATGCATACGACGATGATTGGGTCACGCATTAGTGAACGAGATTTTCATAGAGCTTCCAATGGCACTGGTTTCAGGCCCAAATTCCATCTGAGTCGACGGCAATCGCAGAAACAAGTGGACGTTTAGAATCTGTCAAAGTGCTGCGGGCTAAGTTGGCTTTGTATCGTGTCGGGCCTTAAGCCCAAGTTGTGGCCGATCCCATGGTCGCCCCCAACCCTAGGAGGACGTCCTCCTAGCTCATATATTCAGTAGCCGCCGTCACATTAGGGCTTGAGTTTTGTTTTACATCTAGCTTTAGCTACATTCGAACACCGCACAAATACGTGTTGTCCTCGTGTGATTCAGAACTCCAACTTCGAGTGATATTAAGATTGCTCGCCTTCTTTTTCTTGTTCGTTCTTCGATTGCGTACAGGAAGTTGCTGATCTTGATTGCAACAGGTTCGGCAACCCAGGGAGGGAGTTGGTTCAGCGATTGCATTGGCGCTTCGGTTTCACTCGTCCTAGTCGGATCGTGAGGGTCGACTTCCACCAAATCGAAATTACCTCCACTCACCGAAAGATCGGGCACTTCAGCTCTATCAAGTGGTATCAAAAGTCTAGGTTGATCGGTGAGTTTATCGAGTGTTTTTCATTACCTACAGTCCACAAAAACCAAAAAAATATCAGGTTAGATCATTATCCCAGCACCCCCTTTGAGCCTTGCACTTTCTTTCAATAATTTGCATTGTTGAATTTGTGTGCTTATGCATTCCATTGTTGCTGGTTACTTTGTATCCAACTCTTATTTCTCTCGTCGAACCCTCGCTGTGCCGCCGCCACTTCTCCAAACCGTCAACCTCCCCCTACCAATCGCCATTTTTTTCTTCATCTTCGCGCGCCGCCGCAATTTTCCCTGGTTTTTGCGCCGCAATCCACCAAGCACCGATCCAGTTTTTCCTTTCCCTAGTTGCGCTCGCGCCCCTGGACATCGTCTGTGCGCTCCCTGAAATCGCGCCGGGTCACCCACCACCCCAGATTGTCCCCCTGCCTTGCGGTTGTTGGAAAGTCAAACAAAAAAAAAAGAAAGAAACGACGTGCTTTTCCTTCCCTGGATCGATTCCGTCCCTGCGGTAGCTCGTCCTGCCGCGTGCCCGCATCGCCCGATTGCGTCACTGGCCTTGATGGTTTTTCCTGATCGCTTCCCTCTGCTTGGTTTGGAAGGTTAGAAAAAAAGGAAAAGTTCAAAAGAAAGAAAACAAAAACAGGAGTCCCAAGCCTCCACGACACAGATTCCGCGAGCTTGCATAGGCCACATCGCCCCTGCCTGGTCTTCTCGGTTTTCCCTGTTGTACCTGTTTGGGAGATTGACAAAAAAAAGGGAAAGTCCACAAAAAAAAAGGAAAAAAAAGAAAAAGGAAGGGCAAGCACCGTGACTTCCCTCGGTGCAAACCGAACAGCGCCACTTTCGGTCTTCTGGTGTTGCCCCCTTTTCACCAGCGCTGTTTCCCCCTCTCGATTTTTATTGGCTTAAACCGAACCGTTCTAGGATCGGTCTATTCCATGAAAAAAAACCCCAACACCATCCCCCCATCGACAGTTTCTGGTGCCTTTTTTTTTTGTTCCCCTCTGCAAACCGACACTCCATCGCTTTGCCATCCATCTCTTTTTCACTTGTTTCCAGCAGCATAGTTATGTGTTTAGCACTATAATTCAGCTTTGTATTATTGTTAGATTATGCTAATCCTTGACTTGAGTGCAGCCTACCCAGAACTCCACATATTTCTACGACGAGCCGACTTTCGTTTCTCCAAGCAATCGCTGCACCAATCTTTCACAGGTACTACTTGTTTGTTTTTGGTCGCCCCTGTTGCTTGGTAAGAACGGATAAGAACTTGATCGTGGCATCTTTGTGAGCATATCATCCACACCTTTGTTGCCGTAGGATTTGTTTTTGTGTTTGCGCTAATCATGTCAGGAGACGTCAATAGCATCGTGGCACGATTCGATGCGTGGTCCAAGTCGGTCACAGCGTTGCACAAGGACTATGACAGTGACATGGAGCTAGACGATGGAGATCGCCACGGTTGTACCCGCCGTGTGGTATGTCATCCACACATTGACTCATTTGCTATGATTAAATTTAATATACCCTCTTATAATGGCAAATATGATCCTGCTGCATATCTTGATTGGGAATTAGAGGTCCAACAGAATTTTTCATGCCATGATATTCCTGCTAGTGCACAAGTTACAGCTGCTATTAGTGCATTTACTGATATTGCTTTAATTTGGTGGCGTGATTATAAACAAAGACACCCCACTGCCATTCCCACCACTTGGGCTCAATTAAAAACTGCTATGCGACATAGATTTGTTCCTTCCTATTATGCCCATGATTTGCTCAATAAACCTAAGCGTTGTCAGCAAGGTTCACAATCTGTTGAGGAATATTATCAGGAATTACAAAAGGGTATGATTCGTTGTGGTTTATGTGAGACGGACGATGCTGCTATGGCACGTTTTCGTGGTGGTTTAAACCGCGAAATTCAGGACATACTTGATTATACAAGTTATGCTGATATGACCACATTGTTTGAATATGCTTGGCGAGCTGAACTGTGAAGTGCAGGGACGCCGCTCGAAGACATATGCTAACTCTTTTGCAGGACGAACCCCGGCATCCATCGCAGCTCCTACTCTCCCCGCGCCATCCATGGCTAGCACTACACCGCACGAGAGGACGACCAAACCTGCAGCACCCTCGATTACAGGCAGTGCTTCTTCCATAACCTCATGTGCAAATTCAGAACCATCACCTCACAATGCACCTATTTCTCTTATTGAAATTGAGAACAAAGGTACTGCTCAAGGTGCTCCACTCACGGCTGGTGAGACTTCTACTGATGTGCTGAATTTTTCCACAACCCATGCTATCATGGAGCAATTGTTAGTGGAACCATCTCTTGATTTATCTTTGTCGCATGATGTGCTTGCTGTTTCTTGTGATAAAGATGAATCGTTTGATAATGCAGCAGTGTTACATTTTTTGGAACCAAATATTTCTGCTGCACATAAACACGTTATGCATATTGCTAGTGCCAATGATGAGCTAAAACTGTTGTCTTATTTACATACTTTGGGTTACATTGAATTTCATGATTTGTGTAATCTAGATTGTTTAGAAGAGAGACTTTTTAAATATGCTGATTTGCCATGCTTTTCTAGACATACATATCATATTATTTGCAAATATAGCAACAAGGGAGCATACATGATACATCGAGTGTACATTTGTGCAAATATGAATTATCCTTTCGTTGTGCAAAATTTTAATTCACTAGAGGGCAATAATACTACAAATATTCTTTCATATTCCTTTAGCTCTATTTTGGTGCACCAAGTTTACTCCCAAGAAGGGGAGCATTGCTGGTCACAGACTGTGCCAGCTTTGTCTTTTCTTGGTACTAATCTTGTGCAGGATCATGTTGACAAACATTGTGTGTCGTCCGATCATGAAACCTACATGCTTGCTAAAATGTCTATGCGAGATGACACATTCACCAATCAGAAACGTGATGACAATCCTTCTCTCAATACTTTTGGTTTCCTTTGTTTTCGCAACCCCGTTCTCCTTTGTGTTGTGCAGGATCGGTTTCATGTACAATCGACGCCGAGGACGGTTTTTCGTCAAGAAGGGGAGGATGATGAGGACATGACACACATGCATACGATGATGATTGGGTCACGCATTAGTGAAAGAGGAGTCCAATAAGGTTTTCCAAGTCATGAGGGAGGCCCAAGGCTAATCCAATTCGAGTCACCAAGGTGGAGGCCCAAAGGAACTCAAGTTTCGAGTCCACTTCGGTCCAGGAACAGCGCGTACTAAAATTGACGCCCAGGCCGCATACGGAGTCCGTTTTGGACGTTCTATATATGGATTGAACGAGATTTGCATAGAGCTTCCAATGGCACCAGTTTCAGGCCCAAATTCCATCTGAGTCGACGGCAATCGCAGAAACAAGTGGACGTTCAGAATCTGTCAAAGTGCTACGGGCTAAGTTGGCTTTGTATCGTGTCGGGCCTTAAGCCCAAGTTGTGGCCGACCCTATGGTCGCCCCCAACCCTAGGAGGACGTCCTCCTAGCTCATATATTCAGTAGCCGCCGTCACATTAGGGCTTGAGTTTTATTTTACATCTAGCTTTAGCAACATTCGACATCGCACAAATACGTGCTGTCCTCGTGTGATTCAGAACTCCACCTTCGAGTGATATTAAGATTGCTCGCTTTCTTTTTCTTGTTTGTTCTTCGATTGCGTACAGGAAGTTGCTGATCTTGATTGCAACAGGTTCGGCAACCCAGGGAGTTGGTTCAGCGATTGCATTGGCGCTTCGGGTTCGCTCGTCGTAGTCGGATCGTGAGGGTCGACTTCCACCAAATCGAAATTACCTCCACTCACCGAAAGATCGGGCACTTCAGCCCTATCACCAAGCCACCACCGCCATGCGTGCTCTGCACCACCGAGCGCCATGCACGCTGCCGCCGGCGTTGCCCCGCCGTAGCACACCGGCGGCCGCACCTCACCGCTCCGCGCCCACTTTCCCCTCCCTCCCTAGCTCTGCTCACCGCCGCCGCCAAGGTCGCCGCCGGCGCTACCATCCGCGTCTGGCCGCGTCGCCGTCGCTCCGGTGAACCACCGCGCCATCCCTCCCCCGCGCCGCGGCCACTTTCCATCAGCGCCGCGACGCCGTCGGCACTACCGCCCACCGCTGCTGCGCGCTCCCCACTCCCCTGAGTCACATCACACGCACCGCGCGCCGTACACCCTCTGCGCCTCGCGCGCCGCACGCCGCCGCCGCTATGCTAAGCCACCGCACGCCACGCCGTGACACGCATGCCCCGCACCGCCGCCACATACGCCACCGCATGCGTCACCCAAGCCAGGCCGCACCCATACCTCCTCCTCGGCCGTCACGACGCCAGGCGCCATTAATGGCGCCGGGCGCTTTCACACCAGCGCCTTTTCCCCCAGCTTCGCCGACAGACGGCCACCCGATCCATCCTCACCGGCCGAGATGGGCTCTCGAGGCACACGCGCAACGCGTGCCCTCACCCCCGCGTGCCACCGCACCCATGGTGCGGCGCCGCCCACCCCCGCCGGCCGGAATCGAGGCCGCCGCCGCTGTCATCATCCCCACCGTGGCCGGCGCCACGCGTTAAGCCCCTGCTTGGCCCTCCTCCCTCGCCCCGCGACGTGTCGATCTCGCTGGACTCCTTCCGGCCTATAAATAAGGGGGCTCACCCCTCCTCTTCTCTTCACCTCGCCGGAGCCGAGCTCGGGCCTCTCCTCCACCGCGGCCACGCCGCTCCACCCCTTCTTCACCTAGCTCATCCCCGCCAAATCCCCAGCGCCCTCCACTCCTCCTCCTCCCAAACCTCCCCGCCAGGCCAACCGCCGCCCGCTGGCGGAATCCGACCGGCCTCCTTCCCCCCTCCTTCCTCTCTGGCCAGAGGAAGACAGGCGCCGGTCGAGCGGCCGTTGGGCGCCGTCTTCCCCCCTCCTCCCTCTGCCATATGGGCCCCTACCGCCGGCGTCGGCCAGCACCGACGCCATCTCCTCTCCTCCACCCGCTGCCTGTGGGTCCCACCTAACCCCGTCTAATCGCCGTCGCCGTCACCGCTCGACGGCCGTCCCCTATCCCGGTGCGTGGACATAGTCCACAAGACCGCAGACCCGCACCGCGCGCGGTCCACCGGCCCATGAGCGCGGCGCACTGCACAGTGCGCCAGCCGGACCCCACATTGCGTCAGCGCCCCCCAGGTAAATGCTATGCACACCCCGATTTTACACCCCAACTTCCATTTCAAGCACCTCCTCTACTCCAAAAATTCCCCAAAATTCTGCGAAAATATTTGGGATATTTCTAAACCTATTAGAGCCATCCAAACCATTTTAGGACATTTCTCGACCCCAAACACCAAAAGGGCAACTCCCATCCAATAGGAAAGCCCCATTAGTGTACCCCAAATATTGCCAATCCTATCCCAAAGCTCCATAAAATTCCCATGAATTTCCATAAATACTAGGGATTATTCTAAGCATTTCCATATGCTTGTTTCCCTAGGATTTATACCCTAGCTCCAAATCCCAGTCGCACTCTCTCAGTGCCCCGCCGAAACCCCGTCCAAAGCCCCGCGGACGCCGTTTCGCCGCCCGATCAAAACCCTGGGTTTTGGTAAAACCCTAGCCATTATGCTACCTAATTCCATTCTATCCCGTTAATTATTTAGAAACTTATTTCTAAATAATTAATATAATCATCCACTAATTATTCCGCTTAGCTGTCCAATAATCCCCCAAACCCATTAATCCAAACCCTTCTTAGAAGCCATCGTCGTCCGGGGATTATCTCCTAGAAATCCATATAACTCTCCGACTACTCAACCATTTCCGGGGAAGTTACTTATCGATTTCCCAGAAATTTGGTTCCTGTGAATCCATTAATTATTTACCATAATTAATGGATTATTTTCCCAGTAACCCCAATACCTCTTTTTATCCTTTATTTCTATTCTATAGGAGTTGATTGGTGTATTGTTATACTGAATGTTATTTTCTATGTTTTGTTGATCGTTAGGTCGATTGTGTGACCAGGCTACGATCAAGATGCCGAAACTCCAGAAGGCCCAAAACCCACACCTGGTCAGCAACAAGCGTACACACACATTAGCGGACGTCCAAGTGCCGTTCATGAAGGCAAGTCCTGGCAACCAACTCCTTGGTCATGCCAGTCCCAGTTCCTGCATAATAAAATCAACCAAGTTAATAATATGGCCTGCATATTTTATTAAATCCTAAGGAAAGCCCTCTATATTTCACCCCACCTTGGTTTAGAGCCATTTCTAGCCAAACAACCCATTTATAACCCCGGTCATGACCCGTTGATGACCGAGTGTTATTTAGAAGTAGATTTCATAGGAAATTCTGAATATTTTATTATGAAGAGCTTTCGAGAGATGAGAGTGAATATTGAAGTTTAATATAAAATGAACCAACTAAGAATAGAACCCCGTAAGGATGGACTTGCGAGTAAGGGAGGCAGCCTCGGCAGAGGATCCTGTCCCAAAGGCTTACTCTGGTCACATAAGGACCGGTTCACGGGAGAGTCTTTCTAATGCCAGTACCGCCGTACGGGCCAAAATGGACATAGCCTTCAGGAATGACCTGTAATGTGAGGCCTTGACCCACACCCCGCTAGCAGATCCTAGCAAATCCATCCCAAGGTGCCGCAAGATCGGTACGGTGGCCGACTGAGGCAGAGACCGAGTCGCTATCAGTGCTTGGTCATGTCCGGTTGCCAAGTCGGGAAACGGATGTACTGGAGACAGCCCCAGACAGAGGGCTAGGACTGGGCGGCACAGGTTGACTAGAGTACAGGGTCGGAGACCCTGAGGGCCGAGGGCCCTAATTTATGAGCTCATACCCGGGTCGATATCCGCGAGGCGGATGATTAGTAGCCCCTATTTAGCTCCCAGTACTATCTGTGGCTAGACCTAGGAAATGCTGTCTGGGGACAGACACCGGCGGGTAAGGGTCTCGTAGGTCAGCACTGCCTTTCGCGGAGGTATGCGTTGACCGACCGTATGGCATAGGGTACAAGCTCTGTAGAGTTAATCAACTTATCCGGATAGCCGTGGCTCACGGTCATGAGCCCATATAGTCAAAGCCCCCGTTGATTAGAATTCACCTGTTAATAAAATATGAGATGATGAGATGGGCGAAGGCCCAGAGGAGCGAGGCATAAGCCAGCCCAGTAGGACCCTGACGGTCCCTGGGATGGAACTAAAATATGAGAACTGGCAGGGATGAGAATTCCCCCCAGGGCCAAACAACTTATTAATCCCTCTTTCCCACCCCTTGTTTATAAACCTAACTTTACTTTGTATTTCCACTAAATATAACCCTTACACCTCACTCCCTTGCATGCATTATAATTCTTGCTCCAGACTTGCTGAGTACCAATCATAGGTGTACTCAGCCTTGCTTTCAAACTGTTACAGGTACATGGACATGTAGGGCACCTCGGTCCATTCCCTCCATGGAATGGGTCATAATGCCACTCTCCGCTAAGGCGAGGGTAGTTACTCTTTATTTGCTGCGCTTTTATTGCTTCAGATTCTAACCCTGTGTAAAACCTGTATCAGCGTACTGATCCAGGTGATTAAAGGACGTCCGAAGGATGGTACCCACACTTCTTGTGGGTCAGAGGTCACTACCTTAGATTTTCTATAAGCATCATCTTCTTTTCCTGGTGGTGATGGGACATCACCGTATGCTATCGATTCATCGTCATCGAACATGGAATAGATGAAAGGTTGATGATGATCATAGGAGGACTTAGGATCTGAGGTAGGGGGTTTTGGTTCGGCAACTTTCTGTGGGCAAGGTGATGGAGAATGACCAAAAGCATTCATTTTATCAGCAGGCTCTTGAGATTTTTTCAGGCAGATCTTCATATACTCCGGTGTGCTCAGTATCTTTGAGCATCTTATCTAGGATGGCTCTCCCCTCACTTACAGTTAAGAAGAAGAAAGAACCTTTAGAAGCTGCATCCAAATGGAGTGCACTCTCTTTTCTAAGACCACCATCATGGTGTTGTAAGCGCATAGCCTCGGGTATACCCAAATCTGGCCCTGAAGATAAAAGTTTGGTGAAACGAGCCCAAGCTGCTCCCAAAGATTCTCCCTCTCGTTGCTTGTAAGAGAGGGCTTTTGTATGAAGGGCAACGACCTTCGATATGGGGAAGAATTTGAGACAAAACTCATCTTTGAGGGCATTCCAATCACCTTTTACAGTCTCTACGGTCATATAATACCATTCTTTGGCAACACCAATTAGGGAGAATGAAAAGAGCTTCCATTTCACCGTTTCATGGTGCGTGCCTGGTATTGAGATGATAGAGCAATTCTGTTCAAATTCTTGTAGATGGGTGTAAGGATTTTCATCCTTGTGTCCAGAGAAAGATTGTGATCGAACCAAGGCCACGAGACTAGGGCGGATCTCGAAGCCTGAGGTATGGATGGGGTGTGAAGAAGGTGGCGGCACCCAGTGATTATGCCCTGGTGCTGAGAACTTACGGAGGGTAATGGATTCCATGGGGAAGGTGGGATGGTAGGGTAGGTGGAGTGATACAAGGGTAAACTAGAACGATACTAGTACAACAACCGTTCCCCGGCAACGGCGCCAGAAAGCTTGTTGGTGGTCCTTAGCCTAACAGATAAATCCGCAAGCGTACGGATGCCGATGTAGCTTTCGCCTAGGAGTACTCCAGAGTATCGAATCCACGAGGAACGAGAAGTGTACTAGAAACGGCTCTGGTTTATCCAGGGATGACGGGAGTGAAGAAGAACAAATAAGCTGGGCTGAGGTAATCTAATGTCAACTTGCTAACCTCCTATCAAGAATATTAGTTCCCTCTAGTCGCTTCGACGACTAGAACGGGTGAACCTCAGAACGGGGTGAGAGAGGGGGTTCTCTGGGCTCAGCACTACTGTTATGAGTACACCCGAACGTGGTGGACTACGAAGGACGGATAGCACTGTCACCACCTGCCGCCTACCACTGCAGTTTCGTGGGGTGCAACACAACACAAGGTAACTATCAAGCACAGGCACCACGCCTAAGCTATCAGCTACAAACAAGGGATCCCACAACTAGAGAGAGGGCACACATTCAAGTACTACTAAAGTAAAGGAGAGAAAGCAGTAAAGACAAAAAAAGAGCAACTTTACTCAAACTGAAGATTCATTCTCCGGACTCTCACCTCACCACTCTCTCTATTTTCTAAGCTAGATAGGTAGCACTACACTACACTTGGACTTCTCCCTTTCATCGTGGTGTGTTGAATGGGGGTGGAGGTCGCCTTTTATAGCCTTCCAAGTACGGTATCAGGCGTAGGGATGACGCTAAGGACTTGCTTAGCTTCCACGCCAAAGGGGAGGAGTAACGGGCATGGTCATAGGCCGGCCAGCCTCCTTCTGGCTGTTCAGCCTGGAGATGGTGCCATTTGACACCGTCTTTCTCGTGGACGGTCCTGATGTTCTCCTAATGACGGTTGTAGTGGCATTCGTTCCACGCTTGACAGTTAGAGGCCGGTCGGCCTAGGGTAGGTCGGCCGGCCTGGCTCTGGCCCCTCTCAGCCCTCCGTTGTACCGACACGCTCATGGACGGTGGCTTGTTGTTTGAAGAGGCGGTTCCAGTCGAAAAGTTCGATTTAGTCGCTGCATGTGGGCCTTCCGCTCCATGTCTTAGGCCTTTCGGTCTCAACTTCACTCATCCTTGTCAATTCCATGCTTGGGGGTCCTTTGGTAACTCCCTAAGGCCAACTTGCAAAGGTTGAGGTGGTTTGGTGGAGGTCCAGGGCCGGCCAGCCTTGTCCAGGCCGATCGGCCTAAGTTAGGCCGACCGGCCTGGCAGGGTTTTGCCGGCGATCTTCCCGGACGCGTAACTTTCTCGTCCGGACTCCGAATTGGGTCATCCAAATGTCCATTTCGATCATCTCGGAAAGCTCTTCGACATGGCGCTGTCAAATATGTGATTTGGATAACTTTTGCACCATGTCCAAGTCTCCTTTGTCTCGGGATGAACCTTCACTTGTATGACTTCACCGATGTTGGTATTTATGCACCATATTATCTATATTTCCTTGAAAAACATATTGGTGCACAAAACTTGTGGAACTCGTTAGTTTAAATAAAATATTATATGAGCATCACTTAGTTTCTTCATTAAGTTGGAAAGGTTGACGGTCAAAAGTGGCATATAGTGGCAGTCAACAATAGTGAAAACGAATTTCTGACAGCTCCTTTCAATGAAAGAGAGATTCGAGATGCAGTTTTTGAAATGCAACATAGCAAAGCACCTGGTCCTGATGGATTTCTAGCCGAAATCTACCAAAAGTTTTGGGATGTCATCATACTTTTGGGATGTCATCAAGGGGGATTTAATGCAGTTGTTTTATGACCTACACGTCGGGACATTACCTTTATTTAGCCTAAACTTTGGTGTTATAACCTTAATCCCCAAAATTCAAGTAGCAAACCAAATACAATAGTATAGACCAATTTGTTTGTTAAATGTGAGCTTTAAAATCTTCACTAAAGTCGCCACTGTAGGACCAGCTCGATAGCTGACAACATAATCAGCCCAACCCAAACTGCTTTCATGCGAGGACGGAACATCCTAGAAGGAGTCGTCATCTTGCATGAGACAGTTCATGAGTTGCACCGAAAGAAGCAAAGTGGAGTTATTTTTAAAATAGATTTTAAAAAAGCTTATGACAAAGTGAGATGGCCCTTCTTGATGCAAACACTTCAGATGAAAGGTTTCTAGCCTAAATGGATATCTTGGGTGCAATCTTTCATATCTGGAGGCAGTGTCGCAATTAATGTTAATGATGAAGTCGGACCTTATTTCCAAACAAGGAAAGGCCTTCGACAGAGAGATCCACTATCTCCGATATTGTTTAATATTGTCGCGGACATGTTAGCAGTTTTGATCAAAAGAGCCAAAGCAGACAATCAAGTGAGTGGTGTGGTGCCACATCTTGTAGATGGCGGCTTATCCATATTACAGTATGCTGATGACACTATCCTCTTCATGGATCTTGACCTCGAAAAAGCTCGTAACATGAAGCTCTTACTTCGTGCTTTCGAGCAATTATCGGGACTCAAAATTAATTTCCATAAGAGTGAAATTTTTTGCTTTGGAGATGCATATGAAGCGAGGGCCCAATTCACAGAACTTTTTGGATGTAATTCAGGGGACTTTCCGATGAGGTATTTAGGGATACCTATTCATTATAGGAAACTTTCAAATGCCGATTGGAAATGAGTGGAGGAACGCTTTGAAAAAAGACTTAGTAGTTGGAAAGGAAAACACCTTTCAACCGGGGGGCATTTGACATTGATTAATTCAGTGCTTAGTAGCTTACCTATGTATATGATGTATTTTTTTGCGGTTCCTAAAGGAGTACTAAAAAACTTGATTACTTTTGGTCACATTTTTTCTGGCAAAGAGATGAGCAGAAACGTAAATACCGATTAGCCAAGTGGGATATTCTGTGCCAACCTAAAGAACAAGGGGGGCTAGGAATTCATAATCTTGACATTAAGAATACTGCTTTGCTTAGTAAATGGCTCTATAAGTTACTGACAACAGATGGAACTTGGCAACAAATCCTACGTAACAAGTACTTAGACTCCAAACCCCTCTCACAAGTGCAATGGAAGAATGGTGACTCACATTTTTAGGGCTAGTCTTATGAAGGTTAAACGAGATTTCCTTCGCTTTGGTACCTTCATAATTAAAGATGGATCTCAAGTTAGGTTTTGCGAAGAAATATGGTTGGGAGATAGGACCCTAGGTAAACAGTATCCTTGTCTTTACAATATAGCCCGTCATAAACAAGATACTGTTGCAGACGTACTTGGCATTGCTCCACCTAATCTTTCATGGCGTAGACACCTAATTGGACATAAACTAGTAGCGTGGAATGATCTTTTGCCACGTATCACTAGTATTGTGTTGAGCCAAGAGGAAGATGAATTTCACTGGAAGTTACATCCCAATGGACAATTCTCTGTGAAATCCCATTATTTGGCCATGATCCATGATGATGTTCCCAATATAAATAAACGACTTTGGAAACTAAGAGCACCTTTAAAGATCAAGATTTTCCTCTGGTACCTACGTAAGGGCGTGGTCTTAACAAAAGATAATCTAGTTAAACGTAATTGGCAGGGTAGTAAACAGTGTTGCTTCTGCCATCATGACAAGACATTTAGACACCTTTTTTTTGAATGCCACTTTGCTAGAGCTGTGTGGTCAGTTATACATGTGGCATCAGGTTTATCTCCTCCTCGTAGCGTTGCAAATATGTTTGGAACTTGGCTAGAGGGGATTAGTAATGATCTGAAGTCATTTGTTTTACTCGGGGCAGCAGCCTTTCGTTGGTCAGTGATACGTGGCAGGAATGATTTGGTATTTGAAAAGAGAGCTGTTGCTACCCCTCTGCAGGTTATATATTCGGTTATTCACTGGCTCTGTACATGGGCTATTCTATAGAAGGCAACCTCACAGGATTTGGTTGTAGTGGCATGTCAACGCTTGGCGCATGTGGCCAAGGAATTTTTTAACCGGCCACATGGGTGGCAGTCTAATCTAAGGATTATGGGTCATTAGAGAGTCTTTTTTTCTTTGTTTTGTTTTATAAGGCTGTGTGCATGTTAAATATGCAGAGGTCAGGAGGATCTCAAGATTTTTGCATCACCTCGATGTAACAATCTTGATTTTAATAAAACTTCCCTTATCGAAAAAGTTCAAAATTTTGGAGAACTAGCCGTTCAAACCTGTGCACACCAACTGCTCGACGAAATGCCGTACACAGGCTGGCACCCATGTTCACGCCCGTGCTCGCGCTCGCCACGCGTTGCAGCACGCCTGACCTAGACGCCGAGGCTCCAGGGCCTAAATGCGGATGGGACAGGGCGAGCCTTGACCCTCCCGGTCTCGGCCTCACTTCCCTGCCGGCGTTGACCCGCGCGCCGCGCTCCGACGCATCCTGCCACGCGGCAGAGTCCTCCTGTGTCGCACGCCGTGCCCGAGGTCATCCTCCTGCCGCTCGCCAGCCTACAGGCCCTCGACCAACCCCGCGCGCGTCTTCCCCCGCGCCCACGCCAGCCCCCCGCCACTCACCCTGCCGCATGCGCCACGCGTCAACCGCGACCAGGACCCTCCCTGCTCGCCAACGAATGCCCCTGAACACTGCCACTCCCGCGCACCATGTCGCGGCCGCTCGTTCTGTCGCTGCGCTCGCCAATCGCCGTGCTCGCCGCCTGCGGGCCCATGCCGCGCCGCCTGCCCGCGGCTGCCCGACCTTGGCTTCGCCTTGGCGCCTTGGCCGCCTATAAAAGCCCCGATCCCGAGCTCTATTGCCGCTCCTCCCTGCTCCTTTGTTCCACCGCCAGGCCGCCGGCACCCACCCTCTCCCGGCCTTCCCCATCGCTACCTAGGGCCACCAACGCCTTCCCCAGGAGCCGCTCCATCTCCTCCAGGCCGCAATCCAGCTCCTCCGTCACCCAGCTCGCTGGAGCTCGAGCAGAGCCACTGCCGATGCCCTTGCTCCCACGGTGAGCCCTCGCCGAACCTCCTCCACCCCCGGTCGCTGCACAAAACAGGTATATGGTGAGCCCCTCGTCCTCCCCACGCTTTTCCCCAGCCGAGCCCGCCCCTTCCCTTGCCGGAATCGAGCTCCCTAGCCGCCGGCCATGGCAGGGACCCGATTGCATCGATTGCAACCCTTCCAAGGGCCTTCGTGCAAAACGCAGGGGCTAGTCTATAAGATCTGAAAAGTTACAGGGGTTAGATCGTAAATAGTTTCTTCAGATCTAGATTCAAAAGCTAGAGACTTCAAAAATCGGTTAAAAATCACAGAAAAATCAGAAAAATGCAAATCCAATTTTGTTGAACTCTCTGTGATGAATGCTATCTTTTCTAGAAAGCATGTATAGGTGTTTTGTGCTTAGTTTTTGAACTAGATTCAAATCTGTGTTTGGATAGTTTTGTGCATAGTTTGAAATCTACACTTTGTTTGAGTTGATCTCTTAGTATGTTGTTTATGGTACCATGAATGAGCTCCTGTAAAATAATCGCACCCAGATCTACTCTAAAACTTGAGTTATGAATTAATTTGTATCTCTACACAGCACTTGATCTATGAATTGTTTAAATTAATCTGCTCAGTGTTTGAATCCAATCTTTTTTGCAGAGGCTTGTAAACTTTATGATGTGCTTGTGTTAAATAGTAGAGCTTAGTTTGACCTTGCTAACATGCTGTTAGTTAATAAACTCCATGCTCAGCTGAAATTGATAACTGTTTATAAAACTAATTTCCTTGGAAGATCCTTTGATCTTTTTAAGCTGAGGTTTGGCATGATAGCTTGTCATTGCTAGATGTATCTCTGGTATTTTTGTTAGAATTTATTCCTGTTAGCGTGAAGTTTTAAGGATTATTCATGAGTTAGTATGTTAAACTTGTTTGATTTTTCAGGGTAGTATGTTAAACTTGTTTTAAGCTGAGGTTTGGATGCTTTTGGGCTGGTTTTTCTCAGTAAATCCATGTTGATGCATACAACACACTATAACTTTCTTAACTGCAGATCATACACCTAACTACCAAAACAAATTAACTAAGTTGACTAAGACAAATAAGTTACATGAAATGATTAGATAAATCTTGGGCTTGTTGCAAAATAATTAACCATCACCACAAACACCACTTGTTCAGTGATGAAAACAAATTAATAAATCATAGATGTGTACACAATAACCATCCAAACCCGAGTTCCTATTATGAGAAATCACACACTTAAATAAAGAAAGGGAAGGTTAGACAAATTTTGTCCAGGTGAATGTGCCAATAAATACACCTCGGGTTTATCGTGTGAAATGCGAGGCTCGATAAAAGAACATTCAATTATGCATTGCATTTCGTATACGGAAAGTACAAGTTGATCCCGACGCAAGGAGAAGTACCGCTCGAGAAGAAGCCGAACATCAGTCGCAAACAAGTCAAGACCCGAACCAAGTTCAGAAGAGTCAATACTAACCTAGCTCAGGATTAAGGCAAGCCCCAGAGCATAACCTATATTTCTAAATTATGCAACTATGTTTGTCAAGTTATGCTTGTGCATTTACGTTTCAAGAGTTGAATTGAAACCTTAGTTGCATGATCCTAGGTACCTATGCTCTGCAATACTAGTATGATAGGTCGATAGTTGCCATGCTTGAAGGACATGGTAAAAGTCGAGTGATTTCCTGTCACTCACGAGATCATAGGAATCACATGCTTTACTTATGTTGGAATCATAAGGATGACGGACGGGGATTTTGGTCATGTAGATGCCCCGTCTGTATATTAAGAATTGGCTAAAAGACGAACCGAGCTAGCTGGAACACACAGCTTGTTAGCGTGAAACAGAACCCATCCTGTATGTGAAATTTTCCCCATGGTTTACCGGTCATACAATGTATAAAAGCATCTTTGAAATCATTATCATCGGCATATTGATCTTTCATGGTTTGTAAACCAAAAATTTTAAAATCCAATTGGGACAACATAGTATATCGTCGAGATAAAGCATCAACAATCACATTTTCCTTCCCGTTCTTGTGTTTAATGATGTAAGGAAAAGACTCAATGAATTCTACACAATTAGCATGACGACGGTTCAGATTATTTTGGGTACGAATATGTTTCAAAGCCTCATGATCAGAATGGATTATAAACTCACGATGCCAGAGATAGTGCTGCCACGTTTGCAAAGTACGCACTAAAGCATAAAGTTCTTTATCATAAATAGAATATTTCAAGTTAGCACCGCTTAATTTTTCACTGAAATAAGCAACCGGTTTTCCTTCTTGTAACAAAACAACACCTAACCCAATACCACTGGCATCACATTCTAGCTCAAAAATTTTACTAAAATCAGGCAATTGCAAGAGAGGAGCATGTGTTAACTTATCTTTCAAAGTGGTAAAGGCAAGCTCCTGTGAATCACTCCAAGTAAAAGGGACGCCTTTGTTTGCAAGCTCATGGAGAGGTGCTGCAATAGAGCTAAAATCACATACGAATCGACGGTAGAAACCATCAAGCCCAAGAAAACTCTGAATCTGCGTGACCGTCGTCGGTGTAGGCCACTCCCGAATTGCATCAATCTTGCTGCTATCCACCTCAATGCCTTGTGGAGTAACAACATAACCAAGAAACGAAACACGTTGTGTGCAAAAGATGCATTTTTCCATGTTAGCAAACAAGTGAACAACACGCAACGCATTAAGAACATCACTCAAATGTTCTAAATGCTCTTCCATAGACTTACTGTAAATCAGGATATCATCAAAATATACAACAACAAACAAACCTATGAAGGGTCTTAGAACTTCATTCATCAAACGCATAAAAGTGTTGGGGGCATTAGTCAATCCAAACCGCATAACCAACCATTCATACAAGCCAAATTTAGTTTTAAAAGCCATTTTCCATTCATCTCCTAATTTCTTGCGAATCTGATGGTAACCACTACGCAAATCAATTTTAGTAAAAATAATGGCACCACTAAGCTCATCTAGCATATCATCAAGGCGTGGTATAGCATATCGATAACGAATGGTGATGTTATTAATAGCACGACAATCTACACACATACGCCACGATCCATCCTGCTTTGGAACAAGTAACACTGGAACGGAGCAAGGGCTAAGAGACTCACGAATGTAACCCTTGTCAAGAAACGCATGTACGTGGCGCTGAATCTCTTTCGTCTCGTCGGGATTTGTGCGGTACGGGGCGCGGTTTGGAAGTTGTGCTCCTGGAATGAAGTCGATCTGGTGCTCAATGCCACGAAGTGGAGATAGTCCCAATGGTAAATCTTTGGGAAAAACATCAGCGTACTCCTGCAAAAGGTTAGCAACCGCAGGGGGGATATCCAAAGATGGTACATCATCAAGTGAAACGAGCACACTAGAACATACAAGTGCATAGCAAGGTAGCTCATCAACACATAGATCATCAAAATTAGCATGTGTAGCAAATAAAACAGGCGCATTCAACTTGATTTCAGAAGGTGCCAAATTTGATGGTGATGGTGCAAGTTGTTTAGCATTTTTAGCGGCTCTAGCAAGGTCAACTTTAACAATTTGTTCAGGTGTCATGGGATGTATAATTATTTTCTGACCTTTAAACATGAGAGAATAATGATTCGAACGACCATGATGCAAGCTATCAGTATCATATTGCCAAGGTCTACCAAGTAACAAAGAACATGCCTCCATAGGAATAACATCACAATCAACAAAATCAGTATACGCACCTATGGAGAACGGAACACGCACCGACTGTGTTACTTTAATCTTTCCACCATCATTAAGCCACTGAATATGATAGGGATGCGGATGCTTACGAGTGGGTAATGACAACTTCTCTACCAGCATAGTACTCGCCAAGTTGTTGCAGCTACCGCTGCTAATAATGATGCGAATCGACCGCTCCTGCACAACACCCTTTGTATGGAAAAGAGTGTGTCGCTGATTTTTCTCTGGCGGGGCGACCTGTGTACTAAGAACACGCTGCACAACAATACTTTCATACCTATCTGCGTCACCGGGAGTAGCATGGACCGCCTCATTATCTGCATGGTTAGTGGCGATCATAGTATGGTGAGGTTCATCAGAATCACTAGCGGAAGAGTACTCGTCATCATCACGTATGATCAAAGCACGCTTGTTGGGACAGTCCCGAAGCATGTGCCCAAAACCTTGGCAACAAAAACACCGAACATCCCGTGTACGTCCTAAGGAGGGAGCTGCGCCTGGTGCTGGGGGTGCTGCAGGTTTCGTCGTCTTCTCGCGCTGTGTAGTGCTAGGTGTAGAGGGCGCTAGAGTGGTAGGCGTGGAGCTGGACGACGGGCTTCTTCCTGCAAAAGGGTTAGTATATGTCTTCGAACGGCGTCCCTACACTTCACGTTCAGCTCTGCAAGCATATTCAAATAATGTGGTCATATCATTATACTCCTTATAATCAAGTATATCCTGAATTTCCCTGATCACCCACCATCAAACCACAATGAATCATACCCTTTTGTAACTCTTGGTAATAGTCCTCAATGGATCGTTGGCCTTGCTGGAATCGCTGCATGGTGTTAAGCAAATCTCGGGCATAATAAGAAGGAACAAAATGATGTTGCATAGCAGCCTTTAATTGAGCCCAAGTAGAAGGAACAACAGTGTGATGTTTGAGTTTATATTCATGCCACCAAATTAAAGCAAACTCAGTAATTTCACTAATAGCAGCCTTAACTTGAGACGTAGCAGGAATATCATGGCATGAAAATTTTTGTTCTACCTCTAACTCCCAATCAAGATATGCAGCAGGATCATATTTGCCATTAAAAGGAGGAATCTTAAATTTAATCTTAGCAAATGAATCATTAACCGGATTACATACCACATGACGGGCACGAGGGCGGCGGTCTCCATCCTCATACTCCGTGTCACCACCATAACCCTTCTACAATTCCGTGAGCGCGTTCACCGTCGTAAGCGTCGTGTTCATCGCGTCAAGCCGGGCCGTCAAGGTGTCAAATGTACACTTGGCGACTGTCTGAGCAAGGTCAAGCTAGTCGAGACGCTCGTTGGATGAAGAGATCTCGGAATCAACCTTCTCATGTAGCGTCTTTATGTCATCTTTAAGTCCATCAAGGTCGGTCCTCATGCCTTGCAGCTTGGTGTCCATCTTGTCGTCGTCTCCTAACATGGTTAGCGCAAACACAAAAACAAATCATACGACAACAAAGGTGTGGGTGGAATGCTCACAAAGATGCTGCGATCAAGTTCTTATCCGTTCTTACCAAGCAACAGGGGCGACCGAAAAACAAACAAGTAGTACGTGTGAGAGATTGGTGTAGCCATTGCCTGGAGAAAAAAAAATCTGCTCGTCGTAGGAATATGTGTAGTTCTGGGTAGGCTGCACTCAAATCAAGGATTAGCACAATCAAACAATAATGGTGACGTTGAGACGGGAGTCTGGTGTGCCAGAATAGCCCGTGGTGTTGTGATATAGATTGGGATGATGATGACGGTATTTTACTCTTTGCTGTTGCTGCATAGGAAATCCGAGCCACTCGTTTTGTACTTTTACACTTTAGATGATAGGCCACTTAAAGCTTGCATACAGATGGTGACGTGGACCTATCCCATTCCTTGGGAATAGTTTCTGAGTTGCAGGTTAGTACTTTGCGTTCAAGTCCGAATGTGTTAGATGGGCAGCGCTGCTTCGCTCAAGGTTGCCAGTGGATCGAAGATGAAGACTTGAAGACTTAGCTACCGCTACGCAGGATTTCCGCTTGTCGTCCAGCACGTGACGCTTGTACAGTTATACTATAATCATAATTCCATATCAGTATGGATGTAATTCTTCTCTCGTAATCTAAATTCTTTGTATGACTATGATATTATGCTAAAACGAGATCTGTACGTGATAGCTACTGATCCAGGGACTATCACAAGGGTACAGAGAGCCGGATTCTCGATTACGAAAATCCAGGATGTTACATAGAGCATCTCCAGCGGTTTCCCTTTCCCCTTTTTCTTTCTCACAATAAAGGGAATTTCCTTTCACGTTTTCACCATATTGGGGAGAGGTGGTAGAATCAGTTCCCCTTCTCCCTTTTCCTTTCTTACATCCTGACTCGTGGGGCCCAGCTGTCATTGGCTACAAAGGTTCTCTTCTCTCTTCATTTGCCTACCTTCTTTCCGTGCCGGCACTCCCTCCCAAGTCCCATGCGTGCACGAGCGCTTCCAGGGGCGACCACTTGCAACGGTTGGGCCCAGGGGTGGGTCTCCACGGCGGTGTGTGGCTAGGGCTCCCCGCGGCTACAGCGTCCGAGTCGAGGACGGCCTCCCGCGGCGCCGCGTGGCCGGGGCGTCCCGCGACGGCTGCGGCCGTGGCGTCTCACACTGACGACGGCTGGGGACCCCCGCGGTTGCGGCGGCTAGGCACAGGGGCGGGCCTCCGCGGCGGCACGAATGGCTGGCGGTAGGGAGGGTCAGCGGCGTGGGCGCGCACAAGGATGCTCGACCGATGAGCCACAATGCGCGGGCGAGTGGCACGAACGGGCGTCCGACGACGGCGACGGATCAGGCGGCCAAGACTTGGTCTCCGAGTGGAGATCGAGCTACTGTGGTGAATAAAAAGAAAGGAAGGAAGGATGGATTAAGCAAAGAAAGGGGGAGAGGGGTAGAAAATAAAGGGAGAAGAGGAAAGGAAAAAAGAAGAAAACTATTAAAGATGATTTTTTACCCGTGATTTTTGTGTATGGCTTAAAGGTGAAAAGGGAAAAAAGGGCAGGGACAACGTGCGTGCATCAAACGGAGCAGCGGGATCACTCCGATAGTGATCAACGTACATTGCTGCACAGTGGTGACTGGTTATCCCATCCCATGACCATGACCCGTCGGTGCACAGGTTTTAATTACACGGTGACCCGTCCTGACGCCCTGCCTTGTCCACAGAACGGGTGACACGGTCTCCGTGAGCTGTCAAATTAAACTGGCCTCCACGACATCAGCGTCCATTATTGTTGCACATCTCTGTCTTCCTCTCAACGCCCTTAACTACTGAAAGCAACATCGGCGTTCAGATTGATGAACTAACCATCCTAAAATATTACTCCTGCTATATTTATTATTCAAGTGGGCATCAGCGTCTTATCCTGCCGTGCCACGCCTCCCCTGGGCCCGGCCGTTTTCCTGGTTGTAATCATGCTACTTGTAACAGTGGCATCAACATAGCGCCAGGGCGCAAGGGCACCGCATCCTGCTGGCTGGCTGCAGCACAAGGCGAAGCCGGGGGCAGATGCCGTCCATCACGTACGTGTCGCGCCAGGTTTCGGTTGTCCGCTGTTTGGACGCAGCGGCAGCCCTTCGATTTCTTTTGCCCGACACGGCAACTTGAAGAAGCTTCTGGTGCTCCGCCCACTCCATGGCGTTGGATCGAATTATCCGTTAATTATTGGGCTGGCTTAGGCCTCTTGCTGTGGTCCATGGAGTATATGTACTCCATCTGTTCTAAAAATAATGTAATTATAGGTTACGTGCCGGTCAAAATGGTTCACGTTTGACCAAGTTGTCAAAAAATTATATTCATATTTATGGCTTTAAATAAAATTATTATAAAAATATATTTTGTAATTAATCTAATGATGTTTATTTTGTATCATCAATGTTGGTATCTTTTTTATATAAATTTGCTCAAACTTGCAACTGTTTGACTCCTTAGGAAGTGAGAACTGCATTCTTTTTTTTTTACGGAGAGTAACATTGTAACACGTCAAAGGCGTTTTGCCTTAGCGGCAACCGCGACGTGTCCGGTCGCGCAGCATGCAAGCGGATTTCGGGCAATCACACCGGACCCCGCGACAACAATTTGTTTACTCATCCGGCCCATGAGCGAGAGCACTGTCAGACGTGCGTGCTAGTGGGGAAAACAGGGGAGCTTAGTGGGTTTTTTGTTATATACTAGTAGGTTTGCACGTGCCGCAGGCACGTGTGGCACGCTGTGGCACATACTATAAAAATAAATAGAATTAAAAAACTTGATTTTTTTAAAAAAGTTTGGAACCACCAGAATCTTATATTTATATAAAATCTATTAAATGATAGTTTTTTATATTTTTTAACAAAAAAGTATATGATGGAAGAAGGATAATCTATAACACACAAATGTGACGATGATACAAAGGAATAGAAGATACAATGCACTCTTGCAAAATGCATGCTCCTGTTTATTTGATCAACTATGAGCACAAGTATTGAAGTCCTGCCTTGGGCAGTTGGACGTGAATACATTCAAAATAACTTCCATGATTTCATGATGGGATGGCTCTGCCTTGCAATGCCAATTGCCAACATAGGGACAAACAAAGATATTGCCTACATGATAGAAGCAAACCAATCGAAAGATAGTCTATGATATAGGATAACATATAGTGAGCAAATTAACTCATTAAAAGCATAAAATGCCCCTCTTTCTAGAAAAGGCACAACATGTGAAATAATAAATGGTATTAATCAGATAAGACATAAAGGATTGTAACTGAATTTCATTGCAACGGCATCACACTGGTCACCCAGTATCAGACCTAGATTGGTCAGTGATGTGCTATTAGTCATGGTGGGATGTGACCAAAACAAAATCTATACACATGAATGATATACTGTCCAAAAGCCAATTACCAATGTATATAAAATTTCTAACAATCAATACATAAATTGTACCTGTAAGAATTAGAAAACTCGAGGGATAACGGCACCATCACCTTTCAAGATCCAGACCTGCAAAGCCAACAACCATCACAATCTTTCACTTCCAGGTGTGCTGCTTCAAACACGGCCAACATACATCATGAGCTCACTTAACTTACACATTCTCAACAAATGGTCCTTTAACTATTATAATGATCCTATTGCAATGAAACTTCAGGTGAATATGGAAATATTAGTGAAGAAGTAAAGATCCTATTCCAACGAAAGAATAACCAATTTAAATGTCAATATTACAAAGAGATATGTGCCCCGAAAATGATTAGAAGACAAACAAAGAAACAAAGTAGCACTCAGTGAAACAAACCTGCTAGCTTGTCACCTTGCTGGTAGCGTACATGATCAAGAACATGCAAAAGAAATATTTTATCTCCTAATAAAACTCAAACTATCATGGGTAGCTAATCAGACTTTTGAAACAGACAAAAGCTTTAGGGATATTTTTTTGCTAAAATGCAGTTAATGCAAATGGTTACTTGTTTATAGTGAATGTGCAGTAAATACACCCAAGCTAAAAGAAACAAAAAGTGCATAATGTTCCATGGATCACACACTGAACTGCATGCTAAATAAATATTTGTGATGCAACAGTTGAAGAAACAGTTTCAATCGTCACACATACCTTTTTGCCTTTAAACATCTTCTCAATCTTCTCCTTCTGCTTCACAACCTAGAATAAACTAAACAGATCCCAAATTACCACACAAAATTGCACCCCCTAATTTTTAGTGGTGTTAACAACAATTGACACAGACGTCACTTCTGCCAATTTGAGCAGCTTCTCAATGGTTTCGCCTGTCGCCCGCTTCTTCAAGTAATCCAAGAAAATGCCTTTGAACCCCCTGCAACCAAATATCATCATTAACCATTCAGCTCAGCTAAGCAAACGGAATCCACAGACACACACATGAGATGAATTAATTATAAGAAGCACCAATGGTGAGAGGAAAAGAGAAATAAACTGCTACATTATTTTGGCCTAAGTTAAAGAAAACCAACAAACTGGTCTCACCTTTGTAGCCATATTTATAGGTATAATCACCAAGCACCACTTGCCACTGGCATTTCTCCAAGCACCTTTATGTAGTCTTTTTCTCCTAGAGCTTGACCTCAAGCACAAACATTATGAGAAAAAAGTATACCCATCTTCAAGTCCCTGGAGCATATTTATTCTACGATTCCATTCATGCGGACATAGACCCATGGTTCCATGGTACATGTTAGCATTTAGCACAAAACAATGCTAGATCATGAATTGTTTTGCATAATGAGATCACAAACCACAAATTAATAAACGTCAGATCTAACATCAGATGTCCCAAGATCTACAGGAAGGATGGGGTGTATCACAAATAAATAAGCAGCAAAAGTACCTTTTTGTGCAGATCCTCCATGCCGTGCCTGGCCAAATCCTATCAATCTAGATGTTGCAACACTACACCACAGCCCGACAACAGCGACGGACGGCCAGTGGGTAAATGTCAATGTAGCAACTTGGGGTCCGTCGGTATAAACTTACACCGATGAACAGTTGCAGTCGGTGTAAGACCAGTCGGTATAAAGATATACCGACGGACTACACCTATACCGACGGACAGTCTGAAGCCATGCAAAGATATACCGATGGACCAATATTTACCGACGGACCATCTGTAACCATGTTTTACCCACAGACTGTTCGAAGTTATTGGTTTTTTTACCGACTGCTCATCCATGGAGACATTAATATGGATAAAAAAATAAAATAATGGCTCATTTGGCTGCAAATTAATTAGCACATTATCAGGTACAGAAACTCCATTCATTCATGACATGACAGTAGACATACATACATGTCCAAGCATTCAAAAGGATACATCCATGACCAAACATTCAAAAGTATCTTCACAGCAGCCATACATACATGTTCAAATATTGGTCATCCATGCATGAGCTTGCCATACATATATGCTCACCATATAGCCATATAATAAGTCCAGAAAAAACTAACAATTCCAATTTATGCTACATCTATTGTTTTGGCTGCAGAGCAATTAGTTTGTCATCCAAAAGACTTGATCTTTAGAGTCAAAAGAGATCAAATGGCACCATGTGCTTTCAGCAACTTGCTGTCCACAATCTTGCTCTTCTAGCAAGTCAACAAAAGCAATTGATCCACCAGCAGCAAGTATCTAGCACCGCCTAGCACTTACTGAAAAAATGAAGTACCATGTAATGAGTAAAACCTAGACAAACAAAGTTAAATTGCCAATATATGTTCACTTCCTATAGTTCCATGTGTGAAACTTCAATGCAAAGTACAGATTAATTTCAATTAAAGCAACAGGATGTGTAAATATCTTTCTCAGGAAGTAGTAAGTAGTAACCTGATATATTGCAATGGCACGATGTGGCATCAACTTTAACTAAGATATCTAAAGTAGTAATTAATTAGCTGCCACACAGACCAATAGTAACTTCTCTTCTAGTGAACTATCAGATTGGCACTTATTAATAAGAAAGTGCAAAAGGCAGTCAACTTGAAGCTCATAATTTGATGAATATAAATTCAAAAAAACTGCAAGCTATGGTCTGTGACTAGGTCCAATAACATTGGTAAATCTCAGAAGATGCAACATAGGAGCTAACTTGATGTTCAGCTTGGTGAATGAAAATTTAGAATAAATTACCTGCAGCACCTTGAGAACGTTTGGATGCCTCGTTGATAACTTTTAGCTGTCACAAGTACCATTGTTAATTGAAAAACTTTGGTAACCGATGCATCATTAAGTAAACCTAGTAGCAGGTCAAAACTTTTGTCGGTCAATCCTCCAAGAAGTTTGATATGGAGCAATCTAATCAGGAAACGCAGCTTTGTATATTTCTTGCAAGTGGGGTACAACTCTTGATTATTGGCTTCTACCAATTTCTGAAGGGCTCGTAGTTCAGCGCAAGGATGTTGGACAGAACTTTGATCCTCAAAATCCCCTCTATCATCTAATCCACCTGCTAGGTATCTAAGCAATTCAGCTATTTCATCTTCTTCACTAGACTCATCATCACCATCAATATTCACATTATTAACATGATGAGAGGAGCTTGCTTCTCCATGTAGGTTCCATGTTGTGTACCCTTTTAGAAACCCATCACATATCAAGTGCTCACGTATTTCACTTGAATCTCTCCAAAATGAGTTAACACACTTTTTGCAAGGGCATAATATTTTGTCCCCTACTGCTGAATTTCTAAATGCATAAGATAGAAAACTGTTCACCCCTTGTCTATATGCCTTTGTGTGCCTACATGCAATTTATTGTGTTAAAACACATGTTAACTAAACAAGACTTTAGCATTTGAGAAATAGTTGCGTTGTACCTAGCCCCACTATGGATCCAGGTTTTATCCATCCACCTCTATGGGGAAATCAAGCTCCGCTTCCAAATATACCTTTCGACATTAAAAATTGCATACCAAAGAGCTTAACCGCATAACAAACTGTAAGGTTAAACATAACAACCAGGAAGGTAACGAATTCTCACCTATTCAGCGCAGCTTCTTTTAGTGATGTAGATGCCCAATGATGATGTGCACCGGCTGCTGTGAATGTTGTAGAGGCGCGTAGATGTTGCGAGATGTTCACAAGCTCCTTCACTTAAAAGGGGTAGTCCTGCAGTGAGTAAACAACATGTGAACTCACATAACTAAATAGAAAAACAATATAGTGTGGATGGAGTGATAATCCCTCAAACCAGAACCACACATCATAAAACTAATTTTAGCAAAACATCAAGCATGTTTTTTTTCTACCAATAAATGTACTGAAGCTGATATGTTACAATAAAACAAATGAAAGAGCAGCTCCACATGGACACCATAATGCTTTAACATATCTTGACAGTGAGTACTGAACAACTGTCTTGACTACAACAAATACAAAAATGTTAGCACTGCAATTTGGTGCGGCTAGATTATGAAGTCGTACCTTAAATTTCCCTGGTGCAAAATTCGTTGTCACGGAGTCAAGATGCAATATCCTGCATCTCAAAAATTAAAAATACATACAACTTCATCAGATCGAGAATGCTCTAGCAAAAAAAAAAATCCATAAACAAGAAAGACACAAAAGTAAAAAATTGCCACACAGATAGTCTATATCTATTTACATCGAACGCTCCTCCTGGCATACTAGACCACGGTCTTTCCATGAGAAGCAAAATACATCAAAATAAATGGGGGGAACAAGTTACAGCGAGAGGATTTCAATTTTACCACACTAGTTTAAAGCCGGAGTGCCTGAAACTCGATGGATTTGTGCAATTTGGGGGGACAGGGGCATACTACGGTCGCTCAAATGCCGGAGTTGTTGATGAGCCAGCCGGAGATGGAGCCCTCAGTGATGAAGCCGGCGTCACCTGGGACGAATGGAGGGCGTGGTTGGATGCAGTGGCCTAGACTGATTTGAGCGAGGGGAGCCAGCAGCCTTTTGGATTTGGTGTGGTGCGGCAAGGGATTTGGCAGGGGATTCGTTGAGTTGGAGAGAAGGGATTTGGGATCGAGCAGGGGAGGGAGTAGCCTCGGTAAGAGATTTGACGGAGGGGAAGGGTGAGGACGCGAGCGGTGGATGGTGGGGAAGGACCGAAGGAGGAGTGCGGCGCCTAGGGGAGGGGAGTCTGCGCGGGTGGGCGGGCGGCAGCGCGTGGGAAGGGCGAAATTATTGCGGCGCGGCGGCAAAATTGCGCCTGAGGGAAAGAGGGGGGGGGTGCGCCAGCTCTTTGTTCTCGGAGGAGATCGACTAGGGTTTGCTGCTTGCTGGGCTCTGAGGCATGGGCCCTATTTGCCGACGAACCATTCGAGCCCAATGCAGTGAATGCCGACGGACTACACGATAGTAGTTTTACCGACGCATCGCATCTCAGTAAACCTTGAATCGCCGACTAACAGTTCGTTGTAAACCTTTACCCACGGACAGTTTGACGGTGATTATTGAGTTTTAGCGACTGAGGTCAGTTGGTATTTTTGGGCTGTGGTGTAGTGTGCAAGCCGCCCACAGCCAACGGCGTCACAGATGGGGTGCTGAGCGAAAGAACAAATAAACACAGTATAAAATAATTAAACACGGTAGGCATGCATTTGTAAAAAATAAATAATTCATACAATTCTGATTTTTCTAACTAATAATTAAGGAAAGAAAGATTGTGCTCGAAATATACTAAAAAGTTTCAAGCGCTCTTGAGCTTTTTGTGAAACACATGACATGCACGGCAGATGTGATCCCTTGGAAGAGCTGGTTTACGCATAAGTAGCAGCAAGCATGCAAGCGAAAAACTGAATGGTTATCTACCTTGACGGAAGCGGCGGCAGCGGGATCAGGTCGCTCGGATCAGCTTCGGCCTACAGCAGATGCAGTTTAGACCTCGACGGCAGAGGCGTGGCCTGGTGGACGAGCATCGACGACGAAGGCGGCGTCGTCTTCGACGGTCAGATCAGCGACTGGCAGACGTCTAAAAAGAGGAGAGGAGACGCCGGAAACAAAAGCGTCAAAGTGTAGTCGGAAAAGGTTTTGGGATTGCGGCTGTCGTGATTGAAAAGGAAAAAAAGGGGAGATATCGAGATGTACACGTATCGTGGGTATAGGGGCTGCCGTGATTGGAAACGTGATTGCAAAGGAAAAAAAGGCCTCTACAGGTGCTCAACCTGGTCTTAGTTAAAGCTAACTATTCAGGGATCCTGGTAAAGTACCCGTAGGTAGATGCTTTCTATGGCTAGCTGGCCTCTACAGGTGCTCAGCCTGGTCTTAGTTAAAACTAAGTACTCAGGGATCCTGGTAGTCGTATTAATGACTCTTCGGATTTAGCTTATGTATACTGTTGTATCAACAAGTATCAAAAGGAACTCCGGAATTTAAATGAGCTAGAGTAGTCTTATAAGACAACAAAAGCGTTTACTTCAATAATAGGCGAGAGGTCAGATGCTGAGAACACGAAATCCACTTTATTCAATCTTGATGACTCAACCATGAATTCCAAAAGTATTTACAGACTCTGACTGACTCAAAAGAAGAACTCTAAGCATAAAACTTGTGCAGGTGTTCGATGTTCCAAGAATCTCTCTCTTCTACTCCTTCGATGTTCTTCAAACGATACGACCCGGGTCCTGTCACCTTGTGGACAATGAAAGGTCCTTCCAGCGAGACATAAGCTTGTGCATACCCATGGTCTTCTGAATTCTGCGCAGTACCAAGTCACTGACATTGAACGATCTCTCCTGGACGTTTCTGTCATGGTAGCGCCGCATTCCTTGGAGGTATCGAGCAGAGTTCAGCAGAGCTGTGCAGCGTTCCTCCTCGATCAAATCAATCTCCAGTCGTCTCGTGTCATCAGCGATGCCTTCATCGTATTGCTCCACTCGTGATGATTTGTACATGTAGGTCACCATTGCGTTCTCCACGGGTTCTTCGAGGAAAACCCCTACCTGGCACGCCAGATATCGGTGTTCTACCAGTCGATCCTACCGAGGGGTATCCCGAGGTAGTAGAGTTCAGGTGGGGTTTCGCCGAGATCAGGAACGCAAAGGCCAAGAGACTCAGGATTTTAGACAGGTTCGGGCCGCTGAGATAGCATAATACCCTACGTCCTGTATGGTGGTTTGTATTCGATGATACATGTTGTTTTGAGGGGGTCCCTGCCCAGCCTTATATACATGGAGGGCAGGGTTACAAGGTCGGTTCCGAGTTGAATCCTAACCTATTACAACTCGTAGAGTGCTTTACAAGTCAATCCGAGTAGTTTACAAGTCGTACGACTGGTTTCCATAACAAGGAGAGTCCTTGCAGTACTCTACTCGTAGTCTTCACGCTTGGTACGACTCCTTCAGAGATTATCCATGTGTCCTTGTAGGCCCATGGTCGTACCTCCAACATATATATTCCTATTCCGTTTAAATTAATAACAATTGAGTATGTCTGTAACATTATTGTATTCACAAACATGTATGATTGTAGATAAGGAAGCTACATGAACAGAAAAAGGCAGATGATATGATATATTGACTAACTCGTGGTCCTCACCAATTAGTTACTACTATGAATAGATGTTCCATCAATGGGTTTTTCTTCTGGACAACAGATGTAGAGAAGCACTTATCAACCCAGAACAGTGGTGTAGTCGTCAATAATGGAGAAGGCATGGAATTTTTTGGAGTGATTGAGAAAATCATATGCCTTCAATTTCCTAAGCAGCAAGAGGTCACATTGTTCGAGTGTGCCTGGTTTGATGTACCGGCACCAAGTCTAAGCAAATCCAGAGGGTACAATAAAGATAAATTTGGGATTATCGATATTGATACTAGTTGTCGTTGAAATTCTTGTGAACCATACATCCTGGCAACACAAGCGGAGCAAGTGTGTTATATAAAAAACGGGAAAAACAAAGGTTACATGGTGCAGTGTCCTCAGAATGAAACCGAGAACATTGTTTGCCATGCCTGAATTAGAGGACAATGATGATAATAATGTCGTTGGCGACATAAATAATGTGGACTTGATTATCATAGGTGTGAAACATAGTACAATTGAGGAGGACCAGCAGGAGGATTTGACAAACTAGATTAGGCCAGGCGTGGAAGGGATAGGTGGTGATGCATCTGACATTGAAAATGCGGTGCCCATGGATGAACCGGATCATGACTCATTACCAGATGATCCTGATGAAGATGACACCTACATTGGTGATGGAGTGGTTGCTAGGCTCGATGGAGACGAAGATGATGATGACGATTTCTTTGTGTAATTTGTAGTTGCAAAGTTTATTAGTTCATGAACAAATTAAATTTTCTTTTGCTAGTGGTTTGTGATGTATGAACGCTTCCTACTTTGTGATGTATGAATGAAGTATTGGTTGGCTAATATATATATGCTATTACTGTCGGTGTTCTACCGTCGATCCTACCGAGGGGTATCCCGAGGTAGTAGAGTTTCAGGTGGGTTTCGCCGAGATCAGGAACGCAAAGGCAAAAAGACTCAGGATTTAGACAGGTTCGGGCCGCTTAGAAGGCGTAATACCCTACAGTCCTGTGTGGTGATTGGTATTGATGAGATCGTCTTCTCTGTTGAGAGACTTGGGTTCCTCTGAGAGGGTCCCTGCCCAGCCTTATATTCACGGCGGGCAGGGTTACAAGGTTGGTTTCGAGTAGAATCCTAACCAATTACTACTCGGAGAGTGCTTTTCAAGGCAATCCGAGTAGTTTACAAGTCATACGACTAGTTCCCATAACGAGAAGAGTCCTTGCAGTACTCTACTCGTGTTCTTCACTGCTTGGTACGACTCTGTCTGGAGACAATCCATGCGTCCCTGTGGGCCCATGGTCGTACCTCCAACAAGCCCCCAAGCGCTTCATCGTCGAGTATCATCAACCTGAGTGCTTGCCAAGCCAATCGAGTGCTTTTTCGAGTTCTTCGAGTGCTTGATCAGTCTTGGACAGGTCTTGGTTGTCACGAGGCTATGAGGTGCTTAAGCCCCATTTATTCTGATTAAATCAGTAGTCTTCAAAAATGTTATATGGTGTGCGATAAAAATCGCACTCCATATGGAGTAGCCCCCGAGCCTTAAGTTGAATCGAAGAATCAGGTTGAGGGTCCACATAATCTTGAATCTTCATCTTGTTCTTGAAATGTGCAATTTTGGAAAAATTACACTTGATATCAAGTAGCCCCCGAGCCTTGGGTTGAATCAAAGAATCAAGCCGAGGGTCTTGATTTAAGTCTTCAGTCTTCAGAAAAAATAAAATCAGCAGTCGATGTATATCGCCTATCAGCCCCCGAGCCTTGAAACGATTCAGAATGATCAATTCAAGGGTCCAGCGAGCTTTAGGGTTCTTCAAATCATCTTAGAGATCATCATCCGAGTGGTAATTTGCACCCAGAAATATCGAATCATCTTGGAGATCATCATCCGAGTGGTTTTCTTGTACCCAGCCCCCAAGCATAGGAGCCAGCGGAGATGCATCGAGTAGTATGTAGTCGAAATAGCCACCATCAATAGAGTAGCAGAACAGAGGAGGTCGTGGTTGACTTGTCACGCCGCGATCTCCCCAGAAACTGGAGTCAGGTGCCAATGTAGTCGTGGCTCCATCATTGGTACTTGGCGACTCAAATATGCTGGAGAAAGACAACTAGGTAAGCCTGATGGCGAACCGAGTTGTGATTTTAGCGTCAGCCCCCGAGCCTGGAAGCTGGTGAAGATGTAATAGCACGCTGTGCGGCCTAGAAAGTTGTCATCCAAACAAAGTACTCGGCGCTTGGCCAATCTTGTTAGAATAAAAAATAATTGAAATAAGTAACTTAGCTTGTTTGTTGCCGTTTGTCGATGAAGCGGACTTAGTCAGAGTTGATTCCGACTAGTTTGAGTTCATCACAAGCATATTGGTGATGCGGCAGTACCGCAGCACAAGCTGAAGTTGAACTTTGACTTGATAACTTGCAGCAGGTTGAGGCGACCACACATTGATGAATTCCATCGATCATGAGGCGCCCGAAGAGTCATCCAAACCACTCTTGCAGTGTATTCAGGAAGCCCCCGGCAAGTTGAACTCATTTTGCGAGTTATGCTTCAAAGCACTTGATAACTGGTACTTGAAGATCACTACTCATACTGTGGAGTAGACTCTAGGGTACTTTCAAATAAGTACTCAGAGATTTGAAAACACTACTCTTTTATGGAGTAGACTCTAGAGTACTTTCAAATGAGTACTCAGAGATTTGAAGTTACTACTCGCCTTGTGGAGTAGACTCTGTAGTACTTCCAAATGAATACTCAGAGATTTGAAGTTACTACTCGCCTTGTGGAGTAGACTCTGTAGTACTTTCAAATAAGTACTCAAAGATTTGAAATCACTACTCTTCTTGCCGAGTAGACTCTGTAGTACTTTCAAATGAGTACTCAGAGATTTGAAGTTACTACTCGCCTTGTGGAGTAGACTCTGTAGTACTTTCAAATGAGTACTCAGAGATTTGAAGTTACTACTCGCCTTGTGGAGTAGACTCTGTAGTACTTTCAAATGAGTACTCAAAGATTTGAAATCACTACTCTTCTTGCCGAGTAGACTCTGTAGTACTTTCAAATGAGTACTCAGAGATTTGAAATCACTACTCTTCTTGCCGAGTAGACTCTGTAGTACTTTCAAATGAGTACTCAGAGATTTGAAGTTACTACTCGCCTTGTGGAGTAGACTCTGTAGTACTTTCAAATAAGTACTCAAAGATTTGAAATCACTACTCTTCTTGCCGAGTAGACTCTGTAGTACTTTCAAATAAGTACTCAAAGATTTGAAATTACCACTCGCGGGTAGTTGCTTTATAAGGCTAGCTGGCCTCTACAGGTGTTCAGCCTGGTCTTAGTTACATCTAAGTACCCAGGGATCCTGGAAAGTAGTCATGTGATCTACTCTTCAGATTTTGACCGATGTATACTTTGTTGAATCAACAAGTATCAAAGGGAACTCCGGAACTTCTGCACGAGTGTAGTCGACGCTCATGCGCCACTCGTTGTTGTTCTTCTTTCTCACCAAGACTGGATTTGCCAACCAGTCGGGTGGAAGACTTCCTTGATGAATCCTGCGACTGAGTAGTTTCGCCAGCTCCTTCTTGATCGCCTTTCGCGGTGGTGCGGCGGCGATGGCCTTGTCGAGAGTGCGGATCATGTCGTTGAATCTTTTCGAGTGCAGCTGCCGTCTCTGGAGTACTTGGCAGGCTGCGGACGTGGTAGGTAATCTCCATGGCGTTAGCCATAGGAGAGTCGTAGCGTGCCACTCGTGCGAACTCTTGAGCGAGGTTGCGCCCAGCCATGACGCGATTGCGAGCGTTTAGGCGGCGCTGAGCCCTCTTGTTGTTCCGGATTTCTCTGTCCGTGGCCGCTTGAGTGGATTCGCCAGTGGGTGTGTCTTCATTTGCGGAGATATCTCCTTCTAGCTCGAAAGCGTAGCGCGGGTCGTTGTCGACATCGTCAGCTGCTGCTGCGCCAGCCATGATGACTTGTCTATTGGGCTCGACAGAGTCGCTGGAGCTTGGGGTGATGAGCTCGGTAGAGCTTTCCTCTTCTGGCAGCAGTGGTGTGCCGTACTGGAACGGTAGGTCGTCAGTAGCTTCAGGCCCAAAGAGTACAAAGATCTGGCGGGACTCGTAGACGTCCCGTGGGATCCTGTCTCTTTGGTACACTGATCTTCCTTCAATCGTGGCGTAGATCACAATGTTGTGTTCGCCATCGTCTTGTAGTGTCTCCTCGTCCGAGTCCGAGTGGCATTCGGGGACCGCTTGGCTCAGAGAGTTGGCGTGTCCTGCCATGACTCGGACTGGGACGACCCGCTTCGAGTCCATGACGGACTCGAACTGGCTCCGTAACGCCTCACAATATGCGTGGGTCGAATTACAGAGTCCAAACGGGAATTCTTGTAGTGTCTCCTCGTCCAAGTCCGAGTGGCATTCGGGGACCGCTTGGCTCAGAGAGTTGGCGTATCCTGCCATGACTCGGACTGGGAAGTCCCACTTCGAGTCCTTGACGGACTCGAACTGGCTCCGTAACGCCTCACAATATGCGTGGGTCGAATTACGGAGTCCAAATGGGAATTGGGGTGGGAGGGTTATTTGCTTCTCCGTAGTCATGATCGACTCGGACTCTTGCCCGCGGATGAGGTCCGCGAGTGTGATCTCGCCGAGTTGTTCGGCCAAATCTTCCACGATGGGCGCTTGCTCCTGCTTCAGCTCCACAGGTGTCTCGTAGTAGCTGTAGAAGCCACCCGAGCCGTCGGCGACGTAGACCCACGAGCCAAAGCGGAACGTTGTGCCCTCCTGAGGCGCTTCAGCTTGAATGTAGGTCACCATTGCGTTCTCCACGGGATCTTCGAGGAAAACCCCTACCTGGCGCGCCAGATGTCGGTGTTCTACCGTCGATCCTACCGAGGGGTATCCCGAGGTAGTAGAGTTTCAGGTGGGTTTCGCCGAGATCAGGAACGCAAAGGCAAAAAGACTCAGGATTTAGACAGGTTCGGGCCGCTTAGAAGGCGTAATACCCTACGTCCTGTGTGGTGATTGGTATTGATGAGATCGTCTTCTCTGTTGAGAGACTTGGGTTCCTCTGAGAGGGTCCCTGCCCAGCCTTATATTCACGGCGGGCAGGGTTACAAGGTTGGTTTCGAGTAGAATCCTAACCAATTACTACTCGGAGAGTGCTTTTCAAGGCAATCCGAGTAGTTTACAAGTCATACGACTAGTTTCCATAACGAGAAGAGTCCTTGCAGTACTCTACTCGTGTTCTTCACGCCTGGTACGACTCTGTCTGGAGACAATCCATGCGTCCCTGTGGGCCCATGGTCGTACCTCCAACAATTACTTATGTTGTTGTCTCAATACAATGCAAGAATATCGCAAGAAGATCAATGAACAACGGAGCAACAACGCAAGAACTGATCATGGGGTCGGCACCGACATGTGGGACCCGCGTTTCAGTCTCAAGAATGGACGCGCCCGAGAGTTTCGGCCCACTTAGTATGGGTGTTCTTTGTCTGTCGACTGGGCCCTATCCCTTGCAGCCCACACATCAGTGCTATCTGGCCAAAGGGTTGGACTACCATAGCACCGGGGAGTTGCCCCTTAGTCTTCGCCCTTTCAACGCCCACATGTTTTCCATTCCTTCATGCCACTTACAGGTGGTCCCAGTCGTTACATGGCCCACGAGTCAGTGGGAATGCGATGCTTTGGTCAAAGTAGTGTTTACTTAGTAACTTCCCCATTTCTTTTTATAAGCGAACCGTACGGTCCGGCGGAGTCCCCACCACTTGCGCTTTCTCTTCCCAAACTGTCTCATCAGAACGAGGGCTTTCCATCACCGACTCTTCCTCTTTCCTTCCCTTCCATCGCCGACTTGAGTGACCATGTATATGTTGTTGAGGTGGTAGCTAGTGCTCCCACCCACACACTCATGAATACAATTCATTATAATTTATACAAGGAGTGTGCATATGCAGGTTGGATTTGTAAAATAACTCAATGACACCAAAGCATGAGTTCAAATTCACAAAGAAAACATTCAAATTCGCCAAAAATGCAAAAAAATTGCACTTCTTACGTCATCTCTGTATGAAAGCGTAAAGCTTTGTGCCTCCGACGGGTGGGACTAGTGGACCTGTGGACCGACAGTTTCCTCCACCGATGGCACCTCGCGGGCGACGCGTGATGACGAGAAGCGTATTCCAATCGAGCGCGCTCGGTCGTGTGGCAGATAGGTGGGACCCACATGTCGGCGCCGATCCCATGATCATTTGTTGCCTAGTGGGGGACTCTGTCGGGCGGACGCGTCTCTTCGTTTTTAAAAGGAAAGAAGAAGTTTCAAAGTAAATTCAACCTTCACTTGCGCAGAGTCATCGTGTCGCCACTGACGCGTGGGCCTGCTAGTGTTCGGGGTCCAAAAGCGTGCGAAACGCCGACGTGACTGTGCTGTCGTGGCATCTATGTGGCACCGAGGTCATCAAAACAGATTTGGTGTTGGCTCAAACCCTATCAGCCCCAAAATTCCCCTTTCATCGTCGTCGCCACCGACGCGCCGGGTGAGCTCCGCCAGAGATCTGAGCTTGCCGCCGGTGTCGAGCTCTTCCGCAGGTGCGTCTCCAAGCTCTTCCGCATTGACGATGTCGTCGAGCTCTTCCGCCACGTTGAGACAGCACAAGAGGCCAGATCTCCCACTGATCACCTGCAATGAATGTGGGCAGCACACTGGGCAGGAGTTTGAGGTGAAATCAGATGAGAACGGGAATCGGGGCTGCATCTTCTATAAGTGCCCGGCTAGGAAGGTCAGTGTTTCGCTTCATATGTTCATAGTTGATCTCATGTGCTTGGATCGGTTGGACTTGAGAAAAATGTTGTCTTGCAGCATGATGAAACTGGATGTGGTTTCTGGTACTGGGAAGAAGAATACGTAATACGTGGCAGTGTTGGCAAAAATTGCAGAGCAGCTGATAGAGCTGAAGTGCCCGATCTTTCGGTGAGTGGAGATAATTTCGATTTGTGGAAGTCGACCCTCACGATCCGACTACGACGAGCGAACCCGAAGCGCCAATGCAATCGCTGAACCAACTCCCTATGGTTACCGACCCTGTTGAAGCAAGATCAGCCTGATCATGAAGATCAATTCCCGTACGCAATCGAAGAACGAACAAGAAAAAGAGGCAAGCAATCTTAATAGCCCTTCATGAACCCAAGTCGTCCTCAATGACTGCTCCTCATCTTCTCCCACATACGGCTTCAAATCTGCAACATTAAAACTAGTGGAAACACCAAACTCCGCAGGCAGGTCAAGGACATAAGCATTATCATTAATCTTGGTTTGCACTTTAACAGGACCAGCAACACGAGGCATTAATTTAGAATGACGCAAAGTAGGGAAACGATTCTTTCGTAAATGCAACCAAACCATATCACCCGGTTCAAAAGTAACAAGTTTTCTCCCTTTACTACCAGTTAGCATCAGCAATGTTTTCTTTGAGTTTGTTCATGCAAATTAATCATATGTTCAACATGTGCAACCGCATCTTAGTGTGGAGCGCCATCAGCATCAATCGAAAACAAATCAATAGGTGCCCGAGGAATATAACCATAAACAATCTGAAAAGGGCACATTTTTGTAGAGGAATGCATAAAATGATTATAAGCAAACTCAACATGAGGCAAGCAATCCTCCCAACGTTTCAAATTTTTATCTAGCACAGCCATAAGCATAGTGGACAGAGTTCTATTAACCACTTCAGTTTGTCCATCAGTTTGAGGGTGACAAGTTGTGCTAAACAGCAATTTAGTTCCCAATTTATTCCACGAGATCTCCAAAAATGACTAAGAAACTTAGTATCACGATCAGAAACTATTGTATTTGGAATACCATGCAAGCGAATAATCTCTCTAAAGAACAATTCAGCAACATTATTAGCATCATCGGTCTTATAACAAGGTATGAAATGAGCCATTTTGGAGAAACGATCAACAACCACAAAAATACTATCCCTTCCCTTCTTAGTTCTAGGCAATCCCAAAACAAAATCCATAGAAATATCAAGCCAAGGGGAAGTAGGAACGGGCAAAGGCACGTACAAACCATAGTTATTCAATCGAGATTTAGCCTTTTGACAGGTAGTGCAGCATGCAACTAAGCGCTCGACATCAGGGCGCATCCGAGGCCAAAAGAAGTGGGCGGACAGCACCTCAAGCATTTTGTAAATGCCAGCATGTTCCATCAGTCCGCCTCCATGAGCTTCCTGTAACAACAAAAGACGAACCGAGCTAGCTGGAAAACACAGCTTGTTAGCGCGAAACAGGAACCCATCCTGCATGTGAAATTTGCCCCATGGTTTACCGGTCATACAATGTCTAAAAGCATCTTTGAAATCATTATCATCGACATATTGATCTTTCATAGTGTGTAAACCAAAGATTTTAAAATCCAATTTGGACAACACCTAAACCAATACCACTGGCCTCACATTCTAGCTCAAATATTTTACTAAAATCAGGCAATTGCAAGAGAGAGCATGTGTCAACTTATCTTTCAAAGTGGTGAAGGTGAGCTCCTATGAATCACTCCAACTAAATGGCACACCTTTCGTTGTAAGCTCACGAAGAGGTGCTGCAATAGAGCTAAAAACACGTACGAATCGACGGTATAAACATGCAAGCCCAAGAAAACTCCGAATCTGCATGACCGTTGTCGGTGTAGGCCACTCCCGAATTGCAACAATCTTGCTGCTGTCCACCTCAATGCCCTGTGGAGTAACAACATAACCAAGAAACGAAACATGTTGTATGCATAAGATGCATTTTTCCATGTTAGCAAACAAGTGAGCAGCACGCAACACATTTAAAACAACAGTCAAATGTTCTAAATGCTCTTCCATAGACTTGCTATAAATCAAGATCTCATCAAAATATACAAAAACAAACAAACCTATGAAGGGCCTTAGAACTTCATTCATCAAACGCATAAGCCTGCTGGGAGCATTAGTCAAACCAAACGGCATAACCAACCATTCATACAAGCCAAATTTAGTTTTAAAAGCCGTTTTTTCCATTCATCACCTAATTTCATGCGAATCTGATGGTAACCACTATGCAAATCAATCTTAATAAAAACAATGGCACCACTAAGCTCATCTAGCATATCATCAAGGCATGGTATAGGATAGTCGATAACGAATGGTGATGTTATTAATAGCAAGACAATCTACACACATACGCCATGATCCATCCTTCTTCGGAACAAGTAACACTGGAAAGGAGCAAGGGCTAAGAGACTCACGAATGTAACCCTTGTCAAGCAATGCCTGTACCTGGTGCTGAATTTCTTTCGTTTCGTCAGGATTTGTGCGGTACGGGGCGCGGTTCGGAAGCTGTGCGCCTGGAATGAGGTCGATCTGGTGCTCGATGCCACGAAGTGGTGGTAGTCTCGACAGTAAATCTTTGGGAAAAACATCAGCGTACTCCTGCAAAATGTTAGCAACCGCAGGGGGGATATCCAAAGATGGAATATCTTCAAGTGAAACGACCACACTAGAACATACAAGTGCATAGCAAGGTAGCTCATCAACACATAGATCATCAAAATCAGCATGTGTAGCAAATAAAACAGGAGCATTCAACTTGATTTCAAAAGGTGCTGATGTCGATGGTGATGGATCAAGTTTGTTTAGCATTTTTAGCGGCTCGAGCAAGGCTATCTTTAACAATTTGTTCAGGTGTCAGGCGATGTATAATAATTTTCTGACCTTTAAACATGAGAGAATAATGATTCAAACGACCATGATGCGGGAGCCCCTGAAATTTTTCAGATGTGCTCCACTCGCTCTTCTTCCAGAAGTTTCTTAAGATTTGGCTAGAAAAAGTTTAAAGGAAAGAAAAAGAAAATAGGAAAGGGAAATCTATCCTAGATAAGGGTCATTTTTAGGTCCTGCCCGGACCTGGACTAGGTATCTCGGTTAGCTCGTAGACGTCCATCTCTTTGAGCCCGGCATTTCGGATTCGAGAAATATTTTCAATCTTTGGCCGTTAGCCTTGAAAGTATTTCTGTCATTATCCTGGAGGGTTATCGCGCCATGATCAGCGGCGTCTAATACTTTAAAAGGACCTTCCCACTTACTTCTAAGCTTACCATGACCAAACAAACGAATATGGGAGTTGAAGAGCAATACCTGATCTCCCGCTTTGAAATGCTTGATCTTGATGCGCTTGTCATGCCATCTCTTTGTTCTTTCTTTATAAAGCTTGGCGTTGTGGTAGGCCTTCTCCCTCCATTCATCCAGTTCAGCCAATTGCATTCTTCTTTTGAGTCCGGCTGTCTGGAGATCCATATTCCACCTCTTGATCGCCCAATGGGATTTAAATTCGAGCTCAACTGGTAAGTGGCACATCTTGCCGTATACCAGTTGGTAGGGAGTCATCCCTATCGGTGTCTTGAATGCTGTTCTATATGCCCAAAGCGCTTCCGGTAGCTTTTGATTCCACCCTGTTCCCATTGCATTGACCGTCTTTTGCAGAATGTTCTTGACTTGTTTGTTTGATGTTTCTGCTTGCCCGCTGGTCTGGAGGTGATAAGGTGTAGCCACTCGGTGGTTCACTCCTAAGTTGTTTAGGCACTTCTGGAACGTCTTGTCGATGGAGTGTGATCCTCCATCACTGATCACGACTCGGGGTACTCCGAAACGGGGAAATATGACTTCTTCGAACATCTTTCTTGAATTCTTCGAGTCGGCTGCCGTGCACGGAAGTGCCTCTACCCATTTGGAAACATAGTCGACTGCCACCAGGATATACTCACACTGCTCGGATGCAGGGAAAGGACCCATAAAGTCGATTCCCCATATGTCGAAAATCTCCAATTGGAGGTTATTCTGCAGTGGCATAGCATCACGGGCGTTGATGTTCCCGTGTTTCTGACACCTGGCACATCTCCGTACAAATTCCTTAGCGTCTCCATACATAGTCGGCCAGAAGAATCCATTTTGCCAGACCTTTGCATGGGTTCGGAAGGTTCCGTAATGCCCTCCATACGGAGATGAGTGGCAGTGGTCAAGGACCTTGTGTGTTTCCTCGTGAGGGATGCATCTTCGGAGTAATCCATCAGCACATACTTTGAATAGATAAGGGTCATCCCATAGGTGAAATCTGCTGAGGTAGATTAACTTCTTCTTGTCTTCTCCTGGATGCACATACTCAGTCACCATGAAATTTACCAGATTTGCATACCATGGACTGGAGTCGAGCCAGCGAAGTTGGCCACAGGCCCAGGCCGATCGGCCCAGCATAGGCCGGCCGGCTTGGCCTTGTTGCCAGACATCCTGGTTCAGGTTCCTCGTGTATGTGATTTGCAGGATTACGCAGCGGGCACGGGATCTCCTCGAGAGGCAGTAGCAAGGGGCCGGCCGGCCTGGCATTGTGCCAGGTCATGCCCCGCCTTGGCCAGTGACCAGTAAACCTTCTGTACGTCTGAGTTTCTGCGTGCTTCACTGAAAGTTTAGTCCGAGGGGTTGGTTGGCACACAAGTGTGCACCAACCATTCATTTTTTTATATGAGTCACTTCTTCAAATAAATAAATTTATTTTATTCCAAATCAACTCAAATAAAAGTGGGGGTGCTGCATACAAGGGAAAATTTAAAGAAACAAAATGAAAGGAAATTTAAACTAAGCACCCAAATTCTAAACCTATTCTAGCCTATCTACTCCTCCTTCGGGCGGTAGAGGTGCTCATTGCCGGTCTCCTTCGCGAGGCGCTTGACCTTAGAGGCCATTGCCTTGCGAAGGACCTCAATTTTGTCCTCGGCCTTCATTTGCCCGATCATCGCCTCCGCCACGCGCTCGTCCATATTGTTGACCTTGAGCTGCAGCGCGGCGAGCTTCCTCCTCAGCTCCTCCACGTCCTCCTCCTCCTTGTCGGACCACTCCATCTGCCAAGGAGGCCCTTGGATGGGTGGAGGCACCATGAAGCGCTTCCTCCCCTCATCGGGTTTCTTAGGGGCTAAAAAGAGCCCCTTCCCGATGCCCGGGCCGCTCCGGCGTGGAGGGCTAGGACTTCGCGGCGTGTACTGCGGCAAGAACTCCGGCGAGGTGAAGAGGAATAGTGGCACGATCTCCTTCTTGGACGGGGAGGCGACGAGGGGCTTCCCGATGGCCTTTTTTGGGGACAAAAGTCCCGTAGTTGGCCTTCGGGGCGTCTTCGGCAGTGAACTCCCTTAGCCCTCCTCCTTGGGATGCAGGAGGGGGGCTCTGCCTAAAGGCGAGCCAGAACGGCGACGAGGGGAGGCCGGCCGGCCTGCCATAGGATGGTCGGCCTGGGCAGAGGCCCGCCGGCCCTCCGGCTTCGCCACCACAGCCTCGACGAACGCCGCCTTCTCGATTATCCTGACGCTACTGGCATTGGAGGCGCTGGGCATCCCTTTCAAGGATTGGGATGGCTGCTTCGGGAGACCGAGTTGGAGTCTTGGTGGCTGTACTGGGAGGCCATGGCACGAATTCTCAAAGGGGAGAGAGTTTCTGGAGAGGAGAGGCTCGAGAGTTCTGATGGGAAAGAAGAGAGGGGAGCCTTTCGATTTAAAACGACGCCCCTCTTTCAAAACCCTACAGATTCTCGGAAGGGATAACAGGGAGACTCTTTCAAACGAAGAGCGTCCCGGGACGAGCCCGGGCTGGGCCGATCGGCCTGGAGTAGGCCGGCTGGCCTGGCCCTTTCTCGGGAGCCCCTGAAATTTTTCAGATGTGCTCCACTCGCTCTTCTTCCAGAAGTTTCTTAAGATTTGGCTAGAAAAAGTTTAAAGGAAAGAAAAAGAAAATAGGAAAGGGAAATCTATCCTAGATAAGGGTCATTTTTAGGTCCTGCCCGGACCTGGACTAGGTATCTCGGTTAGCTCGTAGACGTCCATCTCTTTGAGCCCGGCATTTCGGATTCGAGAAATATTTTCAATCTTTGGCCGTTAGCCTTGAAAGTATTTCTGTCATTATCCTGGAGGGTTATCGCGCCATGATCAGCGGCGTCTAATACTTTAAAAGGACCTTCCCACTTACTTCTAAGCTTACCATGACCAAACAAACGAATATGGGAGTTGAAGAGCAATACCTGATCTCCCGCTTTGAAATGCTTGATCTTGATGCGCTTGTCGTGCCATCTCTTTGTTCTTTCTTTATAAAGCTTGGCGTTGTGGTAGGCCTTCTCCCTCCATTCATCCAGTTCAGCCAATTGCATTCTTCTTTTGAGTCCGGCTGTCTGGAGATCCATATTCCACCTCTTGATCGCCCAATGGGATTTAAATTCGAGCTCAACTGGTAAGTGGCACGTCTTGCCGTATACCAGTTGGTAGGGAGTCATCCCTATCGGTGTCTTGAATGCTGTTCTATATGCCCAAAGCGCTTCCGGTAGCTTTTGCTTCCACCCTGTTCCCATTGCATTGACCGTCTTTTGCAGAATGTTCTTGATTTGTTTGTTTGATGTTTCTGCTTGCCCGCTGGTCTGGAGGTGATAAGGTGTAGCCACTCGGTGGTTCACTCCTAAGTTGTTTAGGCACTTCTGGAACGTCTTGTCGATGAAGTGTGATCCTCCATCACTGATCACGACTCGGGGTACTCCGAAACGGGGAAATATGACTTCTTCGAACATCTTTCTTGAATTCTTCGAGTCGGCTGCCGTGCACGGAAGTGCCTCTACCCATTTGGAAACATAGTCGACTGCCACCAGGATATACTCACACTGCTCGGATGCAGGGAAAGGACCCATAAAGTCGATTCCCCATACGTCGAAAATCTCCAATTGGAGGTTATTCTGCAGTGGCATAGCATCACGGGCGTTGATGTTCCCGTGTTTCTGACACCTGGCACATCTCCGTACAAATTCCTTAGCGTCTCCATACATAGTCGGCCAGAAGAATCCATTTTGCCAGACCTTTGCATGGGTTCGGAAGGTTCCGTAATGCCCTCCGTACGGAGATGAGTGGCAGTGGTCAAGGACCTTGTGTGTTTCCTCGTGAGGGATGCATCTTCGGAGTAATCCATCAGCACATACTTTGAATAGATAAGGGTCATCCCATAGGTGAAATCTGCTGAGGTAGATTAACTTCTTCTTGTCTTCTCCTGGATGCACATACTCAGTCACCATGAAATTTACCAGATTTGCATACCATGGACTGGATGTGGTGACCTTGAGGAGAGTATCATCTCTGAGGTAATCATTGATCGGAAGGTCCGACCCTTGAACTTGCATTCTTGAGAGATGATCCGCCACACAATTATCTGTCCCCTTCTTGTCTCGTATTTCTAAATCGAATTCTTGAAGGAGCAGAATCCAACGGATGAGTCGTGGATTAGCGTCTTTCTTGGTCAAGAGGTACTTCAGTGCAGCATGGTCTGTGTATACTATCACCTTAGCACCAACCAAGTAAGATCTGAACTTATCCATGGCAAACACCACTGCCAAGAGTTCCTTCTCCGTTGTTGCGTAGTTTAACTGAGCTCCGGTCAATGTCTTGCTGGCATAGGATATGGAGTAATGTTGTTTATCCTTGCATTGACCGAGCACTGCCCCGACTGCACAGTCACTAGCGTCGCACATTATCTCGAATGGAAGATTCTAGTTGGGTGGTTGTATGATGGGAGCTGAGATAAGTGCCTTCTTGAGGGTGTAGAAGGCTAGAAGGCAATCATCATCGAAGTTGAAGGGTGCTTCTTTAGCCAATAGGCTTGTAAGAGGTCTGGCTACCCGAGAGAAATCTTTGATAAATCTTCGGTAGAAGCCAGCATGACCCAGAAAACTTCGCACACCCTTGACATTCGCCGGAGGTGGTAGTTGTTCAATAACTTCTATTTTTGCCTTGTTAACTTCTATCCCTTTTTCTGACACCTTGTGCCCCAGCACAATTCCTTCTCTGACCATGAAGTGGCACTTCTCCCAATTTAGGATGAGTTGATGCTCTTCGCACCTCTCGAGAACCTTTTCCAGATTTCTGAGGCATTGGTCGAAGGTTTTGCCATAGACGGTGAAGTCGTCCATGAATACTTCCATGATTTGCTCGATCAGGTCAGAGAATATCGCCATCATACACGCTGGAATGAAGCAGGTGCGTTGCATAGGCCAAAAGACATCCGCCGATAGGCGAACGTTCCGTATGGGCAGGTGAAGGTAGTCTTGCTCTGGTCATCGGGATGGATAGGAATTTGGTGATAACCAGATTATCCATCAAGGAAGCAGAAAAATGAGTGGTTTGCCAGCCGCTCAAGCATCTTGTCAATGAAGGGGAGAGGGAAGTGATCTTTACGGGTTGCTTTGTTGAGCTTCCTGTAATCGATGCACATCCTCCATCCAGTAACGGTCCTCTGAGGAATAAGCTCGTTCTTCTCGTTCTGGATAACCGTCATTCCACCCTTCTTTGGCACAACTTGAACTGGGCTGACCCATTCACTGTCTTGCACGGGATAGATTATACCCGCGTGCAGAAGCTTCAACACTTCTTTCCTGACTACCTCCCTCATCGCATCATTCAGCCGTCATTGCTGTTCTCTAGACGGAGTATGGTCCGGCTCCATAGGTATGCGATGGGTGCATAAACTGGAGTTGATCCCCTTCAAGTCCTGTAGAGAATACCCGAAGACAGACCGGTGTTTCTCTAGGACTGTGATAAGCTGCTGAGTCTCATTCTCTGTCAGTTTGTCACTGATGACGACTGGCGAGCGTCGGTCGTTGTCGAGGAAAGCGTATCTGAGTCCAGGAGGCAGCGGCTTTAACTCAGGAGGGGGGTGTTGTGGCTTTTCTTCCTCGTTGAGTTTCATAAAGCCGTCTGTTTCTGCCTCTTGGATGAAATGGTTAGCCTCTTCAGCCTGTGATGACTGAGCTTGCTCTGCTCGAGCCGAGCTAACTGCTTCTTGAAGGACCAAAACGGCGACCAGAGAGGGGGGGAGTGAATGGGAGCCGATAAAAATTCTTTCCTACAAATCCGGCTATTCTCCCAAATCAACTCCGATGCCTCCGAAAGCGATCTTGCCAAGATCACGTAGCCACTGTCAAGCTACTGACCTTAGGAACAAGAGATACGCAGCGGAACTCGAATCGATCGAAACGAACACAAAACAAACCGAAACAAGACTCGATCCAACACACCCAGGGGGCGGTTAAACCGGGTCAGGGGGGCGGTTAAACCGCCCTGGCCTGGGAACCTCGGGAAAAAGTCAAATCGAAAGTGGATCTCCCAAACCGCTTGAGCTCTTGAGGCGAGATTTTGGTCAGATGATATAGACCTCCAGTGGAGTGTTTTCCCAAAAGATCTCGGCCTCTAACTCGCTAGAACTCCCAGAAACTCAGATATCATGAAGAACACCATGGCCTCGAGTTCATCCCGAAAATCTCAAATCCAAAGCGATTCCCGGCGTTTGGCGGCAAGAGATCACCAACAAAGGAGGCACAAGGCACTCATACGTGAATCCCCCAAAGAAATCCGAGAGAAAACACCCTAGGAAGAGAAGAGCGAAAATCCCCCAAAAATAGCTCCGAAAATACCTCCGAAAATAGAAAAGGAAAAGGGAGCTCGTGGATTCAAATCATGGCACAAAGATGAGCAGCACAAACTCAATTACCAAACCATGAATTCACCTATACAAACTAAGAAAGATTCGAAATAGTACTAGGTGGAGGGGATGAAGGGGAAACTAGTTCAAAGGAGAAAACCAAAGAGAACTAAAGAGATAACTAGAGAGATAACAGCCACCATGCCCTGGGGGGCCTATTAGTAGTCCAAGTGGTGGTGCTCTAAAAACTAAACTACCCCTAAGTGATACATACCCCTCAGGGGCAAATGTGACATTTGTTTTCAGATATTTTCCGGCTGGGACACCTTCCACTGCAAGCTAGCTTCCCTCCGATGCAAGCCTTGCAGTCACGCCGCGTGTCCTCCGGATCGAAGCTCCTCGACGTCGTTTTTGGGCCGGCCCAGGGGGAGGCGGTTAAACCGCCCCTGGCTGATGCCTCAGCCCAGTGGCCCATCTTCGCCACGTCGAGTCCTCGGTCCTTGGTTTTGAGGCCCAAACCAAGGGAAACCGTCCACCGATGATTTTGTGGCCAAATCACCAAACCCCGCGCGCAAGCTTCGGTCGTTAGCCGCCACCTTGCACCGGCTTCACGTCCGCATACGAGCTTCAGGTTGTGAGCCGCTACCTCGCACCGGAACCACGTCCCCTTGCTCGTTCTTGCCAGCATGTGAACCGCACTTGATCCATCCGGCCACCGGGTCCCTCGAACCAAGCCTACTTGTCTCAACGCTCCTCGGAGGCCGCCATGGCTAAGATCTTTCGCGCCTGTTCTTCACCTGCACCAATGCAACCAAGCCGCATTCTACACCTGCAATACTTGAGCCAAGGGAAACGTCAATCCACACCACGTTGTCAATCACTCATCACACCAGGAAGCGACCATCCACCGGTCCTCGGACACACCGGGTCCTCACTTCTTCCACTGGGTCTGTCTCAGATCTAGCCTCTGCGATGGTGTTAACCGCCCGCACGAGATTGACCGGGATGATCTCTTTACCAACTCTGAACTGTATCATTTGTCGATCGTGGTTCGGGTTGGCAAGGTGCTCTATTGGCTGTCCAATCAGGAAGAAGTTGTCACCTCTAGGGACATCGAAAATGTGGAAGTCCAGGAAAATCCTGTTGCGTCCCATGTGTACGGGCACAACACGGATGATTCCTCTACATTCCATCATTTGGCCGTCGATCCACTTGAGGTACTTACGGGAAAAGGACTGGGGTTCGTCTGGTTGCACTCGTGCTGCGAATGCACTTGATATGATATTACTCCCGACCTTCGGGTCGTAGACAACTTCCTGAGTGTTAGTTCCCTCAATAGCGCAATGGAGTACTCTGAAGTTACGGGTGGTTCGGATGATGCCTTCGCAACTTTCCATTTCCTCCATCCATTCCTTGCTCATGATCGCAGATAAACCCTCAATCTGCGGTACGTCTTCTGGAATGAACGCCTTAGACCTTGAACTTGCGCACACTTGTTCCATAGGCATACGTGATGTATTGCCGATCTCCAAGTACTCTTTTTCTGTAAAGAGCTCGGGAATGAATTGCGGTAGATCGTCGAGAATAGTTTCTTGGTCTGAGGACTTGTGGTGTTCGAGCACTTCCTCTATGATCGGAGGAGGTGGATCAAATGTAAGGGCAAGGATTGGCTGCTTGTCCTGTGGGGGTTGTTGGTGGTGTTGGTGGGTCGTCGAAGACTCCTGTGTACTCGGTAGAGCTGAGAACCGTTTTCCAAGATTTCTCGTACCTCGTCCACTGTCTTGTATAACACTGACCCTGCGGAAGTGATGTTCAAGAACTGTGCACTCTCCGGCTTCAATCCACCAACAAAATGCTGCATAAGCATTTCCTCTGGAATGTTATGCGGTGGCCCTGAGTTGGCCAGCTGAATAAATCGCTCTCACATGGCTCCAAGTGACTCATCACCTTGCTGATATGTCATCAACTCGACTCTGAGCTTTAAGATCTTGGAGACAGGGTAAAAGAACAGACAAAACTCGTCCTTCAATTTGATCCAATCTCTGCTAAATCTCCTTGCAGTCCGGTCGTACCAAGATTTTGCATTTCCCATCAGAGAAAATGGGAAAAGTTTCCATAGAATAGTGTCTTGGTTGACGCCGGGTATAATAAGAAGAGAGCAATTCTCTTCAAAAACCTGCAAGTGAGCATAGGGACTTTCGTCTTTCGTTCCACCGAAAGACTGTGCACGAACCACGGCAACGAGACTGGGACGGATCTCGAAGCCATGAAGTGGTATGGGGTGGCAAGATGAAGGCGGTTCCAAATAGTCGCTAGATGGAACCGTCGGATAACTAGGAGAAAACTCCATGTGATAGATGGTTATGGGGGTAAAGTGTACGGCTAAAAACAATCCTACACTAGTGTTACTACCGTTCCCCGGCAACGGCGCCAGAAAAGCTTGTTGGCACTCCTTAGCCGAACTAAATATGCAAGCGCACGGAGTACGATGTAGCCTTTCACCAGGGGAGTAAGAACCTGGATATTGAATCCAAGGAACAGTAGACGCGACTAGCCTACAACTTTTCTAACCGGATCCACCAGGGAGCACAAGGTACGCGGGTAGAGAGCTTGACTTTAGTTAGCTACTCGTTACCCCAGACAAACTATATATCTAATCCGATCTGCTTCGACGGCTAGAACGGTAAGAACTCAGAACAGGGTGAGAGAGGGATTCTTTCGGGCTCAGCACTACTGTTATGAGTACACCCAAACGTGGTGGAGTACAAAGGACGGACAGGACTGTCACCACCTGCCGCCTACCACTGCAGTTCCATGGGGTGCAACACAACCTGAGATGGCTAGCCAGCACAGGCACTACGCCTAAGCTATCAGCCACTGACCTCCACCCAACCCACGAAGGGCTATAGAGGAAACCCCAAACAAGAGTCGCTGTCACCCGCGCAGACTCAGGTACCCGCAGATAAAATATTAATAAAATAGATTGCTGAAACTAATTCGTAAACTAGCGAGATACTAAAGGCAAGGGACCGAGGACTTACTGAAGATAACTCTTGAAGTATATTCCTCTGGGGTGGAAATGTTGAGATGAGACCGAGAGGAAATCACGGACTCTCTCTACAAAGCTTGGCTGTCACCCAAGCAACTCACCCACTCTCTCCCTAATCTAACTCTAAAGATGAAAACTCCTCTCTAGACTTCTCTTCTCTCCTTTGGATGGATTGATGGATGCTTTCTCAAGGTGAAGGGGGGTCCCTTTTATAGTCTTCAAGGGCGGTTGCAGGCGTCAAGCTTAAGCTAACCCTCTGCTTAACTGCCACGCGAAGGGGGCACGTGGCGGCCTCTGGGGAGGCCGGCCGGCATAGGCCAGGCCGATCGGCCTGGCCTAGCTGCCCCGTGGCACCGCCTTCTTCAGGGACGCTCTGGATTGCTCCCTGAGGTCGGTAACGGTTGCTTTGGATCAAAGCTGTCCGAGAATCCAAGGTTGGTGGGCCCTTCAATCCATGCAAATGTAGCTTAGGCCTTTCGGGTCCTTGGATCAAACCGACATTGATCGCACGTCTCAGGATCTTTGGTGTTGTATTTGGGATCTCCTGGATCATTGACGTGGCAAAGGGCCACAGAAGGGGGCCGGTCGGCCTATGCTAGGCCGGTCAGCGTGGCTTTGTGTCCAGAGTTCTTCATCTTTTGCTTGCTTGCTTCTGCACTCACAAATTATACAAAACTTGTGGAACTCATTACAAATAACCAATTTCACTTTGTTATTAGCAAGATGAGCCTGAAATGTGACAGAATGTTGGTGGTGCAATCGTATTGTAATGACCACCAATACCTCCATGACTAAACACACTCCAAGAGCATTCATTTCACTCCTCAACTCCCACCCAAAGCTTGATTCTTGCGTTGATTCACCTAGGGTTTGAGTGAGAGAGAAGGATTGAGTGTGTGACCTTTGAGCATATGTGAGATTTCACTTGTTCAACTCAAGAAGCACTTGAAGCAAGCTTGATTCGTCGATCCGCATATGTTACTCTTGGAGCTTTGCTCCTAGACGGTTAGGCGTCTCCGGTAGCTCCCATTCCTTTGTGGTTTTGTGGCAGAACCGCTCAAATTGATCCGGTTTAAGTGCGCTAACCTTCCATTGGTCATCACACAATTAAAACAGATTAAGATGTCGGTCTGTCGGGTCGAGCCCGATGCAACCACAAACAATTACCTCGATCGAAACAAGTCATGCAAGTACCCACTCGAAGGTGAGTCCCAGAGATTACAACAATCCACAATTAGTTAAAGGTCCCACGTGAGTCCCAGGTAAGACCTGCAACCATCTCCTCGAGAGCACTACCTAAAACAATTCAATAAGCAAGGCTGAGTATACTATTACTCAGTAAGACTTACCCATCGGGTGAGAACTACATCACCGACTCCTAGACATGCAAGGCTTTTGGCTGGTGGGTTTGTTTTGCCAAAGAGTGACTAAGAGTGGGTCCTTGCTTTCAATATTTTAGCATCAAGTTCTAGTTCGAATTAACCATTCTAGGTAAGCAACCTATACTAACCAAGCAAGTGGAGTTAGGGTTGCTCACTGCCTCACCTCGAGTTGATCCGGTGCAGGGAACTCGGCCCGAGGTGGAGCGACGGCGGCGGGCGGCAGAGCAGCACGGCGGCGGCTCTGTCTCCACCAATGCCAGCGACGGCGGTAGCGAAGAAGAGCAGCTGGGGCTCTAGGAGCTGGAGCAGTGGCGTGGGTTAGCTCTAGTGGCGCTGGGCGGCAGCGGAGCAGTGTGCACGGCGGGGCGCGAAGGCGGCAGCCTGGCAGCGGCAATGGCGAGCTGCTGGGGAGGCTCGCGTGAAGGGGGTGCTGCACCTTTTATAGGCGGCCAAGGACGAGGCTTGGACGATGGCTCGGACGCGGCGAAGCTGCACGTGGCGGCTCGGTCGGCACTGGCTTGGCGACCAAGACGGCAAGGCGCGCCGGTCGGCGGCCTGTCGTGGCGAGGCGGAGCTCGGATGCGGTTGGTCTGCGGCCGATCAGGAAGGCAAGAGCGAGGGTTGGCGAGCAACTAGGGTCCATGAGATCCTGTCGCCGAGCTTGGTCGGGACGGGGGCGCGACGGATCGCCGGCGGGTCGACAGCAGCAACGTGGCGCACGCGGAACGCGCGTCACGTCCGCTCGGGACGGCGCGGGGGACAGAGCGGCGTTTACCGACAGACAGTGGGGGATAGGGCGCAGCGCATTTAAGGCGCTGACGCGGCCTCAGCGTTCGTGTCAGAGGTCGGCCGCCACGCGGCGAGCGCGGTCGGGCGTGAACGCGAGCGCCGGCGCGTGAACGTCGTTCCATCGAACACCTGCCGGGCGCCTATTCAAACACTAATTCCTCTAAAATTTTGAACTGAAGTTCAAAATTTCCAAAAGGCAAAGTTGTGTCCTAGACTACCAGCTACAAGTTTTGTAAAGACTGACCAACAGAAAAGTGAGTGATCGAGGGGAAAAACCAGATGAAAACAGGTGAACTTAAGTGCCGGCTGGCAGTGAACTTCTGAAGATCAGCTGACTTCGACTGAGATTTAAGGGGTCTTTCACTCAAAATCTTGAAATGAGCCAATTGACAAAATGTGTCCCATTAAAAACTGAACAACTTTTGTATTGGTCGATTTTCAAGTTCTTAAGTGAAAATTTGAATTCAAACCATGCCAACCAGGAAGGTCCAAAGTTCACCGAGGTGCAAAGGGTTTTGGGTGGACTTTCCTTAAGTGAAAATCTAGGTGGGGCTTAATTACACCTAATTAGGCTAAGGTACAAGGTTTAGCAGGTGATTAAGTTAATTAAACACCTAGATTCTCACAGCCTACCCCCCTTAAACAGAATCTCGACCCGAGATTCAAGTGTAGGAAAAAGCTAGTGCGGTGGAAGGGTGCTTACGATCATGTAGCAGAAGAAAACTCAGAAACTTGGTGTTAAGGTAATTCTCTATTTCCCATGTAGCTTCTTCCTCTGTGTGATGATTCCATTATATCTTGTACATCTTGACAACCTTCCGTCTAGTTCCCCTTTCCTTACGGTCGAGAATCTTTAAAGGGTGTTCCACCAGAGCCAAGTCTGGTTCTACCCAGGCTATGTCTTGATCTACAATCTCAACCTCTGGAACTCGAACACACTTCTTGAGTTGGGATACGTGGAAAACATTGCGGACAGCTGAGTGTTTCTCGGGGAGCTATACTCGGTAAGCTACGGGTCCACAAATTTCTATGATCTCATAAGGTCCAAGGTAACGAGGTGCCAGTTTCCCTTTTACTCCGAACCTCTGTACTCCCTTAGTAGGTTAAACTCGGAGGTAAACGTGATCTCCAACAAGGAATTTTAGGGGCTTCTTCCTTTTATCGAAGTAGCTCTTCTGCCTGGATTGGGCAGCCTTCAGGTTTGCCTAAATCACCTTTACTTTCTCCTCGGCCTCGGTCACTAGGTCAGTGCCTAACATCAGTCTCTCACCGGTTTGGGACCAACTCAACGGAGTTCGACATCTCCTGCCATACAGTGCCTCAAAAGGTGGTATCTTCAAGCTAGTTTGGTAGCTATTGTTGTACAAAAATTCAGCGAGCGGCAAACATTTGTCCCAATTTTTGTGGAAGTGTATCACACAAGCCCTTAACATGTCTTCAACTATTTGATTTACTCGTTCAGTTTGGCCATCCGTCTGTGGGTGATATGCGGAGCTGTGAATCAATTTGGTTCCTAAGGATTCCTGTAACCTTTCCTAAAACCGGGACATAAACTGAGAACCTCTATCCGATATGATGGTCTTGGGCGTCCCGTGCAAACGAACAATTTGCTCAAAGTAGATATCCGCATAATGCTTGGCTTGATAGGTGGTATTTACCAGAATAAAGTGGGCGGTTTTGGTAAGTCGATCAATGATAACCCATATGGAATCATGCTTTTGGGAAGTGAGCGGTAATCCAACGATGAAATTCATACTTATGTCCTCCCATTTCCAAGATGGTATTGGAAGGGGTTGTAGCGTTCCAGCTACCTTAAGATGACTGGCCTTAATTCTTTGGCAAGTATCGCACTCTAAGACGTACGTTGCAATGTCTCTCTTCATTCTTGTCCACCAAAAGTTTTGTCTCAAATCCTGGTACATCTTGCTGCTTCCAGGGTGAATAGATAATTTAGAGAGGTGAGCCTCATCTAAAATTTCCTTTCGAAGCTCCAGATTCTTAGGTACTACTAAACGTTTCCCAAAATGTACCACCTCCTGCTGATCCAATCGGAAACAACAATACTTCTCATCTCCTTCAGAAAGCCTTTCCTTGATGGTCTTGATGCATTTATCTTGAGATTGAGCGGCAGCGATCTTGTCGTAGAGGGTTGGCTCTAAAGAAATGTGATTCAGTGAGCCATGAGGAACAATTTCCAAACTAAGTTTCCTCATCTCTGCGCATAGAGTCTTGTTGTAGGTTTCTGCGGTGAGACAGCTGCAATGTGCTTTCTGACTCAATGCATCGGCTACTACGTTGGCCTTCCCAGGGTGATATAATATCCCTAAATCATAGTCCTTGACTAGTTCCGGCCATCTTCTCTGCCTCATGTTAAGATCAGACTGGGTAGGCTCTTGTGATCCGTGTATACCTTGCATTGTGCTCCCATGAGGTGGTGCCTCCAAAGTTTTAGAGCATGGATCACGGCTGCTAGCTCGAGATCATGCGTAGGGTAATTCAGCTCATGAGGACGAAGTGCCCGCGAAGCATATGCGATAACTCGATTATCTTGCATAAGAACACAACCGAGACCAGTGCCTGAAGCATCGCAGTAGATGTCATAAGGCTTCGTGTTGTCAGGCTGTGCTAAAACAGGTGCGGAAGTGAGGAGTTGCCTCAAGGTGTGGACGGCTCCTTCACATTTCTCCGTCCATTTGAATTTAGCTCCCTTCTTGAGCAGTTCAGTCATCGGCTTGGCTATTTTGGAGAAGTCAGGAATGAAACGACGGTAGTACCCTGCCAGACCAAGGAAACTACGGACTTGGTGAACTGAAGTGGCAGTTTTCCAATCCATGACCTCTTGTACTTTCCTGGGGTCTATTGAAATGCCATCTTCAGAGATTGTGTGCCCGAGAAACTTGACACTGTTGAGTCAGAATTCACATTTAGAGAACTTGGCATAAACCTGATGATCTCTAAGTGTTTGCAGAACAATGCGAAGATGCTCAGCATGTTCTTCCTCATTTTTGGAGTAGATCAGAATGTCATCGATGAAGACCACGACAAACTTGTCAAGATAAGGCATAAAGACTGAATTCATGAGATACATGAAGTAAGCGGGTGCGTTTGTAAGCCCAAAGGACATGACCAAGTACTCATATAGACCATATCTGGTAGAGAAGGCAGTTTTTGGGATGTCACAAGGGCGGATCTTGATCTGATGATACCCAGAACGAAGATCAATTTTTGAGAAGACTTTCGCACCAGCTAGCTGATCAAAGAGAATATCGATGCGGGGTAAGGGGTATTTGTTCTTAATGGTTACCGCATTGTGAGGTCGATAGTCCACACATAACCTCAAGCTTTTGTCCTTTTTTTAGCAAAGAGGGCGGAACATCCCCACGGTGAGGTACTAGGTCGGATAAAACGTTTCTCAAGCAACTCGTGCAATTGTGTTTTTAGTTCTGCCAACTCAGCGGGTGACATCCTATACGGTCGCTTGGATATAGGAGCGGTGCCGGGTTGAAGCTCAATCACGAACTCAATATCTCGGTCCGATGGCATACCAGGTAAGTCTTCTGGAAAAACATCGGGATACTCACAAACCACTGGGATATCCTCAATTCTAAGTTCATCCAGAGAAAATATGTGGGAACTTGTGTAGACTTTGTGTGGCAGATAGAGATCGGTGTGGCCTAAAAGCGGTGAGTGAATCTCGACAACTCTCTCGGAAATGTCAAGTACGACCCGGTGCTTAGTCATCCAATCCATTCCCAAAATAATATCCATTCCATCCAGTTCCACGCTAATAAGATCAGTTTTAAACAACTTGCTGCCCAAAGCTAGTGGTACTTGTTTCGACATTTGATTAGTTGAGACTTTCCCTCCAGGGGTGGTGATTACGTAGGGGGTGGCGGTTTGGGTGAGATTTAGTCCACTCTTGGTGCAAAACCTTGTACGGATAAAGCTATGTGTTGCACCTGAATCAAAAAGTATAACAGCGGGGTGATTGTGGACATAGAAAGTACCTGTCATAACTGGTGCTCCCTCAGGTAGTTCCACGAGAGTGGTGAAGTTGATCCTCCCTTGACGGACCTGCACCGTCTGCTTTCTCCCCTTGCCTTGGTTCTGCTATCTGGTCTGAGGACAGTCTCGGATGTAGTGCCCAGTTTTCCCGCATTTGTAGCAGGCATTCCCTTGGTGGGGCGAGTGGGAACCTGATTGTTAACTCGTGGAGCAATAGGCTGTTGAGGGGCGGGAAAACGGTTCTGTGCCAGTTGGGATGGCCTGATCACCCAACGTCCTTGCTTCCCGGGCTTCTGGGGGTTGGGAGTAGGGTTACTCTGAACAATCTTGTACCTCTAATTCTGGGAACTGCCCTGAGTCATGGGTGCCTTCCTCTTCTTCTCGGCCTGGATGGCAGCCATAGCATCTTCCTGGGTGATGGCCAGGTTAACAAGCTCATTATAGGTGGCGGTCCTGGTGGTGTTTAGACGTTTCCTGAGTCTGGCACTAAGGCCTATGCGGAAACGTTCCATCTTTTTCTGATCTGTGTCAGCATGAGAGCCTGCATACTGGCATAGGTTAGAACGTGTGGGCATACTGGGACACAGACCTGTTGCCTTGGGTGAGAGCCAGGAACTCATTAAGCTTCCTTTCAATCAAACCTTCAGGAATATGGTGAGCTCTGAAGGCGGCCTTGAAATCAGCCCAAGTCACAACAGTGTTTTCCGAGAGGGTAGCCAGGTGATTTTCCCACCAGATAAGGGCAGGTCCTCCAGCATCATCTCGGTTTGGGTGACGAAAAACGCCTCCATTGGATTCTGCGGGGGATTCGGCAGTGGTGGCTGGTTTGCTTGGGTGCCACTGTTTTGCCCAGTGGCGAAGTTGGTATGGCGGGTCGAGTCAACCATCTGCAAAATCATTTACTCATCAGCCACATGATCTTGAAACGGTAAACAAGGCAATCATGTGCGAAAATAGTATACGTTCATCGCAGAATTTCCTGATCAGCAAGGCTGTCAGAGGAGAAAATTCATATCTCCCAGGTTACACGCCCAAAAATTATGAATTTTCGCCAGCAGCTAGAAAATTTAGTGAGATACAACTTTTGTATATAACTCCCAGTCAGATTCGCACTCTAGCTAGGGCCAAAAATTCATGTTCGCGTCTCTGTCTCTGCCGTGTTCAGAATGGCCGAGGCTCACTAAAACGTGCATAACTCTCTCAATTCTCAACCAATAGAGCTGAAATTTTACGAGCATCACCATTATAAAATTCCCTACAACTTTGGTATTTAGCGTCCAGCCCAGAAATGAAAGATGCATGCATTAAAAATTCAAACCAGATCCAGCTGTAGAGTTTAGTTGTTACAACCATATCGAATCGACTAACATTAGGGTCAACTCCTACCCTAAGTTACATCATGGTCAAGCTGCACAAAAGATATACTCAACTCAAAGCTAGCCTATCACATCACTGTCCAAAAGTAGGCTACGCTGAGAAGTAACACTGTCAACAATCTAGAAGTCGTCGAGGTCGTTGACCGAAGCCTCACTCTCGACGGGGGAACCGGGGGCTGCGGGTGGAGGCGTCATGTCGCTAAGGGTATCCACTCCGGACATACCCTGAACCTCCTCTGGGTCTACCTCAATCTCCATGGGCTCTTTCTCCTCATCCTCCATCTCTATGTCCTACTCCAGAGGAATCTGCTGCTGTAGTATCCCTATGTGCTGGTGGGTGTCCTCAACGTCGATCTGGAGGTCGTGAACCTGATCCTCCAACTCTCCAATACGGTCAAGGTGTCCGACCTGCTCGGTGTGAAGCGAGTCTATCTCCTCCTGCATATCCGCGATCTGGCCTAGGTGGGTAGTACGCTCCTCCTCCCTCTCGGCTATCTGTGCCAAGTAAGTCTCTCGCTCCTGCTGAAGGGCAGCGACCTGTCCAAGCAAGTCCCCAACGTGAGCCTGGAAGTTGGCCATAGCCAAGTCCATGTCAGCAACCTCCATGGTGAGAGTAGTGTAGTCGTACTGGAGCTGTCGGAGGGACCGGTGAGAAGCCATACCTAACTGAATCGTGTCAGCCAGTCCTCCCTGAAGCAGTGCTCGAAGCCTAGAAAACGCAGACACATACCGGGCTAGTCCCTCAGCAGTCGGAACAGCACCGGTCCAGCCCACAACCGTCTCCACGTGAGCTCAACGGTCCAACCAAGCCGGGTCGTCGAGCTGCGTGGTAGGAAGCAACCCAAGCGGGGAAGTGGGACCTCCATGGGGCGGAAGTCACAAAAGACGTTCAACACACGCAAGGCAGCAGACTCCACTGTGTCGGTCGACCGGTGGCCTATCACCTCAGCGTCGAATAGAGGCCACTCAGGGTGGTGAGGGTGAGGTGGCACATAGACCCTGGTGATGCAACGAAGCACACCGTCCGCAAGGAACTCGCGGCACGAGTAGAGGGGTGGTGAGGCGAAGCCGGCGGTGCTCAGAGCGTCCCACAAGATAGCGGGAAAACCCTCCCAAGCGAGGCACTCGGAATGGAGAAAACCGTCCGCACCAAACACAAAGAAAGCCGCGTCTGCCATCTGTAGAAGAATGAACAGAGAACCGGGTGAGAACTGTGCGGAAGGAAAAAGAAGACTAGAACAGTAGTGGCAAAGCGGACTGGATTCGGACCGCAGGAAAGTCCTGACTTTCAACGGCCGCCACGACTTCATTAGGACTCCGTTTGGGGCGTTCAAGTACTTGATGGAAAGCTTATGAAGTCTACTTTCATATGGATCTGAACTCATGTCCATATCTTTTCCGAGGCGGCTGCAATCGTCAAATTATTGACCGAAGGTTTTTCTGTCTAGGTGCTGCGACACCTTATTTTGGCCCGCGGGCCGTGTATCAAGTTGGGTCCATTAGGGACGCGTCCTAGGGTTGGAGCACGACCCCAGAACCCCTTTGGTCGTCCTCCACCTATCATATACCCCCTAGCCACCGCCAAGAAGTCTTGGGTTTTGTTTTACATCTAGCTTTAGCTACACCGAACACGCACAAACACGTGCTGTCCTCGTGTGATTCAGAACTCCACCTTCGAGTGATATTAAGATTGCTCGCCTCTTTTTCTTGTTCGTTCTTCGATTGCGTACAGGAGTTGATCTTCGTGATCAGACTGATCTTGCTTCAACAAGGTCGGTAATCACAGGGAGTTGGTTCAGCGATTGCATTGGCCCTTCGGGTTTGCTCGTCGTAGTCGGATCGTGAGGGTCTACTTCCACCAAGTCGAAATTATCTCCACTCACCGAAAGATCGGGCACTCCAGCTTTATCAAGTGGTATCAAAAGTCCAGGTTGATTGTTGAGTTTTATCGAGTGTTGTTCCATTACCTACAGTCCACAAAAACCAAAAAAAAACAATTCAGGTTAGATCATTGTCCCAACACCATTCTTCGCCTTGCACATTTTCTTTCAATAATTTGCGTTGTTGAATTTGTGTGCTTCGCGTTCAATTGTTGCTGGTTACTTTGTGCTTCTGCCGCCGCCGCCACCACCACCCGCCGCCGCTGCCACCACCACATGCCGCTGCTCTACATCTTCACCACAAACCCTACAACCCCACGCCGCTCATCCGAGCCATACTCGGTTCGGCCGCCGCGCGTTCGCAGTTTGGAAAGAGATAGAAAAGAAAAAGGAAAGAAAAAAAAGGAAAGAAAAAAAGGAAATAAAAAAAGGAAAGTTTTGAAAGAAAGAAAAAGGAAAGAATAAAAAAATGGAATCAGCAGTTGGGTTTCGTTTGGAAGTTTCTTTTTGGCAGTTTCGAACACCTTCACGAAAACGGCCATAACTTTTCGCTCGGATCTCCGATTTCAGCATTTTTTTTTCCGGAAACCTTACGAATTTTCAGCGCCGGGTGCGGTCAGTTTTGAGGCGAAAAAACGCCGTTTACACAGCGTAACGTGGCCCGGGAGATTTTCCGTTTCTGCATTCCACTTCCTTGTTACCTTTGCTCGATCTATAGCGCGTGGCACTTGTTTCGAGCAGCTTTGTTACGTGTTTAGCACTATAATTCAGCTTTGCATTATTGTTTGATTATGCTAATCCTTGACTTGAGTGTAGCCTACCCAGAACTACACATATTCCTACGACGAGCCGACTTTGTTTCTCCAGGCAATCGCTGCTCCAATCTTTCGCAGGTACTACTTGTTGCTTGCAGATCGCCCCTGTTGCTTGGTAAGAACGGATAAGAACTTGATCGCAGCATCTTTGTGAGCATTCCATCCACACCTTTGTTGCCGTAGGATTTGTTTTTGTGTTTGCGCTAATCATGTCAGGAGACGTCAACGGCATCGTGGCATGTTTCGATGCGTGGTCCACGTCGGTCACGGCTTTGCACAAGGGCTGTAACAGTGACATGGAGCTAGACGATGGAGATTGCCACGGTTGTGCCCGCCGTGTGGTATGTCATCCACACATTGACTCATTTGCTATGATTCAATTTAAAATTCCATCTTATAATGGCAAATATGATCCTGCTGCGTATCTTGATTGGGAGTTAGAGGTAGAACAAAAATTTTCATGCCATGATATTCCTGCTAGTGCACAAGTTAACGCTGCTATTAGTGAATTTACTCTTTTTGCTTTAATGTGGTGGCGTGAATATAAGCTAAAACATCCCACGGCTATTCCAACCACTTGGGCTCAATTAAAAGTTGCTATGCGTCATCGCTTCGTACCTTCATATTATGCCCGAGATTTGCTTAAACAAATGCAGCGGTTTCAGCAAGGGCAACAATCTGTTGAGGAATATTACCAGGAATTACAAAAGGGTATGATCCGTTGTGGTTTATTTGAGACGGATGCCGCTGCTATGGCACGTTTTCGCGGTGGCTTGAACCGCGATATTCAGGACATACTTGATTCTAATACTTATGCTGATATGACCACATTGTTTGAATATGCTTGCAAAGCTGAACGTGAAGTTCAGGGACGCCGCTCGACGACATATACTAACTCTTTTGCAGGACGAAGCCCGGCATCCAGCGCAGATCCTGCTCTCCGTACACCATCCACATCTAGCACTACACCGCGCGAGAGGACGGCCACAACAGCGCCGTCGACCACAGGTGCTCCACTCACGGAAGGTGAGACCACTTCTACTGTGCTGAATTTTTCCACAACTCATGCTATCATAGAGCAATTATTAGTGGAACCATCTCTTGACGAACCTTTGTCACATGATGATGTGCTTATTGTTCCTTGTGATAAAGATGATTTGTGTGACAATGCTTCTGTTGTACATGTTTTAAAATCACACCCTTGTGCTGAAATTAAACATGATAACATAGAGCAACTATCGGTAGAACCCTTACTAATTTTGCCTTTGTCACAAGATCATTTGCTTGATGTACCTTGTGATGAAGAAGAGTTGTGTGATAGTGATTCTTTTATTCCTATGCCACAATTACTTAATCATGATGATACACATGCTTTGGAGCCATATAACTATGCTGAAAATCAAATGTTTGTTCCAATTACTTGTGCAAATGATGAACAAAAATTGCTATCCTCTTTAAATACTTTAGGTTATATTGACTTTGCTGTTTTATGTAATCTAAATTGTTTGGAGGAGAGATTTCTTGCATATCTCAAATTTCCATGCTTATCTAGGAACACATATCACTTCATTGGCAAATATAATCACAATGGAGAATATATGGTGCATCGAGTTTATATTTGTTCAAATCGGGTTGGACAACAATGTGATAAGTTAGAGAGCTGCACTAAGAATAATCATGTCACATCCAATTTCTCTAGCTTTGTTTTAAAGAAACATGTTCAATCCAAAGAAGGGGAGCCTTGCTGGTTGCTACCTATGCCTGCTTTGTCTTTTGTTGGTACTAATCTTGTGCAGGATCATGTTGACAACCATATTGTGTCGTTCGATTCACAAGTCTACATTCCTGTTGAAATGTCTATGCGAGATGACACATTTGACAATTTGAAGCATGATGACCCTCCTCCTCCCAATACATTTGGTTTCTTTTGTTTTCGCAACCCCGTTCTCCTTTGCGTTGTGCAGGATCGGTTTCAAGTACAATTGACGCCGAGGACGGCTTTTCGTCAAGAAGGGGAGGATGATGAGGACATGACATACATGAAGAGTGTTAAGCACACATGGAAGGCATGGAGGACCAAAGAGGTTGATTGGGGACCAAGTCAAAGTATTCCCACGTTTTACATTAGGCTACCACGTCACTTTTAGGTCTAAGGAAATAAAGAGATTGAATCCAACACGTTTTGGAAACGCTGGATTCGGACTGCAGGAAAGTCCTGACTTTCAACGGCCGCCACGACTTCATCAGGACTCCGTTTGGAGCGTTCAAGTACTTGATGAAAAGCTTATGAAGTCTACTTTCATGTGGATCCGGACTCATGTCTATATCTCTTCTGAGGCGGCCGCAATCGACAAATTATTGACGGAAGGTTTTTCTAGTCCAGGTGCTGCGACACCTTATTTTGGCCCACGGGCCGTGTATCAAGTTGGGTCCATTAGGGACGCGTCCTAGGGTTGGAGCACGACCCCAGCACCCCTTTGGTCGTCCTCCACCTATCATATATCCCCAAGCTGCCGCCAAGAAGTCTTGGGTTTTGTTTTACATCTAGCTTTAGCTACACCGAACACGCACAAACACGTGCTGTCCTCGTGTGATTCAGAACTCCATCTTCGAGTGATATTAAGATTGCTCGCCTCTTTTTCTTGTTCGTTCTTCGATTGCGTACAGGAATTGATCTTCGTGATCAGGCTGATCTTGCTTCAACAAGGTCGGTAACCACAGGGAGTTGGTTCAGCGATTGCATTGGCGCTTCGGGTTTGCTCGTCGTAGTCGGATCGTGAGGGTCTACTTCCACCAAGTCGAAATTATCTCCACTCACCGAAAGATCGGGCACTCCAGCTCTAGTCACCGTCACTCAGACCAAATGAACTTAACGAACGGAGTCAGTGTACCTGCAAGAAAACCATTAACCTTCCGTTCCAGCATGTCACGGAAGCGTCTCCATTCATTACTGTTCATTTTATAAAAACGGTATCCATGCGTTCAACACTGCATGGACAGTGCATCTAGTCTGGGTCGTACGCTCCTTTTGAATAGAGCACACAACCCTTCGCATATCTCGTGATGCGGCATCATGCACACGTCTCGAACGTGGCGAATAAACAGGATGATAGGCCCATTGGAATTAGAGCCATACCATCAAGACCTTGATCACATATAAAACATGTGGCGACTCTTACACAACCGTAATGATAGGTTCCTTGGAATGGAAATTCTATCACCCTTCGTGCACGTGGGGCACGGAAACCAGCGCACATATAAAACACATGGGCAAGATGTGCTGGGCAAGTTAGTCAAATATACCATAGGTAGCAAGCCACCTGAAACAACCCGAAATTCCCTCTAGGGCTTCACGATCTATGTAAATCCTTAGCGATCCAACGAGTTTTCACAAAGTACTAGTTGGTCCAGTTTTATTGCAAAACAAGTATATCGGGATCGTGCGAACCTCTGGTGCACAACTTTTCGCTCTGGTACCAGCTGTGGCAGAACCGCTCAAATTAATCTGGTTTAAGTGTGCTAACCTTCCATTGGTCATCACGCAATTAAAACAGATTAAGATATCGGTCTGTTGGGTCGAGCCTGATGCAACCACGAACAATTACCTCGATCGAAACGACTTGTGCAAGTACCCACTCGAAGGTGAGTCCCAGAGATTACAATAATCCACAATTAATTAAAGGTCCCACATGAAGTACTTTATTACAAACCAGTTTAATGCATAAAGTAGCAGTGTCTCAGAGTTTTTGAAAAGCAGCGGAAGTCAACTATTTATTCAAAACGGTAGTAACATCACGTGAAGCCATCGTTACGTCACTCGGAAGCATCCTCGTCCCAAACAACGGTCCAACCTGGAGGAAGGGTGGTTGGCCAGGTAAGACCTGCAACCATCTCCTCGAGAGCACTACCTGAAAACAATTTAACAAGCAAGGCTGAGTACTAATACTCAGCAAGACTTACCCATCGGGTGAGAACTACATAACCGACTCCTAGACATGCAAGGCTTTTGGCTGGTGGGTTTGTTTTGCCAAAGAGCGACTAAGAGTGGGTCCTTGCTTTCAATATTTTAGCATCAAGTTCTAGTTCGAATTAACCATTCTAGGTAAGCAACCTGTACTAACCAAGCAAGTGGAGCAAGCATTTAAGCAAGCATCAGGTTTCTTTTCATCGTCATGTTCCACTTCTTACTCAATGCGGCACAGAGGTCAAGTAGTCTCATTAGCTGCGAGAAACAGACAGTTCGAACCAATTTCTTAACCCTGCAAGGTGGACCCAAGCACACGGATCATCGCGCTCAGCCAAAGGCTAGCGCTACCAGGTAGTTCCCATCAATCTTCCAGTTGTGTCCAGAGCCAAACTCCCCCTAGCATATGAAGTCCAAGGTCGGCCGAACCGAACACTTGCGCCATTCGTACCCACATATTCGAGGCATGGGGAAGAAGTTCCCGAAAGGAGTAGGAAAAAGTCCGCACACCGAATTCATGTAGGTACTAAACTTACCGACCCCATAGAATCGACAAGTGCTTAGTACGTCCAAAAACTTAACCAGCAGTACCGTACCTTTCGACCTTAACCAATTTTAGCTTACATGGACGGGGCATCCATACGACAAAATCTCCGCCCGTCCTCCTTATGATTCCAACATAAGTAAGGCAGGTAATTCCTATATCTCGCGAGTGACACAAAATCACTCCACTTTTACCGGGTCCTTATAGCATGGCAGCTATCGACCTAACATACTAGTATTGCAAAGCATAGGTACCTAGGATCATGAAACTAAGGTTTCAATTCAACTCCTGAAACGTAAATGCACAAGCAAAACTTAACAAAACATAGTTGCATAGATTTGAAACGTGGGACATGCTCCGATGCTTGCCTTCGGGCACGATGTTAGCTTGGGGTTCCTCGGCAGCTGCGTTCAGGTCTTGCTCGACCTGGACAGCGTTCACGTCACCTTCCGCTTGACCTTCACCTCCAGCGGGGACGAGTTCGCAGTCGCCGTCAGCGAGGACTTGTTCTACACGAGATGCACGTGCAATAAGAGTATGATCTTGTATCGAGCCATCATCATTGTATAATGATAGACCCGGGGTGTATTGAGTGACACATTCACCTGGACAATCTTGGTCTGACCTTCCCTTTCTTTAATTAAGTTTGAGTTTACCCATTAAAGTACTCGGGAGTGTTGATGGTGATTGTGTACACATCTATTATTATTTGATTTGATTTTCTTCACAAAACAGCCAAGGTGGGTGTGGTGATGAGTTTAACTTATTTAATAATTTAAAGAAGCGACTTATTCTTATTTAGCCTTTTAAGTTATGAAATTTCAACAATTTATTCTGGTAGTTTGGTTCTTTAATTTAATGTAAGAAAATTACAGCATGCTCATGGTGTGTTGTCAGATTTACTGACCAAAAACTAGGCCGAAATCATGTGTACAATAACCACAATAAATCAAACAACATTAGCACACTAACATCAAGAATAAATCATAGTAAATCACACTTTCATCAATTGATCCTTAGAAAATTACTAGAGCCTATACTAGTCCAAAGAAGCTCACATGCCAAAGGGTAGCTTCAAAAGATCAAAGGATCTTGCTGTTTGGATTAGCTAAGATTAAACTATTATAAATAAAAAGAGCAAGTTAGCCAGCACAAACTAAGCTCTACTTTTATCAGACATGCATCATGGCATTACAGAGCCACTACAGAAAGATTGAGCTCAGAAGCTGCACAGATTGATTATTAAAATTGTTGATCCAAACGTGCGCTGACAGCCTAACAATTAATAACTCACAATCTAGTGTGTAACTTTGTGCTAACCTTTTACGGAAGCCTAAACATTTCATAAGCTACAACATATCCAACAATTAGCACGAACAAGGCAGTAGATTTCAAAGTATGCACAAATTTAAGTTTGAACAGATTTGAGCTTAGTTTGAAATCTACAAAGGAAACACCTATACATGCTTTCTATAAAAGATAGAACACAGCACAGAGAGTCCAAGAAAATTGAGTTTGCATTTTTCTGAATTTTGTGTGATTTGTAACCGATTTTATAAGATCTCAGATTTCAAACCTAGATCTATACAATCTATTCACAGATTAGCCCCTAGAAACTTGCAGAAAGGACCTTGGAAAGATCTAAAGCTTTGCAATGTGGTCTCTCGGTCACGGCCGATGGCGGGTTTGGTCGGAATCCGGTGATTCGGGGCCACGAGGCTCAACGAGAACATGCTAGGGTTGCTCACTGCCTCACCTCGAGTAGATCGGGTGCAGGGAACTCGGCCGGAGGTGGAGCGACGGTGGCGGGTGACGGAGCAGCGCGGCGGTGACTCTGTCTTCACCAATGCCAGCGACGGCGGTGGTGGAGAAGAGCAGCTGGGGCTCTGGGAGCTAGAGCGGTGGTGTGGGTGAGCTCTGGTGGCGCTGGGCGGCGGCGGAAGCAGTGTGCACGGCGGGACGCGAAGGCGGCAGCCTGGCGGCGGCAATGGCGAGCGGCGGGGGAGGCTCGCATGAAGGGGGTGCTGCGCCTTTTATAGGCAGCCAAGGATGAGGCTTGGGTGGTGGCTCGGACGCGGCGAAGCTGCACGTGGCGGTTCGGTCGGCGCTGGCTTGGCGGCCAAGACGGCAAGGCGCGCCGGTCGGCGGCCTGCCGTGGCGAGGCAGCGCTCGGGCGAGGGTGGTCTGCGGCCGGTCGGGAAGGCAAGGGCTAGGGTTGGCGAGCAATTGGGGTCCATGAGATCCTGTCGCCGAGCTTGGTCGGGACTAGGGCGCGGCGGATCGCCGGCTGGTCGACGGCGGCCTCGTGGCGCGCGCGGAATGCGCGTCACGTCCGGTCGGGACGGCGCGGGGGACAGAGCGGCGTTTGTCGGGCGGACAGCGGGGGACAGGGTGTGGCACATTTAAGGCGCTGACACGGCCTCGACGTCCTGTGTCAGAGGCCGGCCGCCGCGTGGCAAGCGCGGTCGGGCGTGAACGCGAGCGCCGGCGCGTGAACGTCGTTCCATCGAACACCTGCCGGGCGCCTATTCAAACACTAATTCCTCTAAAATTTTGAACTAAAGTTCAAAGTTTCCAAAAGGCAAAGTTGTGTCCCAGACTACCAGCTACAAGTTTTGTAAAGGCTGACCAAGGGAAAAGTGAGTGGATCGAGGGGAAAAACGAGATGAAAACCGGTGAACTTAAGTGCCGGCTGGCAGTGAACTTCTGAAGGTCTACTGACTTCGACTGAGATTTAAGGGGTCTTCCACTCAAAATCTTCAAATGAGCCAATTGACAAAATATGTCCCATTAAAAACTGAACAACCTTTGTATTGGTCGATTTTCATGTTCTTAAGTGAAAATTTGAATTCAAACCATGCCAACCAGGAAAGGTCCAAAGTTCACCGAGGTGCAAAGGGTCTTGGGTGGACTTTCCTTAAGTGAAAATCTAGGTGGGGCTTAATTACACCTAATTAGGCTAAGGCACAAGGTTTAGCAGGTGATTAAGTTAATTAAACACCTAGATTGTCACAGGTTTGAGGACCAGAAAGTTTGTATTACCCCTCTCTTTCTGAGAGCAATAGTAAGTGACTCAATCTTTCTTTGTGGTTGATTGAGGGAGGCAAGGGGTTAGTGACAACCCGGTTCTTTGTGAACCCCTCAACGGGGACGTAGCTCCTTTGTGGAGTGAACCTCGGGAACAAATCTCGCGTCTCTTTGTTCTTGCTATTGTTCTTGTTGTTCATCTCTTTTACGTGTGCCCGATCCATGTGCTTGTTGTTGTTCGACCTTAGAGATCATATCTACTAGCTTATTTACTTCATTTAGCATCTTTGTATTCAAAGAAAATCTTGAATAGCTTATTAGATTTTGAATCTCGAATTTAGTTATCCCTTTGTGTTGGAAGATCCTACACAGTGTCGAATCTTCCGGGGTTCAGAAGATCCGAGACTGCGTCAGATCATCCGACCATCTGACATTTTTGTGAAGAATTTTCAATATTTTTAATAGGCCTTATTCACGCCCCCTCCCCCCCTCTAGGCCTAGTGTTGGTCCTTTCACCATGGTTGTGCGGTCGATAAAGATCGAACAACCTGTCGATGAAGATCGAAGCAAATGATATAGAAGACAAAGTAATCAGAGCAAATGATACAGAAGACAAAGTAATCGAACAACCTATTGATGAAGAGATCGTCAAAGATAGTAAGATCGACGCTCTGCTTTTCTTGTTGTCGGGTAAAGATAAGACGGGAGAGAGGAAGACTGATCACGCCACTTTATAAGACTAGACAAGGGAGCCGCTTCAACATGGATCAAGATAAAGTGGTTGGACTAATAAGCAGTTTAAATTCCAAAACCATTCGATTCAAATTCGAAATCTGTTTGGTTCATATATATGAGCCAATCTTTCTAAGCAGCTAAGGCCCAATCTTTCTAAGCGGCTTTTACCCGGACTTCTTCGAATGAGTCCGAAAATTTAAAAAAATAAAACATAAAACATAAGGTCGTATTAACATGCGAATAATTAAAACATAAATTGTTCACAACACAACCAGATCAGATTAACATGCTAATAATTAAAAAATAAATTGTTCACAACACAACCGGATCATATTAACATGCGAATAATTAAAACATAAGTTGTTCACATCACAACTAGTCTAGCTTCTAGATCTAACTCTATCTGGTGACAGATCGGAGTCTCTCAATCAGAGCTTCAAGATGTGAAGGAAGGTCACATACTCCCCCCTCAATTTCCAAGCATTGATATGGAACCTATCCACATCCGATGGATCAGAAAGCAGCACATTGAAGATGTGGTCGCTAAGGTCGTCCAACATGATCCTGCTCAAGTAATCTCGAGTACATGCTTGACGATGACGCTGGTGGTGATGAAGGGATTGTTGTGATGTCGTCGTCGCATCCTCACGAATGCAACAATCCGAGTCTGAACTTTGCCCCACCCATCAAGCTATTGCATCACCCGGTGGGGGACCAACTCAAAATTGATTTGTGGTGGTGGATCTGGTAAGGCCATTGCTCCCCCTGTTGCAAGATCGTCATCCACACCCAGATTAGGCTGATTTAATCAATAGCACAATACAATAAAAAGTAAATGAGAGAGCGAAAAATGAAAGAAATAGAGGACAGAATCACCTTTGGTAGCTAACAAAGATATCAAGGGAAAAGAATAAAAACTGCTAAGGGGAGGAGCAACAATACCACTTTATAGAAATGAAGGCCCCTACTGCTATGCTGAAGAGAGTTGCAACTTGATGTGCAAGATGAAATGGTTAGTGTATATTAGTACACGTACGTGGCAGCTGCAATATAACTGGTTAGTATATATTCATACATGTGCCGACCTCAAATATAACCGGTTAGTGTAAAGAATTATATGTGCCCATTCTTTTCTGCTCCAGCATTAAACATGCTGATTTGAAAGCCCACCGACACATTTAAGTGAAATATATATGTTGGCACCTATTCGAGCTGATGCGAATGACTTGAACGCACTCAACCATTTTGAGCCTGCACGTACGGGCTCATACGGATAAATGTGCTGCGTTACTAATGCTTGCAGTTACACACCGCACGTCCTTAATGTTTCTGCCAGAAACTGCAGCCAACAACTTTCCTTTGGACCAAAACGGCCATCTCAAGAAGCAAAATAAGCTAGCAAGTATTGCTCCCTCTGTTCCTTAGTTCCAAAATATAAGTCATTCCAACTTTCTTGAAGAGTCAAATTATTTTATCATTGACCAAAATTATAGAGATGACTTTAAAGATTTATGCCACCAAATAGCTATACTATAAAAATATATCTAATAAAGAATCTAATGGTACTTATTTGATATCATAAATGTTAGTAATTTATTGTATAAATTTGGTCAATGTTGAAAAAGTTTGACTCTATAAAAAAGTTAGAATAACTTATATCATGGAATGGGCTGAGTACATAGTAAGTGTGTATATCATCGCTTTTATATTATTATCGGTAATGCTACGGAACGGGCGTCCGGAGCCATCGGACGCCCGACCGTCGCCTCACCCGCACGTCGTTGCCTCCTCTGCGTCCTCTCCCAGTGCCCCTCTGCCGTTTCTGCCACCAGCGCGACTCCTTGCCGCGGAGCACCGGCGGCGGCCGGCGCGGCTCCCTGCCACTTAGCCCCTGGCGGCGACGCGCACGACTCCCTGCTGCGGAGCTCCCGGCGACGGCGGCCGGTGCGACGTCCTGGCGTGGAGCCCCGGCGGCGGCCGACACGGCTCCCTGCCGCCGTGCCGCTAAGCTTTGCGGTGGCCGGCGTGGCGGATCCCACGGCGACGATCGTCGCGGCTCCCTGCCATGGCGCCTCTTGGCGGTAGGCGCGTGACTCCCGGCGGCGGCGGAGGCAGGGACGGCTCGCCGACATGCCGCTGGGGGCGGGGGAGCTTGGCCTTGGATGGAGCTCGTGGATGGGATTTGGATGCTTGCTACTCCGTGCTAGGGTTTGCTACATGTTACAAGCGTATGATTCTTATGTTTAATAAGTTTCAGAAGAATGTTGCAACTATTTTATGCGAATATTGCAAAAAAAATAGATCTGGATGTTCGATCAATGGTATTTCTATACGCATTCTCAATGTTGCAAATATGAACTTTTCATGTCGCAATCGCGCATTCTCAATGTTGCAAATACACTTTTTAGATGTTGCAAAAAATTTTACATGTTTCATGCAACATTACCTGATGTTACGCCGGGAATTTTCACCGGATGCTATTTGATCGATGGTGTTCGATGACATTTCTGGACCCATTTCCGATGTTGCAAATATTGACTTTTCATGTTGCAATCGCGCATTCCTAACGTTGCAAATGCACATTTTAGATGTTGCAAAAAACTTTAAGTGTTTCATGCAACATTACCCGATGTTGAGGCGGGAATTTTCGCTGCTACAGTATCGTCTGAGATTTTTACCCCCGTTGGACGTCCGGGCGCTAGCACAGCCGTATTATTATAGATACTAGCAGAAGGGCACGTGCCACAGGCACGTGCTTTTTTTAAATTACTAAATTAGTGATGTAGCTCCTCCCTACATCACCCCCTCTTACATTTATACCAAAATATTCTTACTAAACTTGTTTTCGGTGTACTTGCTCCCAAACAATTTTACTTGACTGTTTGTGAATTTAATAATATACTTTACAAATAGTTTAGGTTAAGAATTTGTGCCATTTAAAAACACACACAAAACTTGTCGTGAAATATCAGGAAATCAACAATAGAATTTCTTAAAACAAGCAAAATACATAAGTGGAAAGGAATATAAAGGAACTTTACAAAGGTTCTTGCTCAAAATTCTAGAATTTAGACCTTGATCTGCTTGTGGAGTCAACCACCTAACATCTATCATGAGCCATAGGATAGGACTGCAAAACCAAAAGCACACAGATAGAGATATATTCTATTTCTTTGTCAACCATCAATTCACTAATCTGTCATTCCATACAACATGCAAAAAATAGACAAATCTAGGTCATGGCTGAAAACATTGATGACCAATAAATATTTTGCGGGAGATGAACACGCTTCAGAAAGGCGGGCGGCGGCGGCTCCCGAGCGCCACGGCCTCAGTGGTCGGTGCCCCAGCTAGTAGAAGTGCACGTGCCACAGGCACGTGCATTTATAAAATATAGAATGAAAACACATGATATCTAAAAAAATATACAAAATGCATCCACAATAAAAAAAATTAGAGATACCCAACTATCCTATGGCTCATTAGGAACCCAGGGCGTGCGTTAGGAAAGGAAAGAAACCAGGAGCGAGGGGAACCCAGGGCGTGATTGGCGCTGTGGTACCGGCGGGCGGGTAAGAGGCACGCTGGTGCGCGAAAAATTTCACCGTCCCAGCAATTCATGGGTCAAATTTTCGCCGTTGGCATCGGATCAAGCCAAGGAACGCCCCTGTGCGTCGTTTCATTGTTTGATGGATCAACAATTTTGGTGGATGGCTAAACAATTTTAATGGAACCCTGTCAAGTGGGGTCCCTGTGAAGGGGTATGGAGGGGTTTAGAAAAGCACTTTTTTACCGGTTGTTTTGGATCCTTATTGATGAGGACATCCTCCACTATTAGCCGCTGGCAAAGACGCAACAAGATAGGCCGAGTGGCCCAGTTGTAGTCGGGCGGCGACCGTGTGAGCCTCTAAATAATCCCACCTTGCTTAGCTTGAGAGGAGGAAGCCACCTTAAAAGGGAGAGCCACCATTCCCCTATCGGACTAGTCTTTTGGGGTGATTGGGCCTTTCCCCAAGGGGCCCACCAGAGTTGCGGTTCAGCGATTGCATTGGCGCTTCGGGCTTGCTTGTCGTAGTCGGATCATGAGGGTCGTCTAACCTGGTGTGCGATGCTAAACTGAGTAATCGGTGCATCAGGCTTTCCATAAATCCAATCCTTGCTTGGGCCGGACTCATCATTTGGTATCAAAGCTGGGCCATTGTTAAGAAGGGGAGAATGATGAGGGCATCCTCCACTGTTACCCACTGGCAAAGACGCAACAAGATAGGCCGAGTGGCCCAGTTGTAGTCAGGCGGCGACCGTGTGAGACTCTGAATAATCCCACCTTGCTTAGCTTGGGAGGAGGAAGCCACCTTAAAAGGGAGAGCCACCCTTCCCCTATCGGACTAGTCTTTAGGGGTGATTGGGCCTTTCCCCAAGGGGCCCACCAGAGTTGCGGTTCAGTGATTGCATTGGCGCTTCGGGCATGCTCGTCGTAGTCGAATCATGAGGGTCGTCTAACCTGGTGTGCTATGCTAAACTGCGTAATCGGTGCATCGGGCTTTCCATAAATCCAATCCTTGCTTGGGCCAACTCTTGCACAAGGAGGTCCTACTTTCCACTAACAATTTACCTTCATCACTGCCTAGTGTTGTTCTTGATCTCTTACAGGACTTCGAAGATGTTTTTCCCGATGAGATACCAACTAGACTTCCTCCACTCTGTGGAATTGAGCATCAAATTGATTTGGTACCATGTGCTTCACTTCCAAATCGTCCAGCCTACCGCACCAATCCTGAAGAAATAAAGGAAATTCAGCGACAGGTAAAAGAGCTTTTGTACAAGGGTATGTTCGTGAATCCTTATCACCATGTGCAGTCCCTGTTCTTTTGGTCCCAAAGAAAGATGGGTCTTGGCGCATGTGTGTTAATTGTCGTGCTATCAATGCTATAACTGTTCGATATCGCCATCCATTCCACGACTTGATGACATGTTAGATGAATTGAGTGGTTCTATTATTTTCACCAAGATAGATTTGCGTAGTGGTTATCATCAAATCCGCATGAAACTTGGTGATGAATGGAAAACATCAGTTTAAAACTAAATTTGGTCTCTTTGAATGGCTTGTGATGCCATTTGGCTTGACAAATGCTCCTTCAACTTTTATGCGCTTAATGAATCATGTTTTATGAGCTTTCATTGGCAAGTTTGTAGTTGTTTATTTTGATGATATTCTGATCTATAGCAAATCATTTGATGAACATCTTGATCATATCCATCAAGTACTTGCTATTTTGAGGGAAGAGAAATTGTATGGCAACATTGCTAAGTGCACCTTTTGCACAGACCGTGTTGTTTTCCTTGGCTTTGTTGTTTCCGCAGATGGTATTCAGGTTGATGAAGAGAAGGTTAAAGCAATAAAGGATTGGCCTACACCAGGTAAATGTGAGTCAAGTTCGAAGCTTTCATGGTCTTGCAGGTCTTTACAGGCGCTTTGTTAAAGATTTCAGCATGATCGCTGCACCCCTCAATAATTTGACAAAGAAGGATGTTCCATTCAAGTGGGGAGATGAACAAGACCAAGCCTTCAATGAGCTGAAAACAAAGCTTTGTGAAGCACCGTTGTTACAACTTCCTAATTTTGGTAAGACATTTGAGATCGAATGTGATGCAAGTGGTATTGGCATAGGAGGTGTATTGCTGCAAGAAGGTAAACCTGTTGCCTACTTTTCTGAAAAGCTAAATGGTCCACATCTGAATTACTCAGTTTATGACAAGGAGCTTTATGCGTTGGTTCGTGTTTTGGAAGTTTGGCAACATTACTTGTTCCCTAAAGAATTTGTAATCCATTCTGATCATGAAGCTTTGAAATATCTTAAAAGCCAAGGCAGGCTGAACTGACGACATGCTAAATGGATTGAGTTCATTTAAACGTTTCCCTATGTTGTCAAACATAAGCGTGGTAAAGATAACATTGTTGCCGATACCTTGTCTAGAAGATGTGCGTTGATTACACAACTAGATACAAAAGTGCTTGGTTTGGAATCCATTAAAACACTTTTATGCTACTGATGCTGATTTTAAAGAACCTTTCTCCAATTGCATTACTGGAAAAGGTTGGGATAAATATTATGTGCATGATGGCTTCTTATTTCAGACTAACAAAATATGCATCCCAGCTTGTTCGATTCGCCCCGTTCTTTTGAAGGAAGCACATGAAGGTGGACTACCTGGTCATTTTGGTGTCAAAAAGACATTGGAAATGCTCTCCGATCATTTCTTTTGGCCACATATGCGACGTGATGTCCAGCGGCACGTTCGGTGCTGCATCATTTGCATGAAAGCTAAGTCCCGCCTTAATCCCCATGGTTTATATACTCCATTACCTATTCCACATGTACCTTGGGAAGATATATCTATGGACTTTGTTCTGGGGTTACCTCGGTCTCAGAGGGGGAGGGATTCTATTTTTGTTGTTGTTGATCACTTTTCTAAAATGGCACATTTTATCCCATGTCATAAGAGCAATGATGCTTCACACGTTGTTGATTTGTTTTTCAGGGAGATCGTTCGTTTACATGGAGTTCCAAAGACTATTGTTTCAGACCGGGATACAAAATTTCTCAGCTACTTTTGCAAGACATTGTGGGCTAAGCTTGGCACAAAGTTGTTATTTTCAACCACTTGTCATCCACAAACGGATGGGCAAACTGAAGTTGTCAATCGTACCTTGTCAACCATGTTGCGTGCTGTGTTGAAAAAGAATTTGAAGCTCTGGGAAGATTGCCTTCCACATGTTGAATTTCCTTATAACAGGGCAGTCCATTCTACAACAAACTCTTGTCCGTTTGAAATTGTTTATGGGTTTAAACCACATACTCCCATGGATCTTTTGCCTTTACCATTGCAGGAACAAGTTAACTTGGATGCCACAAAAATGATAGAGCTGAAGTGCCCAATCTTTCGGTGAGTGGAGATAATTTCGACTTGGTGGAAGTAGACCCTCACGATCCGACTACGACGAGCAAACCCGAAGCGCCAATGCAATCGCTGAACCAACTCCCTATGGTTACCGACCTTGTTGAAGCAAGATCAGCCTGATCACGAAGATCAATTCCTGTACGCAATCGAAGAATGAACAAGAAAAAGAGGCGAGCAATCTTAATATCACTCGAAGGTGGAGTTCTGAATCACACGAGGACAACACGTATTTGTGCGTGTTCGGTGTAGCTAAAGCTAGATGTAAAACAAAACTCAAGACTTCTTGGCAGCAGCTAGGGGGTATATGAGATGTGGAGGACGACCAAAGGGGTGCTGGGGTCGTGCTCCAACCCTAGGACGCGTCCCTAATGGACCCAACTTGATACACAGCCCGTGGGCCAAAATAAGGTGTCGCAGCACCTGGACAGAAAAACCTTCGATCAATTATTTGACGATTACGGCCGCCTCGGGACAGATATGGATATAAGTCCAGATCCATATGAAAGTAGACTTCATAAACTTTCCATCAAGTACTTGAATGCCCCAAACGGAGTCCGGATGAGGTCGTGGCGGCCGTCGAAAGTAAGGACTTCCCTGCAGTCCGAATCCAACGTTTCCAAAACGTGTTGGATTCAATCTCTTTATTTCCTTAGGCCAAAAGTGACGTGATAGCCTAGTGGAGAACGTGAGAACACTTGGACTTGGTCCCCAATCAACCTCTTTGGTCCTCCATACCTTCCATGTGTGTTTAACACCCTTCATGTGTGTCATGTCCTCATCATCCTCCCCTTCTTGACGAAAAGCCGTCCTCGGCGTCAATTGTACTTGAAATTGATCCTGCACAACACAAAGGAGAACGGGGTTTCGAAAACCAAGGAAATCAAAAATATTAAGGGGAGGGATGTCACTATGTTTCCAATTAGCGAAAGTGTCAGCTCGCATAGAACTTTTAGCAAGCATGTATGATTCTTGATCGGGCGACACACGATGTTTTTCAACAAGATCCTGCACAAGATGAGTACCAACAAAAGACAAAGCAGGCATAGATAGCAACCAGCAAGGCTCCCCATCTTTGGATTGAACATGTTTCTTTAAAACAAAGCTAGAGAAATTGGATGTGACATGATTATTGTTATTGCAGCCCTCTAAGTTATCACATTGTTGTCCAGCCAAAGAAGATTTCAGATTTGAACAAATATAAACTCGATGCACCATATATTCTCCGTTGTAATTATATTTGTCAATGAAGTGATATGTATTGCTAGATAAGGATGGCAATTAGGGATATGCAAGAAATCTCTTCACCAAACAATTTAGATTACATGGAACATCAAATTCAATATAACCTAAAGTATTTAAAGAAAATAGCAATTTTTGTTCATCAGTTGCACAAGTAATTGGAACAAACATTTTATTGTCAGCAGAATTATATGGCTCCAAAGCATGTGTATCATCATTTCGAAGCAATTGTGGCAGAGGAATAGAAGAATCGCTATCACACCACTCTTCTCTATCACAAGGAACATCAAGCAAACGATCTTTTGACAAAGGCAAAATTAGTAAGGATTCTTTCGATAGTTGCTCTATGTTATCATGTTGAATTTCAGCACAAGGGTGTGATTTTAAAACATGTACAACAGAAGCATTATCACACAAATCATCTTTATCACAGGTAACAACAAGCATATCATCATGTGACAAAGATACATCAAGAGATGGTTCCACTAACAATTGCTCTATGATAGCATGAGGTGTGGAAAAGTTCAGCACAGTAGAAGTGGTCTCACCATCCGTGAGTGGAGCACCTGTGGTCGACGATGTTGTAGGTGTGGTCGTCCTCTCACGCGGTGTAGTGCTAGCGTGGATGGCGTAGGGAGAGCAGGATCTGCGCTGGATGTCGGGCTTCGTCCTGCAAAAGAGTTAGTATATGTCGTCGAGCGGCGTCCCTGCACTTCACGTTCAGCTTTGCAAGCATACTCAAGTAATGTGGGCATATCAACATAATCATTATAATCAAGTATGTCCAGAATTTCACGGTTCAAACCACCAGCGAAAACGTGCCATAGCAGCGTCATCCGTCTCAAACAAACCACAACGAATCATACCTTTTTGTAGCTCCTGGTAATAGTCCTCAACAGATTGTTGACCTTGCTGAAATCGCTGCATTTGTTTAAGCAAATCTCGGGCATAATATGAAGGTACAAATCGATGTCGCATAGCAGCTTTTAATTGAGTCCAAGTGGTTGGAATAGATGTGGGATGTTTTAGCTTATAATCACGCCACCACATTAAAGCAAAAAGAGTAAATTCACTAATAGCAGCTTTAACTTGTGCACTAGCAGGAATATCATGGCATGAAAAAATCTGTTCAACCTCTAATTCTCAATCAAGATATGCAGCAGGATCATATTTGCCATTATAAGAAGGGATCTTAAATTTAATCTTAGCAAATGAATCATGAACAGGATTACATACCACACGGCAGGCACGACCACGGCGTTCTCCATCCTCCTGCTCCATGTCACCACCATAGCCCTTCTGCAATTTCGTGTCATCGTCTCCTGACATGATTAGCGCAAACACGAAAACAAATCCTACAGCAAAAAAGGTGTGTATGGAAAGCTCACAAAGATGCTGCGATCAAGTTCTTATCCGTTCTTACCAAGCAACAGGGGCGACCTGCAAGCAATAAGTAGCACCTGCGAAAGATTGGAGCAGCGATTGCTTGGAGAAACAAAGTCGGCTCGTCGTAGGAATATGTGTAGTTCTGGGTAGGCTGCACTCAAGTCAAGGATTAGCACAATCAAACAATAAATGCAAAGCTGAATAATAGTGCTAAACACGTAACAAAGCTGCTGGAAACAAGTGCCACCCGCAATGGATCAAGCAAGGGCAACAAGGAAGTGGGGTGCAGAAACAGAAAAACTCCTGGGCCGCGTTATGCTGTGTAAACGGCGTTTTTTGCCTCGAAACCGACTTCACCTGGCGCTACGCCAGGTGCCCCGTATAGGAAATTTCGTAAGCTTTTCGGAAAAAAAGAACGCTGAAATCGGAGATCCGAGCGAAAAGTTATGGCCGTTTTCGTGAGGGTGTTCGAAACGACACAAAACATCCAAACGAAAAACCGAACTTTCCAAAAACGAACTGCTCTTTCCTATTTTTTTAATTCTTTCTTTGTCTTTCTTTTCATAACTTTCCTTTTTTTATTTTCTTTTTTTTCTTTCCTTTTTTCTCTCTTTCCTCAAACAGAAACAAGAAACTGAGTAGAGTTCGGTTGGAGCGGCGACGTGTGGAGTGCGGCTTGGGGAAAGAAAACGAAACTGAGTTGGGTTCGGTTGGAGGGGGGTAACGGCATGGTAACTCGGCATGGTGGCGGCGGCATGGTTTTGTAGGGTTGGTGGTGATGCAAAACAGGCGGCAGGCGGCGTTGGTGGCGATGATGATTGCGGCGGCGGCGGCGGCGCTGGTGGCGAGGTAGGACGGCGGCGGCGGCGGTGGTGGCGATGGAAAGCGGCAGAAGCACAAAGTAACCAGCAACAATTGAACGCGAAGCACACAAATTCAACAACGCAAATTATTGAAAGAAAGTGCAAGGCGAAGAAAGGTTTTGGGACAATGGTCTAACCTGAATTTTTTTTGGTTTTTGTGGACTGTAGGTAATGGAACAACACTCGATAAAACTCACCGATCAACCTGGACTTTTGATACCACTTGATAGAGCTGAAGTGCCCGATCTTTCGGTGAGTGGAGATAATTCTGACTTGGTGGAAGTAGACACTCACGATCCGACTACGACGAGCAAACCCGAAGCGCCAATGCAATCGCTGAACCAACTCCCTGTGGTAACCGACCTTGTTGAAGCAAGATCAGCCTGATCACGAAGATCAATTCCTGTACGCAATCGAAGAACGAACAAGAAAAAGAGGTGAGCATTCTTAATATCACTCGAAGGTGGAGTTCTGAATCACACGAGGACAACACGTATTTATGCGTGTTCGGTCTAGCTAAAGCTAGATGTAAAACAAAACTCAAGACTTCCTGGCAGCAGCTAGGGGTATATGAGAGGTGGAGGACGACCAAAGGGGTGCTGGGGTCGTGCTCCAACCCTAGGACACGTCCCTAATGGACCCAACTTGATACACAGCCCGTGGGCCAAAATAAGGTGTCGCAGCACCTGAACAGAAAAACCTTCGGTCAATGATATGACGATTACGGCCGCCTCGGGACCGATATGGACATAAGTCCAGAATTCCAGATCCATGTGAAAGTAGACTTCCTAAGCTTTCCATCAAGTACTTGAATGCCCCAAACGGAGTCCGGATGAGGTCATGGCGGCCGTCGAAAGTAAGGACTTCCCTGCAGTCCGAATCCAGCGTTTCCAAAACGTGTTGGATTCAATCTCTTTATTTCCTTAGGCCAAAAGTGACGTGATAGCCTGGTGGAGAACGTGAGAACACTTGGACTTGGTCCCCAATCAACCTCTTTGGTCCTCCATGCCTTCCATGTGTGTTTAACACCCTTCATGTGTGCCATGTCCTCATCAAAAAAGATCAGTTTTTATCAAGCGGTTACATGCAGAGACAAGAAAGAATATTGAGAAGAAATCAGCACAAATGCAAAGCAAGCAAAAAAGGTAAGAAGAATGTTACATTTCAGCCAGGAGATCTTGTATGGTTGCATCTACGTAAGGATCGCTTTCCCCAACAGCGTAAGAGTAAGTTATCCCCGCCGGGTGATGGTCCGTTCAAGGTTCTCCCAAAGATAAATGATAATGCTTATAAAATTGAGCTGCCACCTGAATATTACAATGTGAATACAACGTTCAATGTCAAAGACTTGCTTCCATTTGTTGGTGGGCCTGAGTCGAGGACGACTCCTTCTCAAGAGGGGGATGTGGCGACCATCCTTTGGATGTCCTTTAATCACCTGTATCAGTCCCTGGATCAGTACGCTGATACAGGTTTACACAGGATTAGTATTGGAAGCAATAAAAGCGCAGTAAATAAGGAATAACTACCTTTGCCTTAGCGGAGAGTGGCATTATGACCCATTCGAGGAGGGAACGGGCCGGAATGCCCTACATGTCCATGTACCTGTAATCATGTGAAAGCAAGGCTGAGTACATCTATTTGGTACTCAGCAAGTCCTGTGTAAAATTATAATGCATGCAAGGGAGTGAGGTTATCCTTTGGTGGAAATATAAATACAAAGTAAAGTCGTACATTTATAAACAGGGGTGGGAATGGAGAATATTATGTTGTTTGGTCCTGGAGGGGCATTCTCATCCCTGCCAGTCCCCATATTTTAGTTCTCTCTCCCAGAGACCATCAGGGTCCTTCTGGGCAGGCTTATGCCTCACTCATCTGGGCCTCTGCCCGTCTCGTCATCTCATACATTATTTCTACAAATGTATGCTAATCAACGGGGGCTTTGACTAAATGGGCTCATAACCGAGAGCCACGGCTATCGACAGATTGGTTACTCTGCAGAGGTTGTACCCTATGCCATACGGTCGGTCAGCACTTGCCGTGTACTTAGGCGGTGCCGACCTACGAGACCCGTACCTGCCGGCGTCTGTCTCCAGACAGCCTTTCCTAGGTCCAGCCACAGATAGTACTGGGGGCTAAACAGGGGCTACTAATCATCATCCGCCTCGCGGATGTCGACCCGGGTCAAATGAGCTCATATATTAGGGCCCTCGGCCCTCAGGGTCTCCCTACCCTGTGCTCTAGTCAACCCGTGCCGCCCAGTCCCAGCCCTCTGTCTGGGGCTGTCTCTAGTACATCTGTATCCCGACTTGGTGCGTGCCCGACTCGGCACCGAGCGCTACTCAGTTCGCCGGTCGGCACTCTGCACCAATCATGCGGCTCCTTGGGATGGATTTACTAGGAGCTGCTAGCTGAATAATAGTGCTAAACACGTAACAAAGCTGCTGGTAACAAGTGCCACCCGCGATGGATCAAGGGAAGGCAACAAGGAAGTGGGCTGCAGAAACGGAAAATCTCTCGGGCCGCATTACGCTGTGTAAACGGCGTTTTTTGGGCTCGAAACCAGCTTCACCCGGCGCAACGCAGGTTGCCCTATATAGGAAATTTCGTAAGCTTTCCGGGAAAAAAAAGAACGCTGAAATCGGAGATCCGAGCGAAAAGTTATGGCCGTTACAAAACGGGTGTTCGTAACGACACAAAACTGTCAAACGAAAAACCGAACTTTCCAAAAACGAACTGCTCTTTCCCTTTTTTTTTTAATTCTTTCCTTTGTGTTTCTTCTCAGAACTTTCCTTTTTTTCCCTTTTTTTTCTTTCCTTTCTTTTTTTTCTTTCCTTTTTTTTTTCTTTCCTCAAACAGAAACACGAAATCGAGTAGGGTTCGGTTGGATCGGCGGCGCGTGGAGTGCGGCTTGGGGAAGGAACGAAACCGAGTAGGGTTCGGTTGGAGGGGGTAACGGTGCTGGTGATGATGATTGCGGCGGCGGTGGTGCTGGTGGCGAGGTAGGACAGCGTCGGCGGCGGCGGCGGCGACGGTGGTGGAGATGGAAAGCGGCGGAAGCACAAAGTGACCAGCAACAAATTAACGCGAAGCACACAAATTCAACAACGCAAATTATTGAAAGAAAGTGCAAGGCGAAGAAAGGTTTTGGGACAATGGTCTAACCTGAATTTTTTTTTTGGGTTTTTGTGGACTGTAGGTAATGGAACAACACTCGATAAAAACTCACCGATCAACCTGGAAAGCTGATACCACTTGATAGAGCTGGAGTGCCCGATCTTTCGGTGAGTGGAGGATAATTTTGATTTGGTGGAAGTCGACCCTCACGATCCGACTACGACGAGCGAACCCGAAGCGCCAATGCAATCGCTGAACCAACTCCCTGTGGTTACCGACCCTGTTGCAATCAAGATCAGAACTTCCTGTACGCAATCAAAGAACGAACAAGAAAAAGAAGGCGAGCAATCTTAATATCACTCGAAGGTGGGGTTCTGAATCACACGAGGACAGCACGTGTTTGTGCGTGTTCGGTGTAGCTAAAGCTAGATGTAAAACAAAACCCGAGGATGCTAATGACGACTATAGGGTTTAATAGCACGGCCACAAGGCAGTTGGGGTCGTGCTACAACCCTAGGACGCGTCCCTAATGGACCCTACTCGATACACGGCCCATTGGGCCAAAATAAGGTGACGCAGCACCTTGGATAGAAAACAGTCCGACTCAAAATGACGATTGCGGCCGCCTCGGTGAAGATATGAAGGTGAGTCCGGATCCATCTGAAAGTAGACTTGATAAGCTTTTCATCAAGTACTTGATCGCCCAAAACGGAGTCCGGATGAAGTCGTGGCGGCCGTCACAAGTTGACGTTCGTGCGCAGTCCGAATCCAGCCACATATCCTTCATTCTTTAGCACCATGACGTAGTTCAACTCTCTTGCACGAGCCCGAGTGATCGGCCCTGAAGGTGGTGCTTGGGGTGAAGGTGCTGCTGGTGTAGATGTACCGGTGATGTCCTCATCACCAATCATGCGGCTCCTTGGGATGGATTTACTAGGAGCTGCTAGCGGGGTGTGGGTCAAGGCCTCACATTAGAGGTCATTCCCGAAGGTTATGTCCTTTTTGGCCCGTATGGCGGTACTGGCATTAGAAAGACTCTCTCGTGAACCGGTCCTTATGCGACCAGAGCAAGCCTTTGAGACAGGATCCTCTACTGAGGCTGCCTCCCTTACTCGCAAGTCCGTCCTTAGGGGTTCTATTCTTAGTTGGTTCATTTTATATTAATCCAACATTCTCTCTCATCTCCCGGAACCTCTTTCCTCACAAATCATAAATGTGTAGAATTCCTAAGAAATCTACTTCTAAATAACGCTCGGTCAGCGACAGGTTGTGACCGGGGTTATTAATAGGATTTTGGGCTAGAAGTAGCTCTAAATCAAGGGGGAGGTGAAATAAGAGGTTTCTCCTTAGGTTTTATAAAATATGCGATCCATATTATTAACTTGGTTGCTTTTATTATGCAGGAACTGGGACTGGCATGACCAAGGAGTTGGTTGCCAGGACTTGCCTTCATGAACGGTACTTGGACGTCCGCTAATGCGTACGTATGCTCGATGCTGACCAGGCGTGGCTTCTGGGCCTTCTAGAGCCTCATCATCTTGATTGGGGCCTGGTCACGCCATCGACCTAATGATTAATAAAAATACGGAAAATAACATTCAGTATAACAATACATCAATCAATTCCTATAGAATAGAAATAAAGGATAAAAGAGATATTAAGAGATAATCCATTAATTATGGTAAATAATTAATGGATTCAAGGAATGAATTCCTAGGAAATTAATAAGTAATTTCCTCGGAGATGATCGAACGGTCGGGGAGTTATATAGATTTCTAAGAGATAATCCCCCGGATGACGGCGGCTTTTAAGATGGGCTCGGGATTGTGGGTACGGGGATTATTGGATTGTTAAACAATAATCCCAGAGTAATTAAGGGATGGTCATATTAATTATTTAGAAATGAGTTTCTAAATAATTAATGGCATGGGATGGATGCGGGTAGCATAATGGTTAGGGTTCTATCAAAATCCTGGGCTTTGATCGGACGGCGAAACGACGTCCGCGGGGCTTTAGACGGGGTTTCGGCGGGGTTTTGGGATAGCGCGATTGAGATTTGGGGCTAGGATATAAATCCTAGGGAACTAAGCACATGGAAATGCTTAGAATAATCCCTAGTATATATAGAAAAACCTGGGAATTTTATGGAGCTTTAGAATAGGATGGGTAATAATTGAGGTGCACTAATGGAGCTTTTCTTTTGGATGAGAGTGACTCTATTGGGATTTGGGGTCAAGAAATATCCTAAAATGGTTTAGATAGCTCTAATAGGTTTAGAAATATTCCTAATATTTTTGGAGAAATTTGGGGAATTTTTGGAGTGGAGGAAGGGCTCTAAGTAAGATTTGGTGTACACTTACCGGGTGTACCTAGCATTTTGCTAGGGCTGACGCGGGGGTGGCTTCCTGGCGTGGGCTGGTGGGGCCCACTACGTGGACTGTTCCGTGGGCCGGCGCGGTGGGGCGCGATGGACCGCGGCTAATGGGCCACTGGTCCAGTGGACCGCGTCCACGCGACGTGGCGCGTGACGGGGCGAGCGACCGGTGTCCGTGGGACCCATCAGTCAGCGGGCGAGAGCAGGGGACGGCGTCTGACGGCGTTGGCCAGGCCCACGGGCAGTGGTAGTGGGGGAAGGGGACGGCGGCCGGTGGCCGTTCTCCTCTTCCTCTGTTCCTTGCTGGCGGAGTAGTAGGGAAGGGGAGGGCGGCCGGTGTGTCGCGGCGGGGGCAGCGCCGGGGCGGCGCGACGCTGCGGGTGTAGCGTGGCGCGGCGTGGTGCGGTGAGGGCGCGCCCGACCGGCGCTGGTGGCAGCGCTGTGCTCACGCGCGGCGCGGCGGGGCTAGCGGGGAGGAGGAGAAGGAGGGAAGCGGCGTGGGGCACGGCGGCAGCGGCGTGTGGCGTGGCGGTGCACGACGCGGCGGCGGCGGGGTGCGGCGCGCGGTGGCGCCGACGGCGTGGCGCAGCGGCACGCGCACGGCGGTGTGTGCGGTGGGGGCGGGGGCAAAGCGGCGCCGGCGCTCGCATTGGCGGCCGCAGTGGTGGCCGCTGGCAGCGGCACCAGGGCGGCGCGCAGTGAGGTGCGCCGGCGGCGGAGTTTGCAGCGGCACGGCTAGGGGTGGATGACGGCGGCGGTGAGAAGGGGAAAAAAGGGGGGGGAGCTCGAGCGCTTGAGCTCGATTCCGGGAAGGTGAGGAGGGGAGAGGCTCGACGCGCCCTTTTATAGGGGGAGGAGGCGCCGGGGAGGCCTCCACGTCGCACCGGCGGCCGTCGAGCCGGCGACACGTGGAACCGGCCGGGGCGGGAAGGTGACGGCAGCAGCGGGCGTGATTCCGGCCTGGGGGGTGGTCGGCGCCGCACTGCGAGTGCGGTGGCAGCTCGCGGTGCTGCCACGCGCCCTGGGGGAGAATCTCAGCCGGCGGTCGGGGATCGTGCGACGGTGAGCGGCTGCCGGCGCGGCGGGGAGGAGGAGGGAAGGAGAAGGAAGACGACGTGACGTCATGCCGACGTCGGACGCGTGCGAGCCAGGCCGGAAAGGAGTGAAAGGGGGCGCGGGCCGCGCGCGTATGGGCCGAGCGGGTGGCTGAGCTGGGCCGCTGCTGGCCGGAGGGAAGGGCGCGACGCGGTGGGCCAGGCCGCGGGGAGGGAAAGAGAGATGGGCCACGGGCAGGCCGGGGGAGGGGCGGGAGCGGACGAAGCTGAGAGTTGGAGGGCGGGGGTTGGACCTTGGTGACGGGCCGCGAAGTTTAGTTGGGCTGGAAGCAAGGGGTTCGGCCCATCCATCTTTAAAAGACTTCTCTATTTATTTGAATAGAGATTTAAGTTCAAATTTGAAAAGCGGATTTCAAATTTGAGTAGGATTTTGATGTGGGGCTTGGAATGGATATTACTTTGGGGAATTTTGGTGGGGTTTGAATTAGGACTTAATATTTAAATTAGATTTAAATAGTAAATCCAAAAGATTGGAAAGGGAATTTGAAAGGTCTTCTATGTGAAGAATTAAAGAGAATTTCTAAGCATCCAAATGCAACACACATGCTTAATTTAATGCATGGTTTATTTGAGAAATATGTATTTTGAAATATTGTTAAGAGAGAGATTAGGTTTAAATTGAAGAAAAATTTTGTAAAGCCCGGATTTCTAAATGTCTTAAAAAGTAGGGCGTTACAGGGCTACCCCACTTAAGGGAAATCTCGTCCCGAGATTTGGGGTTAGAAAGAAAACTAGAATTTACTTACCATTTCCTCAAAGGGGGTGAGGATCGGAGTTTTTTCCAATTTTTCATTAAAAGGAACTTCTTTTTCCCTTTAATGTTTGCCACCTCTTCTTCTTGTAACTTTTCTATTCTCTTCTTTTTCTTCCTTGTAAGGGAATATTATTATGATGATTTTGTCCGTTATTCCCTGAACTTGTCCAACAATTGTTCCGGCCGTACTTGAAATGTCTTGAGGATAATCTCCTTTCTATGTTGTTTTAATCCTCAAGTTCTTAAGGCCGAATTTTCTTTCTTCTTTTGGGGTTACTACCCCACTTTAGGAGAATTAACTTGTCATTCCTTTTTCCTGTAGATATCCTGGATTCTTGGGGTTTCTGTCTAGACTTCTCATCCAGGATTTTCTTTTATCTTAATGTATCCATGTCGAGTCCTGGTACCTTCAGGATAACTCATTCTCGATCGTCGGAGTTATTTTGTACCAGTTTATCTCCTGTGAACCATCTCCTGTGGTTCTTCCTTCAACTTAAGGAAAATTGACCCGGAATTTCCTTAAGTTTAATTCCTAATTCCTCAGTTAACTCTTAGAGTTTCTCTTATCCTTGAGAGTGCTATATCTTTGTCAAGTTTCCAATTATCCGAGGTTACTCGGATATATCCTTTTCTGTGGTTCCTTATTCTTGAGATATTGCCTGGAACCTTCATTTCCATACCATTCATCTCTTATCAATTTCTATTTTACTTAAGAGATGAGGCTTGGGCGAGGCAGTGATTGTAGCCGGGGTTACATCTACGTTGGCTTAGTAGAATCTCCCGGGTTACTTGGTGGAGGCAAGAGTTGTGGAGAAACTTGGGTGACCACTTCTCATCCTCTAATTTGGTATGGTGATTCTTCTGAATGCTTTGAGAAGTGTCTCCTTCCAATACGGCAGGATGGTCAGTATGCTTGCTGACCTATCTAGTGGAATAAGTCTCCATATTTTATGTGGTGATTTCTTCAAATCAGTCGATTTATACCACTAGGATCCATCCCTCAAGTTTCTTTTATCCGGGTGGTTTGCCTCGAATGCTCAAAGGAATGAGCATGATTCAATCCTTCCTGTAGTGGAATAGCTTCCACGGGGTTCAAGGACATGTCCCCTCTTGAAGGATATTACCGGAAATCCCAAGATTGCGATAGTTTATCTTGGGCATGACCTTGGGTAGGTAACCTTGACGGCTGAGATTGGGTGGTTACCGTGGTCATGAGCACGGTGGGTTAGTTCCTCCGGAGTGGTCGGGAGGTTGTGGTTACGAATGACCAAGGATATAATTGAGGAGCATTTTCCGTAAAGGAACTTGCATGCCTCAATGATCTGTAGGGGTGAAGAGATTTCTGTATTGGAAGAGGGTTCTCGATCTTCGGGAGGATGCATGGGTTTTGGAGAGGGTGGGTAATGGGGTCGTGGGTCGGTTAGCAGCGGTGTATCATCTAAAGAGCGGATACACACACCGGCTTATGGGGTGATGAAGTGGAGGTGTGGATTTGACGATAATGGGGGCGGGGTAATGGAAATATATAGGTAAAGGCTCTTGGATAGAGTTGCATCGAAGAGTCTTTCCTAAGAAAGGGGGTTGACTAACCCCGGGGCATTTGTGTTGCGATCCCAAAGTTATTTTAATAGGACTGGGGTGTGGGACTCCGGGGATGACGACGTATGGAATTTAGGGATGCGTGTTGCTGAGGGGAATTGATGAGAATATGGTGGTTCCCAAGGGTACCGACGGCGGGGATTAGTGAGGGATGACGTCGGTGGGGAAAAATCTTTTCAAGGAATTGTACGGCATATCCTTTAAAGGACAGTACCGACGGGGAGTTGGTTATACAAAATCTGGGTTTAGGTGGAAGTGGTGGGGAGTTTCTGGGAAGAGTTGATGAGGGATTTGACTTGACCGGGAGGGTTGGGGTGTTAGGAGGGCTGACTCCGTAAAGAAGCCAGTTGGAGGAATAGACTTGAGATGGTTCTATTTGGAAGGTGTGGACTTGGTGTTGGTTCCCATGGGTTCGGAGCTCTCATGACTCCGTAAATTCGCGGGATAGTACCTGTGGATGAAAGTTCTTGATACAACTCCTCATATTGTATCTTCTTTGATTTCCTTAGCTTCTACAGGTTTCCGTCGCATTTCCATTAATTTCTTCGGAATACTGATCTTTATCACAGTAGATGTATAGGATTGTCCTATACCTTTCATGTGACTTTTTCCGTATTTTCCGGAATCTGTGGGTTATGGCCCCACTTTAACTGACTTCTGCAGCTCTCCAAATGTAATGTCCTGCTTGCTTCGGGATCTACCCGGCTTAAGGGGATCAAAGCTTGTATTCCTGGACGGACCTTCAGCTCCATTTCTCAGAGATTTCCTTTATCTCCGAATCCTTGCTCAACCTGACATCATTTGGATAGGTATAGATTAGAGAAAATCCTTAAATTTTTAGAAACGAGGGAGTCTAACCACACATTTTTACAATCAACTACCAATCAACCCTACAGCTGCTAGATAGGTGGGGGCTAATGACTAGGTTTAATCAAGCATTATTCAATCAGAAATACGTCACTACAAGGCTTTAGGCTTATACTTTGACTCAGTGCCTAATACTTCCGTGATTTCTTCTATTTACTCTGCCAGCTCTAGCTTTTCAGCTAGACTTTCTTTCACAATTTCTCCCTGGTCTTGGATCATCAACCAATCTTCATCCATGTGATCCATACCTGTCAGGGTAATATTTGGAGTTAAGCACAAGGTAAGGGAAATTCGGGGGTGAAATAAGGATTTTTCGAGAAATCTCGAAGGATATGAGGAGAATAGAAGGTTTAGGGTTTCCTAGCGTGTATGGTCTGTCTTAGATGGTGCTAGGAATTTATTTATTTCTCTGATACCATCCCCTGTGGCGACCATCCTTTGGATGTCCTTTAATCACCTGTATCAGTCCCTGGATCAGTACGCTGATACAGGTTTTACACAGGATAGTATTGGAAGCAATAAAAGCGCAGTAAATAAGGAATAACTACCTTTGCCTTAGCGGAGAGTGGCATTATGACCCATTCGATGAGGGAACGGGCCGGAATGCCCTACATGTCCATGTACCTGTAATCATGTGAAAGCAAGGCTGAGTACATCTATTTGGTACTCAGCAAGTCCTGTGTAAAATTATAATGCATGCAAGGGAGTGAGGTTATCCTTTGGTGGAAATATAAATACAAAGTAAAGTTGTACATTTATAAACAGGGGTGGGAAAGGAGAATATTATGTTGTTTGGTCCTGGAGGGGCATTCTCATCCCTGCCAGTCCCCATATTTTAGTTCTCTCTCCCAGAGACCATCAGGGTCCTTCTGGGCAGGCTTATGCCTCACTCATCTGGGCCTCTGCCCGTCTCGTCATCTCATACATTATTTCTACAGATGTATGCTAACCAACGGGGGCTTTGACTAAATGGGCTCATAACCGAGAGCCACGGCTATCGACAGATTGGTTACTCTGCAGAGGTTGTACCCTATGCCATACGGTCGGTCAGCACTTGCCGTGTACTTAGGCGGTGCCGACCTACGAGACCCGTACCTGCCGGCGTCTGTCTCCAGACAGCCTTTCCTAGGTCCAGCCACAGATAGTACTGGGGGCTAAACAGGGGCTACTAATCATCATCCGCCTCGCGGATGTCGACCCGGGTCAAATGAGCTCATATATTAGGGCCCTCGGCCCTCAGGGTCTCCCTACCCTCTGCTCTAGTCAACCCGTGACGCCCAGTCCCAGCCCTCTGTCTGGGGCTGTCTCTAGTACATCTGTATCCCGACTTGGTGCGTGCCCGACTCGGCACCGAGCGCTACTCAGTTCGCCGGTCGGCACTCTGCACCAATTGATAGAGCTGGAGTGCCCGATCTTTCGGTGAGTGGAGGATAATTTTGATTTGGTGGAAGTCGACCCTCACGATCCGACTACGACGAGCGAACCCGAAGCGCCAATGCAATCGCTGAACCAACTCCCTGTGGTTACCGACCCTGTTGCAATCAAGATCAGAACTTCCTGTACGCAATCAAAGAACGAACAAGAAAAAGAAGGCGAGCAATCTTAATATCACTCGAAGGTGGGGTTCTGAATCACACGAGGACAGCACGTGTTTGTGCGTGTTCGGTGTAGCTAAAGCTAGATGTAAAACAAAACCCGAGGATGCTAATGACGGCTATAGGGTTTAATAGCACGGCCACAAGGGAGTTGGGGTCGTGCTACAACCCTAGGACGCGTCCCTAATGGACCCAACTCGATACACGGCCCATTGGGCCAAAATAAGGTGACGCAGCACCTTGGACAGAAAACAGTCCAAATCAAAATGACGATTGCGGCTGCCTCGGTGAAGATATGAAGGTGAGTCTGGATCCATCTGAAAGTAGACTTGATAAGCTTTCCATCAAGTACCTGATCGCCCAAAACGGAGTCCGGATGAAGTCGTGGCGGCCGTCACAAGTTGACGTTCGTGCGCAGTCCGAATCCAGCCACATATCCTTCATTCTTTAGCACCATGACGTAGTTCAACTCTCTTGCACGAGCCCGAGTGATCGGCCTGAAGGTGGTGCTTGGGGTGAAGGTGCTGCTGGTGTAGATGTACTGGTGATGTCCTCATCATCCTCCCCTTCTTGAACTGAAGTCGTCCTCGACGGCAACTCCTCATCCTCGCCCGCATATGGTTTCAAATCATGGTTGTTCAAACGTGACTTAGCCTTTTGACATGTAGTGCATCGTGCAACCAAGCGCTCAACATCAGGACGCATCCGAGGCCAAAAGAAGTGGGTGGCCAGCACCTCAAGCGTTTTGTAAACGCCAAAATGTCCCATTAGTCCGCCTCCATGAGCTTCCTGTAACAACAAAAGACGAACCGAGCTAGCTGGAATACACAGCTTGTTAGCGCGAAACAGGAACCCATCCTGCATGTGAAATTTCCCCCATGGTTTACCAGTCATACAATGTTTATAAGCATCTTTAAAATCATTATCATCGACATATTGATCCTTCATAGTGTGTAAACCAAAAATTTTAAAATCCAATTGTGACAGCATATTATATCGGCGAGACAAAGCATCAGCAATCACATTGTCCTTCCCGTTCTTGTGTTTAATGATGTAAGGAAAAGACTCAATGAATTCTACCCAATTAGCATGACGACGGTTCAGATTAGTTTGGGTACGAATATGTTTTAAAGCCTCATGATCAGAATGGATTATAAACTCACGATGCTAGAGATAGTGCTGCCACGTTTGCAAAGTACGCACTAAAGCATAAAGTTCTTTATCATAAGTAGAATATTTCAAACTAGCACCGCTTAATTTTTCACTGAAATAAGCAACCGGTTTTCCTTCTTGTAACAGAACAGCACCTAACCCAATACCACTGGCATCACATTCGAGCTCAAATATTTTACCAAAATCAGGCAATTGCAAAAGAGGAGCATGTGTTAACTTATCTTTCAATGTAGTGAAGGCGAGCTCCTGGGAATCAGTCCAAGTAAAAGGCACACCTTTCTTTGTAAGCTCATGTAGAGGTGCTGCAATAGAGCTAAAATCTCGTACGAATCGACGGTAGAAACCTGCAAGCCCAAGAAAACTCCGAATCTGCGTAACCATCGTCGGTGTAGGCCATTCCCGAATTGCATCAATCTTGCTGCTATCCACCTCAATACCCTGTGGAGTAACAACATAACCAAGAAACGAAACACGTTGTGTGCAGAAGATGCATTTTTCCATGTTAGCAAACAAGTGAGCTGCACGCAACGCATTAAAAACAGCACGCAAATGTTCGAAATGCTCTTCCATAGACTTGCTGTAAATCAAGATATCATCAAAATATACAACAACAAACAAACCTATGAAAGGCCTGAGGACTTCATTCATCAAACGCATAAAAGTGCTGGGAGCATTAGTCAAACCAAACGGCATAACCAACCATTCATATAAACCAAATTTAGTTTTAAAAGCCGTTTTCCATTCATCGCCCAATTTCATTCGAATCTGATGGTAACCACTACGCAAATCAATCTTAGTAAAAATAATGGCACCACTAAGCTCATCTAGCATATCATCAAGGCGTGGTATAGGATATCGATAACGAATAGTGATGTTATTAATAGCACGACAATCTACACACATACGCCACGATCCATCCTTCTTTGGAACAAGTAACACTGGAACGGAGCAAGGACTAAGAGACTCACGAATGTACCCTTTGTCAAGCAACGCCTGGACCTGGCGCTGAATCTCTTTCGTCTCGTCGGGATTTGTGCGGTACGGGGCGCGATTCGGAAGCTGTGCGCCGGGAATGAAGTCGATCTGGTGCTCAATGCCACGAAGTGGAGGTAGTCCCGATGGTAAATCTTTGGGAAAAACATCAGCGTACTCCTGCAAAATGTTAGCAACCGCAGGGGGAATATCCAAAGATGGTAGATCATCAAGTGAAACGAGCACACTAGAACATACAAGTGCATAACAAGGTAGCTCATCAACACAAAGATCAACAAAATCAGCACGTGGAGCAAATAAAACAGGCGCATTCAACTTGATTTCAGAAGGTGATGGTACAAGTTGTTTAGCATTTTTAGCGGCTCGAGCAAGGTCATCTTTAACAATTTGTTCAGGTGTCATGGGATGTATAATTATTTTCTGACCTTTAAACATGAGAGAATAATGATTCGAACGACCATGATGCAAGCTATCAGTATCATATTGCCAAGGTCTACCAAGTAACAAAGAACATGCCTCCATAGGAATAACATCACAATCAACAAAATCAGAATAGGCACCTATGGAGAACGGAACACGTACCGACTGTGTTACTTTAATCTCTCCACCATCATTAAGCCACTGAATATGATAGGGATGCGGATGCTTATGGGTGGGTAAGGACAACTTCTCTACCAGCGCTGTACTCGCCAAGTTGTTGCAGCTACCACTGTCAATGATGATACGAATCGACCGCTCCTGCACAACACCCTTTGTATGGAAAAGAGTGTGTCGCTAATTTTTCTCTGGCGGGGCGACCTGTGTACTAAGAACACGCTGCACAACAAGACTTTCATACCTATCTGCGTCACTAGGAGTAGCATGGACCGCCTCATTATCTGCATGGTTAGTGGCAATCATAGTATAGTGAGGTTCATCAGAATCACTAGCAGAAGAGTACTCACCATCGTCATGTATAATCAAAGCACGGGTGTTGGGACAGTCCCGAATCATGTGCCCAAAGTCTTGGCAACGAAAACACCGAACATCTCGTGTACGTCCCGAGGAAGAAGCTGCGCCTGGTGTAGGTTTCGTTGAAGGTGCTGCAAGTTTCGTCGTCTTCTCACGCGGCGTAGTGCTAGGTGTAGAAGGTGCTGGAGTGGAAGGTGTAGAGCTGGACGACGGGCTTCTTCCTGCAAAAGGGTTAGTATATGTCTTCGAACGGTGTCCCTGCACTTCACGTTCAGCTTTGCAAGCATATTCAAATAACGTGGTCATATCATTATACTCCTTATAATCAAGTATATCCTGAATTTCCCTGTTCAATCCACCACGAAATCGTGCCATGGCAGCATCATCCTGTTCAAATAAACCACAACGAATCATACCCTTTTGTAACTCTTGGTAATACTCCTCAACGGATCATTGGCCTTGCTGGAATCGCAGCATGGTGTTAAGCAAATCTCGCGCATAATAAGAAGGAACAAAACGATGTCGCATAGCGACTTTTAATTGAGCCCAAGTAGATGGAACAGCAGTGGGATGTTTGAGTTTATATTCACGCCACCAAATTAAAGCAAACTCAGTAAATTCACTAATAGCAGCCTTAACTTGAGACGTAGCAGGGATATCATGACATGAAAATTTTTGTTCTACCTCTAACTCCCAATCAAGATATGCAGCAGGATCATACTTGCCATTAAAAGTAGGAATCTTAAATTTAATCTTCGCAAAAGAATCATTAACCGGATTACATACCACACGGCGGGCACGAGGTTGACGGTCTCCATCCTCATATTCCGTGTCACCACCATAGCCCTTCTGCAAGTCCGTGAGCGTCGCGTTCATCGTCGTGAGCGTCGTGTTCATCGCATCAAGCCGGGCCGTCAAGGCGTCAAATGTACACTTGGCAGCTATCTGAGCAAGGTCCTGCTGGTCAAGACGCTCATTGGATGAAGAGAGCGCGGAATCAACCTTCTCGTGCAGCGTCTTTATGTCGTCTTTAAGTCCATCAAGGTCTGCTCGCATGCCTTGCAGCTTGGAGTCCATCTTGTCGTCGTCTCCTGACATGGTTAGCGCAAACACAAGAAAAACAAATCCTATGACAAGGTGTGGGTGGAAAGCTCACAAAGATGCTGCGATCAAGTTCTTATCCGTTCTTACCAAGCAACAGGAGCGATCGCAGACAACAAGTGGCACCTGTGAAAGATTGGAGCAGCGATTGCCTGGAGAAACAAAAGTCTGCTCGTCGTAGAAATATGTGTAGATCTGGGTAGGCTGCACTCAAGTCAAGGATTAGCACAATCAAACAATAAATGCAAAGCTGAATAATAGTGCTAAACACGTAACAAAGCTGCTGGTAACAAGTGCCACCCGCGATGGATCAAGGGAAGGCAACAAGGAAGTGGGCTGCAGAAACGGAAAATCTCTCGGGCCGCGTTACGCTGTGTAAACGGCGTTTTTTGGGCTCGAAACCGGCTTCACCCGGCGCTACGCAGGGTGCCTTGTATAGGAAATTTCGTAAGCTTTCCGGGAAAAAAAAGAACGCTGAAATCGGAGATCCGAGCGAAAAGTTATGGCCGTTACAAAACGGGTGTTCGTAACGACACAAAACTGTCAAACGAAAAACCGAACTTTCCAAAAACGAACTGCTCTTTCCCTTTTTTTTAATTCTTTCCTTTGTGTTTCTTCTCAGAACTTTCCTTTTTTTTCCTTTTTTTTTCCTTTTTTTCTTTCCTTTCTTTTTTTTTCTTTCCTTTTTTTTCTTTCCTCAAACAGAAACACGAAACCGAGTAGGGTTCGGTTGGATCGGCGGCGCGTGGAGTGCGGCTTGGGGAAGGAACGAAACCGAGTAGGGTTCGGTTGGAGGGGGTAACGGTGCTGGTGATGATGATTGCGGCGGCGGTGGTGCTGGTGGCGAGGTAGGACAGCGTCGGCGGCGACGGTGGTGGAGATGGAAAGCGGCGGAAGCACAAAGTGACCAGCAACAAATTAGCGCGAAGCACACAAATTCAACAACGCAAATTATTGAAAGAAAGTGCAAGGCGAAGAAAGGTTTTGGGACAATGGTCTAACCTGAATTTTTTTTTTGGGTTTTTGTGGACTGTAGGTAATGGAACAACACTCGATAAAAACTCACCGATCAACCTGGAAAGCTGATACCACTTGATAGAGCTGGAGTGCCCGATCTTTCGGTGAGTGGAGGATAATTTTGATTTGGTGGAAGTCGACCCTCACGATCCGACTACGACGAGCGAACCCGAAGCGCCAATGCAATCGCTGAACCAACTCCCTGTGGTTACCGACCCTGTTGCAATCAAGATCAGAACTTCCTGTACGCAATCAAAGAACGAACAAGAAAAAGAAGGCGAGCAATCTTAATATCACTCGAAGGTGGGGTTCTGAATCACACGAGGACAGCACGTGTTTGTGCGTGTTCGGTGTAGCTAAAGCTAGATGTAAAACAAAACCCGAGGATGCTAATGACGGCTATAGGGTTTAATAGCACGGCCACAAGGGAGTTGGGGTCGTGCTACAACCCTAGGACGCGTCCCTAATGGACCCAACTCGATACACGGCCCATTGGGCCAAAATAAGGTGACGCAGCACCTTGGACAGAAAACAGTCCGACTCAAAATGACGATTGCGGCCGCCTCGGTGAAGATATGAAGGTGAGTCCGGATCCATCTGAAAGTATACTTGATAAGCTTTTCATCAAGTACTTGATCGCCCAAAACGGAGTCCGGATGAAGTCGTGGCGGCCGTCACAAGTTGACGTTCGTGCGCAGTCCGAATCCAGCCACATATCCTTCATTCTTTAGCACCATGACGTAGTTCAACTCTCTTGCACGAGCCCGAGTGATCGGCCCTGAAGGTGGTGCTTGGGGTGAAGGTGCTGCTGGTGTAGATGTACCGGTGATGTCCTCATCACCAATCATGCGGCTCCTTGGGATGGATTTACTAGGAGCTGCTAGCGGGGTGTGGGTCAAGGCCTCACATTAGAGGTCATTCCCGAAGGCTATGTCCTTTTTGGCCCGTATGGCGGTACTGGCATTAGAAAGACTCTCTCGTGAACCGGTCCTTATGCGACCAGAGCAAGCCTTTGAGACAGGATCCTCTACTGAGGCTGCCTCCCTTACTCGCAAGTCCGTCCTTAGGGGTTCTATTCTTAGTTGGTTCATTTTATATTAATCCAACATTCTCTCTCATCTCCCGGAACCTCTTTCCTCACAAATCATAAATGTGTAGAATTCCTAAGAAATCTACTTCTAAATAACGCTCGGTCAGCGACAGGTCGTGACCGGGGTTATTAATAGGATTTTGGGCTAGAAGTAGCTCTAAATCAAGGGGGAGGTGAAATAAAGAGGTTTCTCCTTAGGTTTTATAAAATATGCGATCCATATTATTAACTTGGTTGCTTTTATTATGCAGGAACTGGGACTGGCATGACCAAGGAGTTGGTTGCCAGGACTTGCCTTCATGAACGGTACTTGGACGTCCGCTAATGCGTACGTATGCTCGATGCTGACCAGGCGTGGCTTCTGGGCCTTCTAGAGCCTCATCATCTTGATTGGGGCCTGGTCACGCCATCGACCTAATGATTAATAAAAATACGGAAAATAACATTCAGTATAACAATACATCAATCAATTCCTATAGAATAGAAATAAAGGATAAAAAGAGATATTAAGAGATAATCCATTAATTATGGTAAATAATTAATGGATTCAAGGAATGGAATTCCTAGGAAATTAATAAATTTCCTCGGAGATGATCGAACGGTCAGGGAGTTATATAGATTTCTAAGAGATAATCCCCCGGATGACGGTGGCTTTTAAGATGGGCTCGGGATTGTGGGTACGGGGATTATTGGATTGTTAAACAATAATCCCAGAGTAATTAAGGGATGGTCATATTAATTATTTAGAAATGAGTTTCTAAATAATTAATGGCATGGGATGGATGCGGGTAGCATAATGGTTAGGGTTCTATTAAAATCCTGGGCTTTGATCGGACGGCGAAATGACGTCCGCGGGGCTTTAGACGGGGTTTCGGCGGGGTTTCGGGATAGCGCGATTGAGATTTGGGGCTAGGATATAAATCCTAGGGAACTAAGCACATGAAAATGCTTAGAATAATCCCTAATATTTATAGAAAAACCTGGGAATTTTATGGAGCTTTAGAATAGGATGGGTAATAATTGAGGTGCACTAATGGGGCTTTTCTTTTGGATGAGAGTGACTCTTTTGGGATTTGGGGTCAAGAAATATCCTAAAATGGTTTAGATGGCTCTAATAGGTTTATAAATATTCCTAATATTTTTGGAGAAATTTGGGGAATTTTTGGAGTGGAGGAAGGGCTCTAAGTACGATTTGGTGTACACTTACCGGGTGTACCTAGCATTTTGCTAGGGCTGACGCGGCGGGGTGGCTGGCTGGCGTGGGCTGGTGGGGCCCACTACGTGGACTGTTCCGTGGGCCGGCGCAGTGGGGCGCGATGGACCGCGGCTAATGGGCCACTGGTCAAGTGGACCACGTCCACGCGACGTGGCGCGTGACGGGGCGAGCGACCGGTGTCCGTGGGACCCATCTGTCAGCGGGCGAGAGCTGGGGACGGCGTTTGACGGCGTTGGCCAGGCCCACGGGCAGTGGTAGTGGGGGAAGGGGACGGCGGCCGGTGGCCGTTCTCCTCTTCCTCTGTTCCTTGCTGGCGGAGTAGGAGGGAAGGGGAGGGCGGCCGGTGTGTCGCGGCGGGGCAGCGCCGGGGCGGCGCGACGCTGCGGGTGTAGCGTGGCGCGGCGTGGTGCGGTGAGGGCGCGCGCGGCCGGCGCTGGTGGCAGCGCTGTGCTCACGCGCGGCGCGGCGGGTCTAGCGGGGAGGAGGAGAAGGAGGGAAGCGGCGTGGGGCACGGCGGCAACGGCGTGTGGCGTGGCGGTGCACGACGCGGCGGCGGCGGGGTGCGTTGCGCGGTGGCGCCGACGGCATGGCGCAGCGGCACGCGCACGGCGGTGTGTGCAGTGGGGGCGGGGGCGAAGCGGCGCCGGCGCTCGCATTGGCGGCCGTAGTGGTGGCCGCTGGCAGCGGCGCCAGGGCGGCGCGCAGTGAGGTGCGCCGGCGGCGGAGTTTGCAGCGGCACGGCTGGGGGTGGATGACGGCGGCGGTGAGAAGGGGAAAAGGGGGGGGGGGAGCTCGAGCGCTTGAGCTCGATTCCGGGAAGGTGAGGTGGGGAGAGGCTCGACGCGCCCTTTTATAGGGGGAGGAGGCGCCGGGGAGGCCTCCACGTCGCACTGGCGGCCGTCGAGCCGGCGACGCGTGGAACCGGCCGGGGCGGGAAGGTGACGGCAGCAGCGGGCGTGATTCCGGCCTGGGGGGTGGTCGGCGCCGCACTGCGAGTGCGGTGGCAGCTCGCGGTGCTGCCACGCGCCCCGAGGGAGAATCTCAGCCGGCGGCCGGGGATCGTGTGGCGGTGAGCGGCTGCCAGCGCGGCGGGGAGGAGGAGGGAAGGAGAAGGAAGACGACGTGACGTCATGCCGACGTCGCACGCGTGCGAGCCGGGCCGGAAAGGCGGGAAAGGGGGCGCGGGCCGCGCGCGTATGGGCCGAGCGGGTGGCTGAGCTGGGCCGCTGCTGGCCGGAGGGAAGGGCGCGATGCGGTGGGCCAGGCCGCGGGGAGGGAAAGAGAGATGGGCCACGGGCAGGCCGGGGGAGGGGCGGGAGCGGACGAAGCTGAGAGTTGGAGGGCGGGGGTTGGACCTTGGTGACGGGCCGCGAAGTTTAGTTGGGCTGGAAGCAAGGGGTTCGGCCCATCCATCTTTAAAAGACTTCTCTATTTATTTGAATAGAGATTTAAGTTCAAATTTGAAAAGGGGATTTCAAATTTGAGTAGGATTTTGATGTGGGGCTTGGAATGGATATTACTTTGGGGAATTTTGGTGGGGTTTGAATTAGGACTTAATATTTAAATTAGATTTAAATAGTAAATCCAAAAGATTGGAAAGGGAATTTGAAAGGTCTTCTATGTGAAGAATTAAAGAGAATTTCTAAGCATCCAAATGCAACACACATGCTTAATTTAATGCATGGTTTATTTGAGAAATATGTATTTTGAAATATTGTTAAGAGAGAGATTAGGTTTAAATTGAAGAAAAATTTTGTAAAGCCCAGATTTCTAAATGTCTTAAAAAGTAGGGCGTTACAGGGGAGGCTAATGAGGACATTCCTAGCATTCACTCATCTCCAAATGAAACTAAACTTGATATAGTTGGTCCAATTACAAGGAGTAGAGCTAAACAATTGGGGAAGAAAATTCATTCTCAGGTGAACGCTAACCTTATGTTTAATAATCAGTTTATGTTGAATAAGTCTATGCTTTTGAGTTCTTGTTTCAATGTCATTAGGAATGATGGAGTATATGAACCGGCATGGGATGAAGATGGATTCAAGCCTCGGGACATCTGAACCAAGAAGCCTATGGTGTGCATGAATAAAATGACCGTTCATCACCTTTGCATTATAATGCAACTAGAAGATAGATGACTAACACATGGTCCGAATCCCAAGCTTCACCACGAACAGAATTCAAAGAGTTAGATGGTGTTCTATAAGTGGATGGAAGCGTCTTCAAATCTACTTTCCAACCCATCAAACAGCTCATTATTTGGACTTCCCACTAAAGAGTTATGCCCATTTTAGTAACCGCTGCCAGGAGCTGAAAAGACGCGCGAACCAGCCACGAAATCCACTAGTGCATGCGCATACCGTCATTCACTCAACGATGAATGCCCCTATTTCTATATATATCTTGTACTAGACAATGAAAGGACATATTTTGATTGACTAAATTCAGAATACATAAACTCGCGCAGTTTTGTTTATGCGTGAGTCTTGAGAGGCTTACAACACTTGTTCTTTCGATCCCTGAGGGAATTGTAGAACGCCGAACTGCGCTTCACCTAGTTCGTGCCTTCACGTCTATAGGGCGTGATTGCGTGGGCTGTTTCGTCGGTACGTGGAAGGGTGATTGTTTCGGTAGTTCGTTGCGTGGACAGCCTCACGGTGCGCTGCCTCTTCACCGGGTCACGCAGCGACAATTTATCAAGTTCGCAGATCCTACGAGAAGATCGGCCACGACAACTTGCTACACGTGCTGCCTAGGCGTGTTCATATCCTTATAGTATAGATGGATGATAGAACTGCTCCACTTTGCAGGTAGAAATAAGTGGACTAGGATTGGAATCAGGATAAGCAATCCGGGTACTTGTCTCAAAATGATTCATGGAAGGAGATCTGGCGGACAGCAATTCCAAGAGGTATATTATTTCCTTTATCACCACTGATTGCAAAGCTGGAACGTCGCAGTCGGGAGTTATCATATGGTTCTCGAGAACATCCGCAGCGCATCCAAAGTTCAGAAGTAGGATATCAATAACATGTTGCGGTTTAGGTTCAGAACTATTTCCAACGAATATTCAGTAATCTTCTTTTCCATTCGTTGTGTATATAATAGTTTTATTTTAACGTGATCCGTCTCAACTATTATGAGCAAATTGTTTTCCGACTCGAAATAAATCTCAATCTGTTATTGTATCTATCACAAATTTCTTGCTATATCTTCTTATAAGGCCTCAATCTAGGTGAAAACCGAACAATTAAGCCCTAATGGTAGAAGCCGATATGGAAAATTTCATGTCAACAGTTTTATTTAATAATACCATTCAGCTTCACACCTTATATATACATCCATCATATCGATTCTGTTCATTTACTGTTGACTCAAACAAATACTATCTCATTCTCCATAAGACCAATCAACCAACGTTTATGGCTTTATGCACACGATTCAAGCAGCGTATGGACCGACCAGAGGCCGTCACATCAAACAGCCTATCGAGCAGGGAAGCGGGCCATCCGGGCAGGAGGGGTGTTTTTTGTCCACCTCGCTCATTCAATCCGAAAGCTCAGCGGCAAGTGTACGCCTGAAGCATCGATACGAGATGACAAACAAAAAGCCTGGCACCCATCGTGACCATACAAACTTTCTTATTTTCTCAATAATAATAATAGAGCATGTATGCAAAAAATCAGCCGGCATGCCTGATGCATCATCTTTTTGCACCAACCTTTCTCTGGCAGGCAGCAGGCACTATATATATACCATCCATCCTACCCTTGCCTTCTACTTCAATCCTTGGCTTCTAATTCTATTTCACCCGTGGCCCAGCAGTACTCGACAAACGACAAAAAGAAGCCTTGTTACTTGTTCAATCAATAGCCACGACGTACAGAGTTGGTGAGGCACACAGAAACCATGGGCATCCTGGACCACTTCTCCGATCTCTGCAGCATCACTGAGACGAAGGAGGCCCTCAAGCTCAGGAAGAAGCGCCCGCTGCAGGTGAGTGAAGATTTGTGTTTGTTACTTAAAAAAAAAGATTTGTGTTTGCGTTTCTCGAGCTGTACATCGATGTTGCATAAAAAACACAGCTTTTGAGCTTCTTGATCAACCAAGCTGTTTGTTAAAAACTCCTCTGGGTATCGCAACTGCAGACGGTAAACATCAAGGTGAAGATGGACTGCGAGGGGTGCGAGCGGCGGGTGAAGAGCGCCGTGAAGTCGATGCGGGGCGTGACAAGCGTGGTGGTGAACCCGAAGCAGAGCAAGTGCACGGTGACAGGGTACGTCGAGCCGGCCAAGGTGCTGGAGCGGGTGAAGAGCACGGGCAAGGCGGCGGAGATGTGGCCCTACGTGCCCTACACGATGACCACCTACCCATACGTGGGCGGCGCCTACGACAAGAAGGCCCCCGCGGGCTTCGTCCGCAGCGCGCCGCAGGCCATGGCCGACCCCAGCGCGCCCGAGGTCAGGTACATGAACATGTTCAGCGACGAGAACGTCAACGCGTGCACCGTCATGTGATGTGATGACCGATGATCCCATGAGCTGCCGGCCGGCATGGCAGTGGATATGGCCGTGCATACGCTCCTATGCTGTATGCGTGGCTAGCTCAGAGTGCAAAAAAGGAAATTTGAGCATCTATGCTACTACCAATTTTCCTTTAATGAATTTGTACATGTTAGGTGTATTATGTTTATGCATGCGGTTATTTCAAAAGAAGGCAATAAAGCCAATAGAACGAATGGCGAATTTTGACTCTGTTTTGAAGCAAGAGGAATCTCACTATTTCCGATAAGTTCATGCGTTCCAAACTGGCCTTCCACCTGGCAGCCAGCCTGCCACTACCATTTAAATTGAATCAAATTCTGGAAAAACTAGGTGATTCTTCCGCGCGTTGCTACGGGATTTGATATAGTTTTTTTTATAAACTATGAATCATTGTGGTTGATTAGTTCATCGTAAAATAATGCACTTGTAGAGTAATCCGAAAAGCCATACGAGCTGTCTCTTGATAAAAATCATAAACTTTTATGTTACTTTTGATATGTAAGAAAGAAAATCAGATATACATCTAACGAATAGAAAATGCGCACAAAATTGGTCAGACAATTGGAATAATCCAGAATTCAAGATGATGTGCACCACATAAGTGAGAAATAACAATTAATGCATCTTAGTTGAATATTAATGCATCTTAGTGGGAGATGATGATGTGACTTCATGAGGGTTGAGAGAAATCCTTAGTGGGGATCTCCTATGTAAGTTATATAGATAAATCCCTTTAACATCCAGTATTCGGATGTCAACAAATTCCGTAACCACAAATTTGAAATTTTGAATATGGCACCTACGAAGGAGCATGTTTGTTAGGCTCTCGAGTTTATTTTTTGGTAAAGACTAGTATCCAGCCGGCCGTATTTTGGTCGGACGGAACGGCCGCGGGCATCCACCGCCCGCGTGGGATCCAACAGCCAGACCGCGCCGAATCCCAACAGACACAATACACCGCGTGTGGGGCCCACTAGTCAGAGATTTTTTGGGGGGGCACCTGTTCTCTTCGGCTTCTTCTCTTTCATTTCGCCCCCACCTCTCTCTCTAGGGTTCATCTCTCCCCCGTGACCCCCGGCACCTGCAACCTTGATTCGGAAGGAGTTACAAATCCAAGGCAGAGAAACGATGGAGATTGACATGGGGTCAGTTTTCCTCCATTTTTCTTCGTGATTTCCCCACATCGAGGTCATCTGATTTTCATTTTCCCCTTTTTGTTTGCGAAGGATTCGAGCTGGATAATCACCGTAGAAGAGGCACGGCCGTTCAACAAGAGCTGCTAGTGGGCTTCTCCAAGCGCAAGAGAATCAATCGATCCGCGCTGAGGGGGTCAAGTTCTGGGGGGAGCTCCAAATCGAACGCGGAGAAGCGAAGCAACTTGCTGCGAGGTCAGTTCCCCTTCAATCCCCTCATGATTCCTTCACCGCGTTCATCTGATTTTTTGTTTGGCCCCCTTTTGCTATGCGCAGGATTCGTGCTGGATAGTCACCGTAGCGAGAGGCACGGTTGTCCAACAAGAGCTGGTGCTAGGCTTCTCCAAAGCGCTAGCGAATCAATTGATCCGCGCGCTAGCAGGGGGATTTCTGATGGCGGTGGGAACTGCACGTTGAATGAGGGAAGCAAGGTATTTATGCCCGCGAGGTGACAGGTGAGTTTTGCGTGCCCTTGTTCAATCTGTGTGTTCATTTCTCCCTGATGGAGATTGGCCGCTCATGCTCCTTTTTTCCCAATATGTTCCCTGTGTAGTCAAGCTCCAGAAAATGAATGATGATGTGCTCTTTTTTAGCAATTAGCTAAGATATTTCAGAGCTGGTGCGAGGCTTCTCCCTGTTAATCCAATTGTGATATTTTTTTAGTGTCAACTAAGCAAGGTAGTCTCAATTGTCAGTATTCTACGTCTGTTACACTGATGATGAGTGTAGCGACTCTGTTTCTGTTAGAATTCCCTATTAGAATGCAACAATTTTCTTCTTCTGATGCACCTTTTCAGCAGATACATATTTCTGCAGACTATTGTGTCAAAGCAATTGACTGTATCTAGCATTTTTTTCTTTTTTTGTTGTAGCTATTTGTTCAATTTTTCGTTATAAGGTGCCGCATGAAAGCATGTCTTGACTCACATTTTAAGTGGAATGGTCTGATAACTTTGCACACTACCTTATTGCTTCCATATAACAAGCAGAGAACCAGAATTATGAATTTTTTTAAAACTGCTTTTTGTGTGACAATAGTCGTGTTTAAAATTGTTTTTAACTACTTACAATATCGTATATAGTTGTGTTTCCATTTTAAAAATATATACCCTACATTTGTTTTTCATCAAGTAGCATTCCCATGCATCTGAATTACCTGAAACCATGCACACTCCGCCTGCTGCTTCCATATAACAAGCACAAAACTCTGATTTAGAAAATTCTTGCACAAATGCTAGGCTTCTCCCTGTTAATCCAGTTATGATATTTTTTTAGTGTCAACTAAGCAAGGTAGTCTCAATTGTCAGTATTCTAAGTCTGTTATACTGTAATGATGAGTGTAGCGACTCTCTTTTTTGTTAGAATTCCCTATTAGAATGCAGCAATTTCCTTCTTCTGATGCACCTTTTAAGCAGATTCCCATTTCTGCAGACTACTGTATCAAAGCAACTGACTGTATCTAGCATTTTTTTCTTTTTTTGTTTGTAGCTGTTAGTTCAATTTTTCGTTATAAGGCGCCTCCTCAAAGCATGTCTTGACTCACATTTTAACTGGAATGATATGATAACTATGCACACTACCTTGTTGCTTCCTTATAACAAGCAGAGAACCGGAATTAGAAAAAAATTCTAAACTACTTTTTGTATGGCAATAGTCGCGTTTAAAATTGTTTTTAACTACTTACAATATCATATATAGTTGTGTTTCCATTTTGAAAATATATACCCTACATCTTTTTTTTCATCAAGTAGCATTCTCATGCATGTGAATTGTCTGAAACTATGCACACTCCCCATGTTGCTTCCATATAACAAGCACAAAACTCTGGTTTAAGAAATTCTTAAAACTGCTTTTTATATGACAATAGTCGTGTTTAGTATTGTTTTCAACTACTTACAATAGCGTATACAGTCGCGTTTTCATTAAAAATATATACCCTACATCCTTTTTTTTCCATCAACTAGGATTCCCATGCATCTGAATTACCTGAAACCACGCACATGCCCCTGCAGCTCCCACATAACAAGCACAAAACCCTATTTTAGGAAATTAATAAAACTGCTTTTTATATGACAATAGTCGGGTTTAATATTGTCAACTACTTACAATAGCGTATACAGTTGTGTTTCCATTTTGAAATATAACCAGCTACTTAATACAAATAGGTACAAAATGACTATAGGACAGAAGCATCAATCAAGGCAGCTAACATCATCCAATGAGGTATACCCCTACTAGCCTAAATGCATCCGTCATATGATTTCCTGCAGAAAACAAAAAAAAACATATCTCACTCTCTCAACGTTTGGCTCGCCTTTTCTTTCCAGCCATGATTGTGGTTTTCACATGCTTATGCACGCTGAGCATTGGGATGAATAAGATACACAATTTCCAGGAGAAGGACATGCCAAGCATACGGAAGCTATGGACATACAAGTGGTTAACACATAAGGAGAATGACACAAACTGGATGGAGAAATTGGGTTTGGCATAGGTAACCCCTTGTGTCACATAAGCAGTTTTACCATCTTCCATAAGTATATTAGCAGTATCTACCTAACAATTCAGCTGTGTGTAAAAAGCAACACATATATGACCAAAATACCAGTGGCTAAGTGCCGAATAATAGGTGCAGGTTGAGCTGTAAATATATTAGCACATAGTTTACGCTTTGTGTTTAACAGCAATCTACTAGCGCACATTCTATTTCTGGACACCATACTATACCTACATGTTCACTCCTATAAGTAGTTTAACATATTCCAGTAGGTACATCAAAAGCATCCAGTAAATAAATTAGTTCACTGGAAAAAGCAACACACACCGGGGAAAACAAAATAGCTGTAGGCCCTCCCCCCCCCCCCCCCCCCGCTCTCTCTCTCTATATATATCTCTCTCTCTGCCCCTGTAATCTACTGAGCAGCCACAATCTCTGTCCCTGTAATCTATTGAGCAGCCACAATCTCTCTGCCCCTGTAATCTATTGAGCAGCCACAATCTCTCTGCCCCTATAATCTATTGAGCAGCCACAACCTCTTACCTTCATATGGAACTATCTAAGCTGAACCATAGAACTCATTCATTAGCTGCATAATGCGCCCCGTGGTCAAGTTACATCTATGGAGCATGATAATAAATTCCTTTTCTGCTTGAGGTATTCCCATGTGTGACCTAAGAATTTCTTTAGTGATGGCTTGACAATAAGATCATGGTTGTGTTCAAGTTCAAAATGGATAACTTGCCACCTTTCACCAATGAGATTCAAAACTACCTTTGACTTGCAGTCTGTGTGCCGCATCTTTTCTCTTTTTAGCTTCTTCCCTCCATCCAGCCTTTTTCTCTTCTTTTCTTTACCATCGTCGACAACTTCTTGTTCTGAAACTTCTTCCACTAACTCATTAGAGTCAGAGTCTTCATTTGCCTTTTCTTCTTTCCCTTTCCTTTCATGCCCCTCCCTGTTGCAAAAATAGGCGATTTTGCATTTCTCTCTTGTCATAGTTTTCAGCCTGGTAGTGCCTGTACGAATTGAGAAACCAATCTGCTTTGCAGACATGTTGTAGTACTCTCTCGATTCCGCCTTACTACCAAACGACTGTCCAACATATGGAATTGGTGGCGTAGACCAAACCTCATCAGCGACTTCATTACCAATAACATCAACAATGGTGATATCATCGTCAGCAACTCCAGCTTGGGTACTAGCACCATTAGCTTCACCAGCAGCAACTTCAGGTCCAGTAATAGCACCATTAGCTTCACCAGCAGCAGCTTCAGGTCCGGTAATAGCACCATTAGCTTCACCAGCAGCAAATGTAGCTTGGGCACTAGCACCACTAGCCACCCCCAATGTGACCTGATTCTGATGGATCCCAATCTGCTCATTGACTGCAAAACAATTGTCATCTAGAACTGGCTGATGCAATAAGAAGGATTTCCAGTTGAATCATTTATAAAGTCAAAATCAAATTCTGGGGGCAACTCATTTAAATCCATACTTCTTTTTATTAACCTGCACACATTATCAGTAGAGTAGTCTCTGTACACATAAGCTAAAATAAATGTGCCGATAACATAAGTAACTATGGTACTCTCACAGAAGCAGTTATGTGCTCATATCATATCATTCTAATGTATTTCTTTAAGCAACTTTCATGTATTGACATATATTATCCCTCAAGCTATCATTTAACCCAGTTCTTGCTATGTACTTGCAGATATTAACACAAGCCCCAGAAGTACAGGGAGGTGGGACACAAGTAGTTTGATAGGCATGAAGCATATCAGGGGAGGACCTATGGAAGCTATTTTGCACTAATCTGAAATCAATCCCCCAGCAATATGATCTGATAACATCCAAAAAACAAGCAGGCAAAAAACCTGAAAACCCTTTTTTCTGTGTGCCAATGCGATCTGCCTGATATGCTTCTGTGGTGGATTAGTTGATCTACTTTTCTCTCGGGTGTCTCCAGATATTCTTTTTGCTTTTCTTCCCCAAATCCTTTGTGGTTTCGTCTCGCTGCCTGCCGCCGCCTCCTTTTTTGCGGCTGGTAAGCTAAGCACGAGGAAGATCTGCTTCCTCTCCTGTGATTTTTTGCTTTTCTATAGGGTGGGGACGGATCGGAAGCGGGGAGCCCATGCGCGGTTCGGGATCGGAGTCAGCAACGTTTTATTGCGCACGACGCGCTGCTTTTTTGCCGCCAGAAACAGAAAAGGAAGGTCCAACCGTGACGAGACCTATCAAATGCTGATTATTACTAAAATCGGAAAGGCCGTCCGACCGGCCTAAAATACGGCTGGCCGTAAGTTAGCCGCGTCCTTATTTTTTTAATTGGAGATAGTTTGGATTTTGTATCGATGATGCTTGTTACACGATATACCTCTTCTATGTAAAAATCCCACAACTAATAAAATTAAAGTTTTTCTTCATGCACGTTGTGATCTTCATCTGTCGTCACGACTTTTCGATTTGGCCCTCCCCGCTACGTATTTTGGGACATCCAATTTTCTTCGTCCGACAGCCTACTTGCTCAACCAACCTCCCCCCCCCCCCCCCAACAACAACAAACACACCCCCATCCGCGCTGCGGCTCTGCCCTTGGCCCCTATCATGTGTCGCACTCAGACGCTCCCTTCCACTTACCGTAACAGCCCAAGATTAGCTTGATATTAAGCATGTCATCATGACCATTATTAAGCATTGATCATGATTTAAGTTGCACTTAAAACTTACTAATTATCGGGCTAAGCCCAATATTCTGCGCATCGGCGGACAGTCCGCTCGGCCACACCGGACAGTCTGCCGCACACGTCAGCACGACCAGCTAGTTAGCTATGACTGAGTCAAACCCAAGCCACATCACCTAGGGCTTCCACGCCCATTGGACAGACTGTGCGCTAGTCCCTTGCGTGTCGCCGGCTTAGAATTTGACTGACACGTATCCCTTCGCGACCCCACTTGTCAGGCCACCTCCTCAAGTCCAGCTGAGCTATCTCAGTTCTCTCTCTTCCTCCCACTCATCCAAAACACTTCCTCTCTCTTCTCCCTCAATCCATGGATGATCCCCCATAGCTCTCCTCCATTGAAGCCCCCAACCTCGCCGGAACCTCGCAGGAGGACGGCCGGAGCTTGACGCCGGCGGACGGAACCACTTCGACATCATCTTCTTACTTGGACATGGAGAAAAGAGCTTCCCCAAACCTTCTTCCTCCATCTACTTCCTCTTCCCGGAGCTCAAGGCTAAGGACGAGCCCAAGCTTCACCAACGTCGCCCTACATAAAGTTGCGGCACCTCACCGGAACTGTGCTCGATGCCAGTGAGCTATCTCCATCCCCAATCAATTTCCATTGCCATATTCTACTTGAGACACCCCAACTCATACCTTTTTGCAGCAACCAATACAACTTAGTTTTATCTGTCCTTTTATGACCCATCTCCTCGATAAAATCATCAATCCGTAGTAATGACCAGGAATTAGAGTCACAATGGTCAAACAAATCAACCTTGTTAGCTATATATGTCCTATTGCTTCCAGATCCACAGAAAAATCCACCTGACTGCATCTATTGGAATATTAGGCAATTTCAGTAGTGATTTAATCCAAAAAAAGATAAACAACATGTCTGTGACATCAGACATGTGCACGTGTGATCCAGGTATGATGAACATATAGAGAAAAACAACCATCATGATTTTGATCCATACCTTTACTAAAGCAATGGATACATACCCAGCGGCAGAGCCGGATGCACTAGTTGTAACACCCTAAAAATGCTTTTCTTGAATTAGTAATTAAATTTGCCTTTTTATTAAAGTGCACATAATTAATATAGGGGAAATAAAACTTTTTGAGGAATTAAAATCAAATATAAGGCTTACGAACATTCTTGTTGCATTCATGCTGGGCATATATTTTTGTTTGAGTGGTTTGGTTGCTCTCTTTTCTTTCTTTTTCTCTTTTTCTCCGAAGTCCAAAAAACCCCTTCTCCTTTTTCCCTTTCCCCTTTTTCCTCCTTGGCTAGCCCAGCCCGCCAGCGCGCCGCGCCCCCGCTCGGCCCAGCTCGCTCGCCCGCGCCTCGCCTCTGCTTCGTGGGCCGCAGCCCACCAGCACCGCGCCCGCACCCTTCCGCTCGCCCCGCGCGGCCCAAGCGCCAGCCGCGGGCCCCGCATGTCAGCCCCCACCTCCCGCCGCCGCCGCACCGAATCCCGGGTCGGACTCGAGTCCGACGCGCCGCTGTGCCGCGTCCGACCCGGCTTGGCGCGCACGCCTTGGCCGCCCCTCGGCCTATTTAAGGCCCGCCGCCACCGCCCGCGCCCCCCTCTTTTCCCCATACCCTAGCCGCCGCCAAGCGCCGCCGCAGTCACCCGAAACCCTAGACCGCCGCCGCTCGTCGTGATAGAGCTGAAGTGCCCGATCTTTCGGTGAGTGCAGGATAATTTGATTTGGTGGAAGTCGACCCTCACGATCCGACTACGACGAGCGAACCCGAAGCGCCAATGCAATCGCTGAACCAACTCCCTGTGGTTACCGACCCTGTTGCAATCAAGATCAGAACTTCCTGTACGCAATCAAAGAACGAACAAGAAAAAGAAGGCGAGCAATCTTAATATCACTCGAAGGTGGAGTTCTGAATCACACGAGGACAACACGTATTTGTGCGTGTTTGGTGTAGCTAAAGCTAGATGTAAAACAAAACTCGAGGATGATAATGACAGTTATAGGGTTTAATAGCACGGCCACAAGGGAGTTGGGGTCGTGCTACAACCCTAGGATGTGTCCCTAATGGACCCAACTCGATACACGGCCCATTGGGCCAAAATAAGGTGGCGCAGCACCTTGGACAGAAAACAGTCCGATTCAAAATGACAATTGCAGCCGCCTCGGTGAAGATATGAAGGTGAATCTGGATCCATCTGAAAGTAGACTTGATAAGCTTTCCATCAAGTACTTGATCGCCCATAACGGAGTCCGGATGAAGTCGTGGCGGCCGTCACAAGTTGACGTTCGTGCGCAGTCCGAATCCAGCCACATATCCTTCATTCTTTAGCACCATGACGTAGTTCAACTCTCTTGCACGAGCCCGAGTGATTGGCCCTGAAGGTGGTGCTTGGGGTGAAGGTGCTGCTGGTGTAGATGTACTGGTGATGTCCTCATCATCCTCCCCTTCTTGAACTGAAGTCGTCCTCGACGGCAACTCCTCATCCTCGCCCGCATATGGTTTCAAATCTGCAACATTAAAACTAGTGGAAACACCAAACTCCGCAGGCAGGTCAAGGACATAAGCATTATCATTAATCTTGGTTAGCACTTTAAAAGGACCAGCAGCACGAGGCATTAATTTAGAACGACGCTAAAGTAGGAAAACGATCCTTCCTCAAATGCAATCAAACCATATCACCGGGTTCAAAAGTAACATGTTTTCTTCCTTTACTACCAGCAACTTGATACTTAGCATTAGTAGCAGCAATGGTTTGTTGTGTTTGTTCATGTAGGTTAATCATATGGTCAACATGTTCAACGGCATCAATATGTGGGGCGTCCACAGCATCAAGCGAAAATAAATCAATAGGCGCCCGAGGAATATAACCATAAACAATCTGAAAAGGGCACATCTTTGTAGAAGAATGTGTTGCATGATTATAAGCAAACTCAACATGAGGTAAACAATCTTCCCAACGGTTCAGATTTTTATCCAAAACATCCCTAAGCATGGTTGACAAAGTTCTATTGACCACTTCAGTTTGTCCATCAGTTTGTGGGTGACAAGTTGTGCTAAACAGCAATTTAGTGCCTAATTTGTTCCAAAGAGATCTCCAAAAGTGACTTAGAAACTTAGCATCACGATCAGACACAATTGTTTTAGGAACACCATGTAAACGAATAATCTCCCTAAAGAACAATTCAGCAACATGACTAGCATCATCAGTTTTATGACAAGGAATGAAATGAGCCATTTTAGAGAATCTATCAACAACCACAAAAATGCTATCCCTCCCCTTCTTAGTTCTAGGCAATCCCAAAACAAAGTCCATAGAAATATCAAGCCAAGGTAAAGTAGGGACAGGCAAAGACATATACAAACCATGGTTGTTCAAACGTGATTTAGCCTTTTGACATGTAGTGCATCGTGCAACCAAGCGCTCAACATCAGGACGCATCCGAGGCCAAAAGAAGTGGGTGGCCAGCACCTCAAGCGTTTTGTAAACGCCAAAATGTCCCATTAGTCCGCCTCCATGAGCTTCCTGTAACAACAAAAGACGAACCGAGCTAACTGGAATACACAGCTTGTTAGCGCGAAACAGGAACCCATCCTGCATGTGAAATTTCCCCCATGGTTTACCAGTCATACAATGTTTATAAGCATCTTTAAAATCATTATCATCGACATATTGATCCTTCATAGTAGTGTAAACCAAAAATTTTAAAATCCAATTGTGACAGCATATTATATCGGCGAGACAAAGCATCAGCAATCACATTGTCCTTCCCGTTCTTGTGTTTAATGATGTAAGGAAAAGACTCAATGAATTCTACCCAATTAGCATGACGACGGTTCAGATTAGTTTGGGTACGAATATGTTTTAAAGCCTCATGATCAGAATGGATTATAAACTCACGATGCCAGAGATAGTGCTGCCACGTTTGCAAAGTACGCACTAAAGCATAAAGTTCTTTATCATAAGTAGAACTATTTCAAACTAGCACCGCTTAATTTTTCACTGAAATAAGCAACCGGTTTTCCTTCTTGTAACAGAACAGCACCTAACCCAATACCACTGGCATCACATTCGACCTCAAATATTTTACCAAAATCAGGCAATTGCAAAAGAGGAGCATGTGTTAACTTATCTTTCAATGTAGTGAAGGCGAGCTCCTGGGAATCAGTCCAAGTAAAAGGCACACCTTTCTTTGTAAGCTCATGTAGAGGTGCTGCAATAGAGCTAAAATCTCGTACGAATCGACGGTAGAAACCTGCAAGCCCAAGAAAACTCTGAATCTGCGTAACCGTCGTCGGTGTAGGCCATTCCCGAATTGCATCAATCTTGCTGCTATCCACCTCAATACCCTGTGGAGTAACAACATAACCAAGAAACGAAACACGTTATGTGAAGAAGATGCATTTTTCCATGTTAGCAAACAAGTGAGCTGCATGCAACGCATTAAAAACAGCTACGCAAATGTTCTAAATGCTCTTCCATAGACTTGCTGTAAATTAAGATATCATCAAAATATACAACAACAAACGAACCTATGAAAGGCCTGAGAACTTCATTCATCAAATGCATAAAAGTGCTGGGAGCATTAGTCAAACCAAATGGCATAACCAACCATTCATACAAACCAAATTTAGTTTTAAAAGCCGTTTTCCATTCATCGCCCAATTTCATTCGAATCTGATGGTAACCACTACGCAAATCAATCTTAGTAAAAATAATGGCACCACTAAGCTCATCTAGCATATCATCAAGGCGTGGTATAGGATATCGATAACGAATAGTGATGTTATTAATAGCACGACAATCTACACACATACGCCACGATCCATCCTTCTTTGGAACAAGTAACATTGGAACGGAGCAAGGACTAAGAGACTCACGAATGTACCCTTTGTCAAGCAACGCCTGGATCTGGCGCTGAATCTCTTTCGTCTCGTCGGGATTTGTGCGGTACGGGGCACGATTCGGAAGCTGTGCGCCGGGAATGAAGTCGATCTGGTGCTCAATGCCACGAAGTGGAGGTAGTCCCGATGGTAAATCTTTGGGAAAAACATCAGCGTACTCCTGCAAAATGTTAGCAACCGCAGGGGGAATATCCAAAGATGGTACATCATCAAGTGAAACGAGCACACTAGAACATACAAGTGCATAACAAGGTAGCTCATCAACACAAAGATCAACAAAATCAGCACGTGTAGCAAATAAAACAGGCGCATTCAACTTGATTTCAGAAGGTGATGGTACAAGTTGTTTAGCATTTTTAGCGGCTCGAGCAAGGTCATCTTTAACAATTTGTTCAGGTGTCATGGGATGTATAATTATTTTCTGACCTTTAAACATGAGAGAATAATGATTCGAACGACCATGATGCAAGCTATCAGTATCATATTGCCAAGGTCTACCAAGTAACAAAGAACATGCCTCCATAGGAATAACATCACAATCAACAAAATTAGAATAGGCACCTATGGAGAACGGAACACGTACCGACTGTGTTACTTTAATCTTTCCACCATCATTAAGCCACTGAATATGATAGGGATGCGGATGCTTACGGGTGGGTAAGGACAACTTCTCTACCAGCGATGTTCCAATCTTTCACAAGTGGTACCTGTGAAAGATTGGAGCAGCGATTGCCTGGAGAAACAAAAGTCTGCTCGTCGTAGGAATATGTGTAGTTCTGGGTAGGCTGCACTCAAGCGGCCACGATCAAGACCCCCGAAGGGGTATGACCCCGGTCCACCGTGGACCAGTGGACCGCGTCCACGGTGCGGTCCACGGCCGGTCCACCGCGCCACCGCCCAACGTCAGCGCTGACGCCAGCGGCCGTCAGCCGCCGTCTGCCACTTTGCACGAAGGCCCCTGAGCTTTCCTGCTTTTACGTTTCAGTCCAGCGCAGTTCTAGTTTTCTCGCGATTTTGTCCTTTTTCTTGCAGATAGGTCCCTGTTAGTTTTAGTTTCTTGCCAGCAAGTCCCTATGGCTCGTTTTAAGCATAGTTTTCACGTTTTATCTCCGTTTTGGGTGATTCTCACGCTCATGTGTTTGTAGAAAAGCGTAGAATAGATTTATAGTTTTCTCTTGCTCTTTTGTTGATGTTTGGTGTACTGTTCTAATAGAGTAACTTTGCTTGCAAGTATTAGCTAGTGTGGTGATTGTGTGGTGATTGCGTGACCAGCCGGTGAGCCGTTCGAGTTCGTGGGCGGCCAGGAGTTCGAGGAGCAGGACTTGCAGCTGCAGCCAAGCTTTGAGGAAGGCAAGTATAGCATGGACAATTCTTGCTACCTACACACCTTTAAATTACATTCATACATATGCATGCGTCTAAATTGGTTTACCTTAAGGCTGTTCCTAGTCCTTTATTCATGTACCTTGTTATCCCGGGTTAATGCATTCATGGGTAGTCTTTTGCTAAGCGCAGCTACATCACTTTTATTTAACTGTTAATCATGACTTAATGGTTCACTTTAACTTAATGGTAAAACCTGCTTTTTAGCAACATGGTTCAGGGAGCTAGAGCTTTGCTTCGTGTATGCTCAAGTGTCTCTCCGTAAAGTCCGGTTCTTAAAGCGGCAACCCAGGAACATGTCGCCACTACCGGAACTATTATGGCTCTGGTCTTGGTCAAGTATCTCGTACGTCTCTAGCTTACCAGTGGTTACCGTTAGGCGTGTTGGGGAATATGGGAGCGAGTATGGTTCGATCCACCGAGGACGGTCTCCCTTACGCTCCGGGATCCGTTGGCTAGGTCTCATTAGGCCCAGTCCCGTGTTGGGAGCATCTTACCTGCGCTCTGGACGCTCCGCATGTTGCGCATGTTGTGCTTTGCGCTCCGGACGCCATTGACCCGCATGGTGTTTGATCCGTGGGCCTAAGTCAATCTCGGTGCCGAGGGTCATGCTGCCCATATTGTACCAATGCGGCTACTGTGTTTGTTAGGGTGTCTTGGGAAAAAACCTCGTAGCGTCCCTATGCCTTCACACCTCGGAAGTGTGAGTTGTGCGTGGTTGGGTGCAAAGCTTCTTTGAGCTTTTACACGACCAGTGGTTAAAAGTGAAACCTCTGCAGAGTGTACATCTATCATGATAGTCATGCTCACGGTCACGAGCGGCCTGGATCCTTTTTGATTAGAAGATGAAGTTGATGATGCTCTATGGTTCTATGTTGCTTACATCTTTAATGGGGTTACAACTGGGAGTTCTTAAACACTTGTAGTAACTAGGAGAATGATAAAACGAACCAACTAAAAGTGCTAAAGCAGTAAACCCGAGTCAGTCTTTTAGCCTTGCATAAACTCCTGTTATACTTGCTAAGTAAGATGAGTTACTTACACTTACCAACAATCAACAAAATCCCGGACGGGTAACAGATGGAGCAGTGAATGAAGAGCCGTTTGTAGACTTCCCGGAGGATCTCCCCTACTTCTGAGCTGCGATCAACCAGTCGGCGTCCCTGTGGGATTGAGGCGCCATTCGTCTTTAGTTGAGAACATTAATAAATAGACTTCTGCTGTGTTATTTGTGTAAGACTATGTCTTTGTGTTAAACTTTGGATGTAAAACTATTTTATTCGAGCATTGTGTTCTTTGAGATCCATATTAGTAAGTTGTATGTGTTATGTGGACGTCCTGGGCACACATATGGCAGCATTCTGGTTTTGTGTAAATCTGGGTGTGACACTAGTCAACATAGTGCATGTCGATGTAGTCGTCCCGCTTGGTGCAGTGCTGAGATGTAGCTGTGTCGATCACCACCGAGATGCCGGAAAGAAGGGGATGAAGCGAGCAGTCTTGTCTCTTGCGGACACTTCCCAAAAATGTGATTGTCGGCCTTCACCCGAGCAGATGAACTTGCAGATAACACTCGTTTCGCAGACCTGCTCTTCCAGTACTTATGCGCGCAAGAACTGGAACAGGGAGAGCTATTGCTGCAGAAGCCGTGGATTGCAATGCGAACCGAAAATGGGAACCAAGATTGGAAGCCGGGATGAGCCTTTTATACATCAGCAAGGAGACCAACACAGGGGTGGAGATCAACTCAAGAGACACCGGAGTAAATGCTCACGGGAGAAACTCCCAACATCAACATCATGACATAAACTCCAGTAATCTCTCCATTACAATTGAAAACTCCACTCCCATAACTTCCACTTTAACCCAACGTTAAGACTGGAAACTCCCAAAAATTACTCATCTTTATTTGGCTTGAGTAGACCAGCGGCATTGTGTCAGGCACAAACATGAGCATGGCACCGTATATTATATGGGTCACCGTCCATTCAAAATTCCATATGGTATTAAACCATACGTGCACAATATTTAATACATGTCTTAGAATTATTATTAAATATTATATTGGTCAAGTCCATAAAATATCTAACAGCATCTCAACACTGAATTCATCATAATTAGGCACTATGTAAGGCGTTTACTAAGGAGACGCGGGTTAAGAGTCATAGGAGACGTGGTTTTTTTGCGTCTCCAAATTTACGTCTCCTTTTACAAGTCCTAGGAGACATGAAAAAACCGCGTCTCCTATAAGAACGGGTCATTGGAGACGTGTTTTTACCAACCCGCGTCTCCTATAATGAGGGTTATAGGAGACGTGGATTGACAAAACGCGTCTCCTATAAGTGTTATAGGAGACACGTTTTACGAATCTGCGTCTCCTATGAGGGGGTCATGGGAGACGTGGGTGGGCAACTCGTGTCTTCTATGTTAAATTAAAAAAAAGAAAAGAAATGAAAAAGGAGGACAAAATATACTCTTATCTACATCACAAATACATAAATTTTATTCATTCTTTACATCACAGATTCACATACTTTGTCCACTATATACATTACAAATGCAGTCCTAATCCATCACTATCTAAAGTCACAAATAATGTAATGCCCTACTTCCAACGAGTAATAGCTTTTGGTAAGCATGAGCTCTTGAGATACAAATAGCCGAACAAACACTAGTAACAAGCTAATCCAAAGGAAAAAAATTAAGCTAGAACTACCAGCAAACGTGCAGGCAGCTACAATAACTGAAACAAGCCAATTAATTAGTAGAAGTTGCTTGAGCTGCTCTAAAAGAGAAACATAAATGAACTGAGAAGCCATTGTGCACTTCAAGAGACAAGCACTAATCAAGGAACGAGCTACTTGTTTACCTAGTAAATGAAACATCACTTTTGTACACTAACATGCAAGTTTTCCTATTTCAGTAAGTAATATCACACAGATAGCATACCTCACATCTTTCTAATAGATTAGCACATACCTCCACTGAACCATTTCTTTTGCTCATTCCAAATGTGAACTCAGTCGCCATGTGCAATAACTTTAGTCTGTAACAAAAAAAAACTTTGAATCTTGAAATAACAATTTGAACATGATACAATTCCACTTGCATTGTACATAAGATACCTTCACAGAAGCACAGACAACCTCTTATCTAGGTCCACTAACATTTACTCGGTTATAACTTGTATGAGATAACCTCCTGATCATCAACCTGCATCAGAGAGCAATCTAGAATTAGCAATCTGTAGATTATTTGGATTTAGAAACCCATAAGATGATTTTGGAATACAATAGTTTTAGCAATAGGGAAATAAGGGAAATAGTTTTAGCTATAGGTTGGGAGTAAACTGCATACGAATGAGACCTCGAATGGAAAACATTATCTTACATATATGAATGCCATTATGCAGTACTGCAACCAATGGGAAAATCGAAAAAGTAGACCTACTATGCAACAGGAGACTCAAGAGCTTCAAAATTCTTGTACAGGTCCGACTGTTTCAAGGATAAGACATTTGTGACTATCCTGCTTCAGCTCAGCTTCCAAAAATTTCAGCAAGATTTGCGTACCTAATAAAACTATTCCTTCTCAAGAGTTAATCATTTGCGAACTGTGAACGCTGCACTTCAGGTAATGCCAGTTGAGCGTTCAACCCACTGTGAACACCATGATATCTAAAATGGGTCAGAGAAAGAATATTCATTACTTCACCAAGCAAACAGGAAAAAGATCAAACACTGAAGTACGACATTGCTATGCATCAACATTGAAGTCTTCAAATAGTAGGATTACTGCTGGAGCATACAGAGGCAGTTAAGTTGTAGAAAGTGGTAGACTAATGCCTCATCTGTGACAGAAAAACAAAATAATGTTGCAGAAAATAAACTAAGAAGATAGTATGTATCGGGAGATCAAACATTTGTTACATGTAATGACTAGAAGATCACCTTGGCCTAAAATCATCCAACAAATTCAACAGAGAGATGTTGTGGAAAATGAAGCTGCATGAAGGGAGAAAGTATAAGAAAAATGATGGCACTGAAACCTAAGGATATGCTGCATCACAATGTGAAGTGCATACTGTGTAATCTTTACTATGCATTTCTCGACATTTGCCTGATAAAATTGCATCAAGGTAGTTTTTCTCTATGATGGAAACATAGAGAAGTTGCACTGCTAGACGGATTTAAATAAAAGCTAGCAAAATTGGAAGCAGATTGCGCAAAAGATTAGACCAAAGATTAATAAGAAATGGAGGTTACCATCTGCATGGGTGGCAATACTGACAATAGACCCAAGTGTCATGCAGATCTGCATAGCCATCTACCCATCTGCATAAATTAGTAACTAGGTTTAATATAATCAACTTACCAATAAGGCAACTAGTTTAGTCAGCTGAACTTTTGAAGATATATCATCAAAAGCTGATCATGGCCTGCACAGCCACCTCCATGAATTATCATAAACAATCTTCAGAATCAACATTCTCACCTCTATATTTTTTTGGTAGTACAGCTAAGGTAGTCCTCACCTTCCTGGTGTAAGTTTCATGTTCATGCAGCATAGCAGAGAGGGATTTATGTACTTATGACAAATAATGGACAAACCCATATCTCATTATTGAAAGATTTGCAGTTAGGCATTAGAAACTCATCTTAATGATCTCATAAACAAACAATGATCCTTAGCACTATCAGATGCAGCAGGGACAGGTGCTACTACACAAGAATTGGAAGCAATTACAGAGCAGATCCTTATCACTAAATAAACATCATGTGACAGTTTCAGTTTAGTTCTTGCAACGTCTTTAGTCATGACTAAGTGCTACACCAAATCAAAATTTTCAAATGCATGTTACTTATTGCATTTATTTTAAACAAAGCACTCCAGTCATTACTGCTATACAAGCTATGTATTGGCTAGTTCACAAAAGCCTGGAAAAAATCCATGAAAAACTAAGCATGCACCTGCAATGCTACAATGTTGGCTCCAATGAGCAGAAAAGTAGCAGGAAGGGAAGGGGAAGGGGAGGGAGAGCGCTCACAGGTGGGAGATGTCGGTGGCGACGAGGATGTAGTCTCATCATCTCGGAGGTCGTCGAAGCCGAGCGTGGGTGGGAGACATCAGGGAAGGGGAGGGGAGCTGCTCGAAGCCAGCACGGGCTCGGCCCCCTCCGGCGTCGTCACCGGGTCTCCATCTTAGGGGTCATGGGCGCCGCAGCACGGGCGAAACCCTAGATGTGAAGGGGAAGGGGAGGTGCGGCCGAAGATCAAGAACTGAAGGTGCGGCCGGGGCTGGGGCCGGAGCCGCCGCTGCCGCCGGCGGCCTCAGATCTGGATCTTGCCCGCCCTCGTGCCCTCCACCTAGGGTTAGGAAGGAGCACATGGTGGTAGGGAGGGAGTGAGGCGGCCACGGGGTGAAGCGGCCGCGTCGGGATGAGATGGCGACGGCGGCGGCGTGAGTTGGCGACGGCGGGATCGGGTAGAGAGAAGGGGGAGAGGACATGAGACAGATGGTAGGGGGAAGGGGCGACAGGCGTGAGGACGGACATGAATCAGACTGAACGCCAGTTCATAAAAAATTTCAGGTCCGAGAATCCGGAATGGTGACACGTTTTTTCTTTGTGCCTCGCCGCGTCTCCCAAAGATCACGGGAGACGTGGATTCTTAGCCTGCGTCTCCTTTTACCTCCGTCGTCTCCCATAACATACTTATATTATGGGAGACGTGAAGTAACAATCTGCGTCTCCTATATGGGCATACGGGAGACGCGGGTTGTCTGCCTAGAAATATGGAAGACGCGGCCATAGAACCTGCGTCTCCTTTGCTTGAAAGGAGACGCGGGTTAAAACCGCATCACCTATATGTGTGTCTCCTTAGTTGAATTTTTACATAGTGAGGGCCTGCATATCATTGGGGCACAAAATTATTGGGTGCAATAAGGACAACATATCACATACGGATCAAATTGATTGTAGATTGAAGTCACGATGCAGGCGAGGCGGGTTGCGGACGTCCGCAAGGCCACGACGCTCGCCGCAAAGAAATCATGCGGGTTGGTGGCTGTCCGCTAGAATTAGCGCGGTGATCGCAAACGTTACGCGGGCTTTGCGGTAGACACAGAGAACCCGCAGCGGTATTAGCTAGCTTTCTTGCCTAGACACGGAGCACTTCATTATTTGAATGCCCACTCAGTCTGTTGCTTCCACAAAATTAAAATAGCAGAACCGTGCAATCAAGAAAGAACGAAGGCAGGACTACACTACACACCCAGAAATTCAATCAAGGAAGGACGAAGGCAGGACTTGACCCAGAACCGTGCTGCTAGATAAACATGCCCGGTCAGATTTAGACTATAAAAGAATTCAGAATACATTATAGTCTCGTTGCAATTAAATTATGCAGGATCAAAGATAAACCAAGAACAGATAGCTTCTTTCTTTGGCACGTCAACTGAACAAGGATAACAGATCCTCCAAATAGTATGGTTCCTTAGCTAAACTATTGAAATAGCTCCAGACGCCTTGTTTCTTTATATCTGGGAAGTTCAAAAGCAGTTTCAATCAGAAATGTATGTATGTAGTGGGAATAAATCTTGCACCTAAGGCTAAACCAGATTTCACAAAAATGCAGTCATGTAAGAGTTCAGCAAAATTTAACCTGTTCAATGTAGTATTGATCCTCATTGTCGTCTATGTCCTCTGCCATCTTAAAGTTGGTATATCCTGAAATAACATGAAGAGAGGTGAACATCCTTTAGCATCACACAATTACTTGAATAAGCATGCTATTAAGTACAATTAACAAAAAAAAGTGTACCTTCCGCTCTCAACCAGTCCTGCAGGCATATTAATGCCTCAACATTCTTGCTAGTCAGTCGGCTCCTATAGTCACTAATCACTCTCCCACTAGTTGAGAAGGCAGACTCAGAAGCTACAGTTGTTGCAGGTGCTGCAAATATATCTCTTGCCATACATGGAAGTATAGGATATTTGGTAGAATGCATCATCCACCATTGCAGGATATCAAATTTCTTTTGCAGAGGGAAGAGATCATCTTGCAAATATACTTCTAGCTCTGTTTTCGCTGCATTCCTTCTTTGTGCTGCAAGGTGTTTTTCCCAATCTGCCCAGGGGTTATCTTCATCAGCCGTTTGGACATTGGATTGTTGCTGATAGCTGGTACTGGAATCAAGTGTTTGTGATGAATAGGCAGAAAATAGATCATTTATTGTTGACTTAACTTTTGCAGTGTATGTTGGACCTTTATCACCAAAACCAGCATCCACACGAAACGCCACGAAATTGAACTTAAATCTGGGATCTAGAACGACAGGCACACAAATCTGCACGTAGGACAAGTCCCAATACGTCTGAAACTTTGCTTTCATTTTAGTGGCCATTGCTGCAATTGATTGATCTTTATTTGAAGCCTCCATCTCTATCCTTTCTTTTACCTTCCAAAGAACATGAAAATATTGGTGGCTGGTTGGGTACAGTGAACCTGAAACCACATTTGTGGCATCATAGAAAGGCTTAAATATTTCACAGAGAAGATCTGCCATTTTCCATTCATCAGGAGAAGGCAAGTCCATATAGCAGAGGTCTTGTGTGTCCAAAGTTTCAAAAGCTATCATGTACTCCTTTGCAGACAAAAGCATCAAGTACGTTGAATTCCAACGGGTTGGAACATCAAGACATGGCCTCTTTTCATTTGACAGTCCCAATTGTGCAATGATATCCTCAAATCGCTGTTTGCGTGATAGGCCACTTCTGATATACTTTATGCTATCTCTGATGTGAGTAGTGACACCCTCAATTAGTTTCAACCCATCTTGTACAATGAGGTTCAAGACATGAGCTGCGCAGCGCATGTGAAGCATATTTGCATTTCCTTCAAACAACTGCCTTTCCTTTAGATTTTGTGCCAGATAACCAACCATCTTGTTATTATTCTGCGCATTGTCCAATGTGATGCTAAACACCTTCTTGTCAAATTGCCAATCTTTTAAGCTCTTCAACAACGCATTGAACATTGTAAGGCCATCGTGAGGTGAAGCCACAACACTAAAACTGATTATTCTCTTTTGCAGCTTCCACTCCTTGTTAATAAAGTGACAAGTAACACAAAGGTAACCCAGGTTCTGTTTTGAAGTCCAAAAATCTGCTGTCAGGCCCACCCTTGAATCTGAGTCCTTGATAATTTCCCTAAGGGCTGACTTGCGATTCTCAAATGAACTTACAACGTCACCGACAACCGTAGTTGTAGAAACTATCTCAAACCAAGGGTCCAGAGTAGCAATGAATTTCTTAAAGGGTTCATGTTCCACTAGACTGAATGGCAACTCTTGCAATACTATGAAGTTGACCATTGCTTCACGTGAGACTTCCTGGTCAAATTTCCAGTTTTTTAAGGCCATTGCATCAGGAGATAGTGATTCTTTCCTAATACTCTCAACCATTTGATTCATTCTGATCCGTTCCTTGCACACTTCCAAATGCCTATGACAGGCGCTTCTACCATTCTCTCGGTCAGCGGCAAATATATCCAAACAATGATGACACTGAGCTTGTACAATTAAGTTTCCATTATAAATTGGATCAAAGTCTTTCCATACAGAAGATCTGAGTTTGCGCCTTTCAGTTGCCCTTGGTCTTGATGCGCCTATACCATAAATATACCTAAAATGAGTTTGCAGCTGAGAAGGAGATCTACTAATGAAAGATGCAAAAATATTCAGGCTACTATCCTTGCCTAAGGTAAGAATGTGCTCAGACATTAATTTAACTTTTGGCACAAATGATACTCTCTAGGCCCTTGTCAGCATTTGCATATAGTCGCATGTCAAAATTTTATAAGATCGCAGAACTCAAAATGGTAACGATTGAATGCTGACAGGTCGTCATGCAAGTCTTGAATGATATGCTCATGATTAGAAAGTTGCAAACAGAAAGTAGATAAAAATGTTGGTAACGATCAGAGGTAAAATTTAATCTACATTGCGTACTTGTAGAATACTTTTGCTGGTAGCTATCAGAGGTAAATTTGATGTAGACTTGTAATATAAAAAAATCTTATCTTAGATTTGTGGAATTTGAAGTGTGACAACATAGAAATATTTCCACTCCATGGAAAACTATCACTTCAGAAATTTAATTCAGCTAGTTGAATCTAACCTTGAGGTGGCTGTGGAGATGATGATGAAGATCCCTCCAGTACAGCTGGTGGTAGTCCATCCAGAGAAGTCAAGTGTATTTGTCGAGAGTGGCTGGTCCTAGGTGACAGCAACCGCCTCTTCAGTACTGGTGACTTCACAATTGATGCATTCGAACCGGAGGCCTTCTTTCGCTTTCTCGTTGAGGCCTTTCTTTTCACCAATAAGGACTTCATCTCAGCCACACTTCTCAAAGCTGAAGCTCCTAGCTGTGTTTGCATATTATGCTGCCGTCCTGCTTCTTGAGCAAGCTGGTCTCCTTGCGCAATCTCAGATGATGGTGGGTCAGCCATGAATGAAAACCTTCGGTTGCTTCTACATGTGGAAAAAACATAAACCATTGAAGAACTTAGCAACATAAATACATAACACACAGAATTACAAAGTCATTTGGTGCAACAAAACATAATGCTGACAGAAGTTCTAATTGGAAAATCTCTTACCATAAGTACTGAATATACAGCACACGGCTACTTGACATGCAAATCAATATTGAAGCAATACTGCTAAGACTAACTAGGAGTTGTTTATTTCATATGCCTAGCAAGTACCAACCAATGTACTGTGAAACGAACATAATATATATGCAAACCAATGCAGTACAGAGAGCACTTTGAAACAATATCAGGCTCGGCACAAGATGATCAGAACAGAGTAAACAATCTGGCCGCAGAAGAGATCCTAGTGCTTAGACGCACATCATGACAACAAGAACAGGACCAAAAGAAAAGCAATATAGCAAGCACACCACAAGTACAAGTACAGGGCGCTTACGACATACACATACCAGCTGGTGAGGAATCCTTAGGGGAAAAGGAAGGGGTTAATTGGATCCACACCATTACAATTTTTAGCTTTTGAAGCCACACCACTACTATTTTCTTTATAGGTCTCACACCATTGCAATTTATCTATACTTGGAGCCACACCATTCTGGACGTCTCCAACCGAAATTGCCCCACGCGTAGACGTCCTGGCACCATTCATATTTCCGTATGGCCAAAATTGCCCCCGGTTGAAAGGGATAAGGCAGCGGCATGGACTGGCGTGGACCTGGCGGCTCGCATCTCCATCTCTCGCTGCGTCGCGGCAGCCTGCCTCAGTCGCACGTGCGGCCTGCATCTTCGGACGCCGGCGTGGCCTGCATCTTCGGACACCGGCGCGGCCTCCTCCGACCCTTCCGCCTGCCTGCCTCCTCTGACCATGTCGCCTGCCTCCTCCAACCCCGCCGCCAGCCTGGAGATGGAAGGACGCCACAGCTGGAGGTGGGGATGACGTGAAGCAGAGCTGGGCGCGTCGGAGGAACGTGGAGATGGAAGGACATCGCCGCGCGGTGGAGGCGTCGATGGACAGCGACACGGTCAGGTATCCAATCCTCCCCTCCACCAGCCATCAGTAGTGTTATGCCTGAAAATTGATGAGTCAGGCAGGGGCGGCGCGCATGCGAGTCTACCCTCCTGCCTTATCCCTTTCACCACGGGTAATGTTGACCATACAAAAATACAAAGCATGCCTGGATGCCTGCACGTGGGGCTATGAGGGTCGGAGACCTCCATAATGGTGTGGCTCAAAGTATAGACAAATGTAATGGTGTGAGGCCTATAAAAGAAATAGTAGTGGTGTGGCTCCAAAAAGTGAAAATTGTAATGGTGTGGAGCCAATTAACCCAAAAGGAAGACGCGCGTGAGGAGTACAACAGGAGGGCGTTGGAGTTGACGCGGCGCTAGCGGATGGCGGCGGCCACGGCTGGGCTTGGATGACGGCGGTCGCTGCCAAGCTTGGATGACGGCGGCCACGGTCGGGCGTGGATGTTGATGGAGGTGGCCTGGAGTGGACGTCGACGATGGCGGCGACAGCTAGGTGTGGACGGCGGCGGCGGCCATGCGTGGACGTCGACGGCGGCGGCGGCCGTTAGGTTTTGCGAGACATACAGATAGGAAAGGAAGGTGCAGGTTCTTGCGGGTTTGGTGGGCTGACCCACGTTCGTCCGCTAGATTTGGTGGGGTGACCCACGTTCGGCCGCTAAAATTTTGCAGCTGGGCCACTTTGGCCACAAACGGTGATTTTGCGGGGCGGGTTTGCTTGCTCGTTTAAGAACCTGCCCCGCCTACAACCTGAGATTGAACCAACGTTAGCTACTATGCCAAAGTGCTTTCACGAGCATGGCCATGTCTCAATTATTGGAACATAATGAGCAAATAATGATGGCAAAGCAAATCAAAACACAACAGCACCATACAGAAGAGGGCAGTGACCCTGCTGCTCGACGAATAGGTGCCATATGTGGCCGCCACAGATGGAGTGCGCAGCCGCAATCTCCTAGATTGCCGTTGGTTTCGGTTTTTGATGTTTGGTCATGACAGGTTATGGCTTTTGCACCGAGTCCCTTCCCTACTGTCGGTTGCCAATTGAAACAATACTTTGAGATTTGTGTGAGACAAAGGGGTATTTTGGAAATATGCGTCCATGTAGGAGCTGATGTTGTGGTGCGGCTTAGCCATGAAGTCGGCTTTTGACCACAATTGCACCACTTAAACAAAATCAATGACATGTTTGAGCGGTTTGCAAGAAGTATGACTTAGATGCACCCACCGCAAAAGTTGTTGCACTTGCCATGCCATTTACTCAAAAAAAATATTGGTAATACTTAGTACAAGACGTCCGATCCCAGCAAAATATCGAACGCGGGTCCCACGTGACCCCGCTCTCCCTCTCATTTATTTGTTCAGGTGTGTTCCTCTCGTTCATTCTTATCCGTCCAGTCTATGTCTATCTCTCCATCGTCTGTAGTGATTGCGGCGGCCATCCAGCGGCGGTGGCGTACGGCGGACTTCCGACGGTGGTGGTGTGCAGCGGAGTCCCGCCGGCAGTGGAGGCCATGGAGAAGGCGAAACGTTGCAGCGTGCGACGGCGCTTCGGCTGCAGTGGCATGCGGCAACGCTCCAGCGAAGCGGGGTAGAGGCCATGTGAAGGCGACTCCAGCAGCGCTCCAGCGGTTCTCCGCGATGCATGGTGGGTGGTGGCGCTCCAGCGAGCTCGAAGGCGCATGGAGGCAACGCCACGGAAGTGCGTGGCGGTGAGGTCGGAAGTGGTGTGTGAAGGCATGATGTTATGGTTATTGTTTTCCGATGTTGCACCAGACTATTTTTGATGTCGCGGTGGGTGATTTTTGGTGTTGCATGAAACAAAATGAGATGCTACAGATTGTTTCATGATGTTGCAACAAGAGATATTTTTTGTTGCGTCAACCTCTTTTGGGTGTTGCTCCTACTCTCATGTTGCAGATGTTTCAACATAATTCTTTTATTGATGTTGCAACAAGTAATATTTCATGTTGCATTAGTCGTTTTTGTTGTTGCACGAGTTACTTTTGTTTCAATGGCTGAATTGCAAAGCTCTCCCTCTTCACAGCAAAAATGGAACTTCGATTGGATGGTGCATAAAACGTCTTCGTTTGTTGCAGCAGGGATTCATTATTTTCTTTGAATCGTATGGGACCAAATAATGCTATTTTTGTCAGATTTCTCATTGTTGCAAAAGATAAATTCTAATGTTTTCACATTGTATTATCCTGTGTTGCAATGGACCGTCCGATGAGAAATTCTCATCGGACGTCCGGGCGCTAGCAACACCCAAAAGATATCCCCGCCGCCGGCCGCCTCCTCCTCATCCTATACACCCACGGCACGGTGTCCTCCTTGAACTCATCCTTCTCCATTGCCCATTCCACCATCGCCCGCATCGCGCCTCACAAGCCAAACATCGCCGCCACTGCGACCGCCGCACTCATCGCAACTGCAAGCGGTTGTCAACGTCCGTCAGGCCACCACTGCCGCCCCGCGCTCAGCAGCACAGCTGCAGCCGGCTACCCTCGCGAGATCTCGTCCGGCCGCTCGTCCTAAGGCACACGCCCATCCTTCCTTTCTACCTCCTGATCGGCTTCCTCTCCTCTATGGTTGACTCGGAGCTCGACCCTTTCGCCACCGTAGAGGGCCCGGCGCTGCCCACCCGGGGGTCCAACGAGTTCAAGTTCTAGTCAGATCCCGTCTCCCGTTCCCCAGATTTGTCTCTGCTCCTCGCTAGATCCGCCTTCTTAATTCCTAAACCCTTTGCTCTGGCAAGTCACTACCCTACCAGACGGATTCTCCATTCTGTCTGAAATGAGGGTATTGGGTTGGTTAGAAAGCTACTAGACAGCTTCTCATAATCTAGATGAAGTCATGTTAATTGGCATTTTCAGACAAACCGACTTGTTTCCTTTAATGCTAAAGTTCCTAATCCTTGGGTACTGCATCCAATTTGGCTGTCAGTCACTTTCAATCTGCCAGCTGAGGATTAAATCCTTTCGAGACTGCAGTAAATATCAAGAACAAAAGAAACATAGTGATCACAAGCCTGAAGAAAATGCACCCGTCTTAATTTTTTTCTCTAAAAAGCATCTTGTACGATTTGGTTATTCTTTTTGGATGCAAGTTAGCTCTGAAAATGTTACAATATATATGATGCTTCAGAAAATATGTTCACTCAATAAATGCTTGTATATTGGACGTTTTTGTTAGTATTTTTCAAAACTAGATAATTGTTGGCGCTCTTAAATGATACGCTTTTAGTGTGTTTACATAATGATTTCATGCTTATTCTTATGCTAACCCCGCCACTTGGCACTGAAATAACCCCGTTTCCGCTTTGTGCACATATTCTTGGAGCATTTTGGTTTACGCAGGTTAATTGGTTATGTTGGAGCGAATATGGGCTGTATCTGAGAACTAGCAACAACTCGACAAGATGAAGGCCAGAAGCCCTAATGAAGCCCAAAGGAACCAAAGCCCGTTTACGCTCTACTCCAACGGGCCACCTCCGACAAGGCTTAATAGAAGATAAGGCCGGAGCAAGGCAAATCCAGCACACACTCTGAGGACAAGTAAAGACCCATCCATATCTCGAAGCAAACGACGTCCAAAGCGCACAAGATTTGGAACACGAACTGTTGAACATCAGAGAAGCTTGCACGCAAAAGATGGGCCTGAGGCGAGCCAAAAAAGGTCTAGGCCGGCCGACCTAGGGCCCACTTGGCCACGCCGCCCAAGCCTTTTTTGAGACGGTTCGGCCTCCCCTTCGAGTTAGGGTTTCCTCGCTATATAAATAGTCTGTCTTCCAGAGGATCCATCCACAAAGTGAACACCGGAGGGAGACGACGGCCGCCGCAAGTCCTCGAAGTTGTCTAGGGGATAGCTTAGGCCGGCCCTAGCCGCCATGGTATCCCTGCGTGGTTGTGCCATGGTGGGGTTCAGGAGCTAGGAGTCACAAGTTGGTGCAACAATTGATGTCTTGTGATGAACAATCATTCATGGTGAAGTAATAGATGTGTTCCAATTCAATAGTGATCCATTTGCCCCCTTTTATGATTTCATACTCTCTCGGTTGTGCTTGTTTCAATCTATGACATGTATAGATTGTATAGGGTGTTCTTGTAGTCGCGGTGACTGAATTGCATACCTGATCTATCGAGTAGTATGACACGAGCTTATGCTCGTGCCCTTGTAACTAACCACACCGATAGGGAGCATCGTGATAGGGTGTGGCTCGTGTAGGGTGGCGTTCTTGGGAGTTGGACCGGAGGGTGGAGGTTTAAAAATGCTTTGGATGAGAACCATGTGTTTGCTTGCTAATCTAGCTAGAGCTACAACTAGAAGGCGATAGGCTTGAGTTGACCCCTTTGGCTATGCTATCTCTTTTGCCTATGTTTGCGGATGTGATCAAACCTTTACTTCATCACTGATATCTTTAGGTTTATCCCCTTCTATGCAATCGATGCTTCATGTTAGGTTTAACCCGTTAGATTAGATGGAAAACCCTAGATAGTTCGTCGTCGATTCACGGATTGATAACCTTAGAAGAATACTCTAAGGGAAAGGTTATGATAATCCGTGCGCTTGCGGTGAATCTTGGTGTGCGTTTGTGCCGCCAACAATGATAGATAAGCTGAGTGGCTAACTGTAACATAATTTTTTATTAGGTTTAGAGTTGATGATAACAGTAGATAGTTACCATTTGGGGTTCTACATGTAGTTGTTTAGCAATGCCCCTTTGGATGCAATTTAGCTGATTCAGGTGGCTGGCGGGGATGGAACGCAGCCGCGTCGGCGGAGCTGGACGACGCCCCGTGTAGCACCTCAGCATCACACTTGTGGGGATGGGGTGGACCTACGCAGTGGTGCCTACATGTAACATCCTTCCGCACTGGTGCTTATGCCTTGGTAAGTGAGGCTGTTCTGATTTCTTGGGTTCAGCGTTGCGACACCAAGTAGTGGTATGCTGGTAGCTATTGATTGGTTAATTTCTTGTAGTATGAATTTTGCTTCTAAATTTTCAACCACTTGAACCTAACATTATTAACCTTCTGATTGAATGCTGCCAGTTATGAGTAACTGTCACCACAACAATGTATGCTACATAAGATATAGTAAATTATATATGGTGGACATATGGATTCCTGAGTACTCTACAAACTATATGAATTAGATCATAATTTCCTAACACCCATGATGACTGGCAACTTATTTGTATCGCACCAGTTTCTTCCCAGCAACTGCATTTTGCATACATGTCACGGATGACGACTGACTTTGCTTCTGGCCTAAAATTGGATTTTTTTTTTACTTCTGAATTGCCTAAATTGGAGTGTTCCTCAATGCATCAGACATGGTCTCCTCTGCTGTGTTCTCACATCAGGCTGTGTTGACTGAGAATCCTCCTTGAGCATCATAGCTCACAGGTGCTTCTACTATTTCTTTTTTTCAGTAATAATGTTCTCTTCTTTGTCCTCTTTTAGCTAGGCTGTTTGCACTCTTCTAACTAGGTTTCTCAGCAAATTGTTGCGTTCAGATGTTCATGTCATTCACGTCATCAGTCTGATATCCCCATTCCGTGATTGGTTGAGCAAAAAATAATTGCACATGACTAAATCTGAGCTCCATACTAATTTGAGTTAGTAGTAGATTGGTGAATCTTTTTAGGTGAAATTAGTCGGTCTTTGGTTGTATGACATCAATACTGCTTTTGTGGAGTAGCTTAAATTTATCATGCAAAGTGGTTAGAATTCATCAGATTTTTAAGAGTTTGTTCATCTTTCGAATGCCTAGTTGGAATGTGTTTTTTGGGCTTAAGGTTGTTCTAGAATATATCGATAGAATCGTCACCATCATGACCTATTATACTGATGTAGGATGAACTTCAATGTAGTATAAGACGACAAAAAATAAGAGGAAGAGTACTTGTAATGTTGAGTACGCCACATAATTTATTTTCTTTTTACTATTGATATTCTGTTCTTTTTTTCACCCCCAACTTGCTTAAGATAAAAGGCTTTGTTGTCATTATAGTGATTTTTTGTTTTTTCAGGTCTGGGCCACATTTTGCGCGGCCAAATTTTAAGAAAGTCCTATCTAAGATAGGCACGAAACATCCTTATGCTAAAATACGTTAGACAACTTTCATATTCCTGATATAAAGTTTTCTTTTTATATCTTTTTTAGCTGTGCTATGTCATTCTAGGTGGGTGTGCTGTGTAGTGCTTTATAAAACCTAGAGTCCTGGACTAGAACTTAACTAAACTAAGGAACTTCCTATAGTGAAAATATCGATTCTCAATGGTCAAATGCAACAAACGCAGCATGTTAGGGCCTGTTTGGTTCCACCCTTCTAAACTTTAGTGACTAAACTTTAGTCACTTTTGGCCCCTAAACTGCCAAACAGGGTGACTAAACTGGTTTAGTTGTTTAGTCTTTAAATGGTACAAGTGACTAAAAGTGCACATTAACTGGATATATACCCCTCATTATTGCCCTTTCCTCATCCCTCACTCCAGCGCCCCCACCCACCTAAGGGTAATTTGGACTTTGTTCAAGTGCTTTTAATGCTCTTTAGTCCCTTTTAGTCACCGGATCCAATTGGAAGGGACTAAATGAAACCAAATAGGCCCTTAGTATATAGCTAAGTAGACGATGGAAGGAGCTTCAAAAGAATATCCCCCCCCCCCCAACACACACACAACCCACCACCACCACCAATATTATGCTCCTGAAAGAAATTAAATCTAGGAGGGACACCAATTTCCAGCTGAACCAATAATCTCGGTACCATATTCTATGGTCTGATCAATGTAAAGAAGGTAATTTTTGTTGTTGTGTACGTGAGTGTTATACTGTCGGGCTCAAATTTTGGCACAGGAACTAAGCAAACTTTGTTATGAATTCAACGACAAGTCTACAACGAAATTCGAGTTCCACACGGAGCATTTCTGACATAACAAGGTAAATACATAATAGGAGAACAAGGGGGAAGAAGATGTGTTCTATGTAAGCCATTTTTTGCTTTTTAACACGTTGTCTTCTTCGCGTTGAGTCGAAATAGCAAGGGATTCTGCAAATGGTGTTGTGTCACTATTGTGCTGTCTGCAGTGATACTACCACAGTTAGAACAGGGATATGTATTGCTTAAGAAACTCAAATATAATAAGAGCACATAGAAATGGAAATGGGGGAGCACTTGGTACAATAATACTGAATAAATATGGCTTCCATCATAGGTTGAACGACACATACCCCACTCAGGGGGACGTAGACTTGGTAGTGTGCCTACGGGACAGTGAATGGTCTCCTCTGCTGTGTTCTCTCATCGGGCTGTGTTGACTGAGAATTCCTTGAGCATCGCAGCTCACAGGTACTCCTAGTACTACTTTTTTCACTAATAATATTCTGCTCTTTTAGCTAGGCTCTTTGCACTCTTCTAACTAGGTTTTTCATCAAATTGTTTGCGTTCTGACGTTCAATGCCATTTGCGTCATCAGTCTGATCTCCTCATTTCATGATTGGTTGAGTAAAAATGATTGCACATGGCTAACTCTGAGCTCCATACTGATTTGAAGTAGATTGATGAATTTTGTTAAAAGGCTATTGCGTTCTTACCCTTACTTTGAACCTCAATTGTAATTTTTCCCTTACCTTTGCTGTTTACCATATTTACTGTTTACCATAGAAGCCTCCGTTTGCCCCTATTCCTAACGATGTTAGTTACATCCCGAATAAAAGAATTAAAAAAATAACAAAGGCCCTGTAAAAAGACTAACTTAACTTACCCCTTATCCTGTTATCCTCCCCAAACTAGGTCGAGCCCGACCCCTCTCTTCCTCTTTGTTTCTCTCGCGTCTATGGAGGCCGGTGCCGTACCGGCGGCGGCGCCGGGCGTTAGGGGGCACGGGCGGGAGGAGCACGGCGGCGGGAGGCGCGTACAGAGCGTTGGTCGGGCGTGGGTCGGCCAGGGTGGACTCGGGCGTCCAGGTCGTGGCTCCGGCGTGGGCGCGCGTCGGCGTCCCTGCAGCAGCTCGCCGGAGTTCGCTGGCGAAATTTTCCACGCCTGGTCAGCGTCCATTCGATTCCTCGCGCATGAGCCTTCTCCTTGAACTCACACATCAGTTTTACTCCTTCGCTCCCTTCTTCCTTCAGCGTGCAGGTTCCTCCGGTGGCAAGCTTCATCCACTCGTCGCTGCTCCCTCCGCCATTGCTACTGTCCCGTCGATCCCAAGCTACTGATGGTGAGATGGCTGGAGCTAGATGGTCCCCTCCTCTTCCTTGTACACGTGCTAGTGATCTGTGTTCCTCTTCAAGTACTGCAGCAAGCGAGTACTGTAGCCTGGCAGCTTGGCCGGCCCTTCTCCTTGTGCGTGCGTGTCTCCGAACTGAATTGGGCAAGATGTACAGTACAAGCTAATAGAGGCTGCTTATTTGTACGTGTGTGTTAATGAGATTGCAAAAATTATAGTAAAAGAATTATAGACCTAAAAATAGTGGTTCTACTTTTATTGGGGCACGTCAGCCAGTATGATGGGATGTGATCTTGTGGTGTATTTGTGGATATGTATGATGGGATGTTATCTATATATGTATGTGGTTTGAATTTATTTTTGTGTGCCATGATGTTTTCAAATTTTTGTTCATATTTTTATTGAATTGTTGTTGAAATATAATGTCAAATAAGGGTATATTCACAAAGTTTAAAAATAGTAGGGGTATATTCATAAGGGCAAAATTGTCTTCTTTGACACCGTTATGTGATGTTCACGGAGTAGGGGTACAATGAGGCTTGGTTTCTAAATAGTAAGCGTAAAAATGCAAAGTGAAAGAAAGTGAGGATAAAATCACAATTGAGGTTCAAAACAAGGGCAAGAACACAATAGCCCCTTTTTTAAATGGAATTAGTCGATCTTTGGTTGTACGACATCATCATTGCTTTCGTGTTGTAGCTTAAATCTATTGTGCAATGTGGCTCAAAATCATCAGCTTTTAAGAGTCTGTTCAGCTTTTGCTTTTGAATGCGTGGTTGGAATGTGTTTTTGTTATATGAACAGAACATAGGTTGAAAGTTGTTCCAGAACATATCACACCATTATCACCTATTAAAATTTAAAACTGAATTTGAGAATTCTTTACCACGTGGATCTGATAATTGTTTATCGTTTTGGTTCTCTGAACTTTAATGCTTATTTGATAATTTGATTTTTATGTTGAAGCACACGGGTACCATAGATTTGTCTGGTCTCCTCACTTTGTTCTCTTCGCTTTGGTGAACAGAACACTGATAGAGCCCTATTGTTTATGGAGTGTAGAGCAACACTTTTATGTGAAAGATTATTGGATAGCATCATTAAAAAACTCTTTAGAGGGACAACTCCTCATTGGTACAAAACTTCACAGAGGTGCATCTTGTACTGAATTTTGGTACTTTTACAGCTTTCTACATTTGATACAGGGACTAAGGGCTGAGTGATCCTGCACAAGTTGTTCCGTGGCACCATGGCATGATCAATAGCTGGTGTAATTTGCAAGGACATAGCCCATATAGATGTCTTGCAGTCGTGGTGTGTTCCATAAGTCTGAGAATGAACGAGTATTGTATGTACAATCCAATTGCCAATGCTACCGTGACTTTGTTAATTTGAACAACTTTATTTTTTGGATTAAATGTCACTTTAATGTCGGTGTTTAATTTCACAATATTATGATCTTATTATGTGATTTATGTATTTTAATATAAAAAGTTTGTTGCCCTTTAAAAACCAACCGCACGCTACCTAGTCTATCTATACTATAAGGATCCAAAACAATTGGTAAAAAAGTGCTTTTATAAAACCTCCCGTACCCCTCGCAGCGTCCCCACTTGTAAGGAACCCGCCTAAACCCACCTAAAATGTTTGGGCATCAACCAATTCAAATGAAGGCCATCTGGGCGTCCGTGGCCGATCCAACGCATGAGGGATAGTTTAGGCGGCATTATTTCAGGAAAACCGAAAAATTTCACTCACCACCGCCCAATCTACCCGCCCCCTGCACCCACCGCGCCATAGATGCAATTGTTAGGTGATTTACCGCGCCATAGATGCAATTATTAGGTGATTTCGAACCGAAATCGTTCTTTCCATAAACTTTATTTCCATAACAGTCACAATACATCATATCGATTACTTACCATAGTCGTGGGCGTCCAGGTTCATCTCCTTAGCCCTCCTGCCCCCTATATAAGGCGCCCCTCCTTATTCTCAAAGCACACAATCTCTCCCTTGATTCTCATCATCTATTCAGAGTTCATATTTCTTTGCAAGGGCGTCGGCGTCGAGCGCGGCGCAAGGGTGGCCACGACGCTCGTCGTGTCCAAGCTCGCCAGGTAGAAGCGGAACGTGTTCCGCGTTGTGACGGTGTCCGGTGCCGTCGAGTGCGTGGCGTCGTTGCTCCACGACACCGGCGACGAGGAGAACAACCTTCTCGGCCTCCCCGTCATCAAAAAGCTGGTTGCGGTGCCGAGTTGCTCATGGATACATGTATCATGAATATTTTCCTTCTGTTTCCGCCGAAGGCCCAAGCTTTCGATGTATGAATATATAATTTTTAATATGAGATGCCATTGAATAATTTTAATATGCGATCTAAAGGCAATCTGAGTGCTTTTCAAGGCTATCCGAGTAGTTTATAAGTCATATGACTAATTTCCATATCGAGAAGAGTCCTTGCAGTACTCTACTCTTGTTCTTCACGCCTGGTACGACTCTGTCTGGAGAGAATCCATGTGTCCCTTATATTCACGGCGGGCAGGGTTACAAGGTTGGTTTCGAGTAGAATCCTAACCAATTACTACTCGGAGAGTGCTTTTCAAGGCAATCAGAGTAGTTTACAAGTCATACGACTAATTTCCGTATCGAGAAGAGTCCTTGCAGTACTCTACTCTTGTTCTTCACGCCTGGTACGACTCTGTCTGGAGAGAATCCATGTGTCCCTTATATTCACGGCGGGCAGGGTTACAAGGTTGGTTTCGAGTAGAATCCTAACCAATTACTACTCGGATAGTGCTTTTCAAGGCAATCCGAGTAGTTTACAAGTCATACGACTAATTTCCATATCGAGAAGGGTCCTTGCAGCACTCTACTCTTGTTCTTCACGCCTGGTATGACTCTGTCTGGAGAGAATCCATGTGTCCCTTATATTCACGGCGGGCAGGGTTACAAGGTTGGTTTCGAGTAGAATCCTAACCAATTACTACTCGGAGAGTGCTTTTCAAGGCAATCAGAGTAGTTTACAAGTCAACGACTAATTTCCATATCGAGAAGAGTCCTTGCAGTACTCTACTCTTGTTCTTCACGCCTGGACGACTCTGTCTGGAGAGAATCCATGTGTCCCTTATATTCACGGCGGGCAGGGTTACAAGGTTGGTTTCGAGTAGAATCCTAACCAATTACTACTCAGAGAGTGCTTTTCAAGGCAATCCGAGTAGTTTACAAGTCATACGACTAATTTCCATATCGAGAAGAGTCCTTGCAGTACTCCACTCTTGTTCTTCACGCCTGGTACGACTCTGTCTGGAGAGAATCCATCTGTCCCTAATATTCACGGCGGGCAGGGTTACAAGCTTGGTTTCGAGTAGAATCCTAACCAATTACTACTCGGAGAGTGCTTTTAAAGGCAATCCGAGTAGTTTACAAGTCATACGACTAATTTCCATATCGAGAAGAGTCCTTGCAGTACTCTACTCTTGTTCTTCACGCCTGGTACGATTCTGTCTGGAGAGAATCCATGTGTACTCTACTCTTGTTCTTCACGCCTGGTACGACTCTGTCTGGAGAGAATCCATGTGTCCCTTATATTCACGGCGGGCAGGGTTACAAGGTTGGTTTCGAGTAGAATCCTAACCAATTACTACTCGGAGAGTGCTTTTCAAGGCAATCCGAGTAGTTTACAAGTCATACGACTAATTTCCATATCGAGAAGAGTCCTTGCAATACTCTACTCTTGTTCTTCACGCCTGGTACGACTCTGCCTGGAGAGAATCCATGTGTCCCTTATATTCATGGCGGGCAGGGTTACAAGGTTGGTTTCGAGTAGAATCCTAACCAACTACTACTCGGAGAGTGCTTTTCAAGGCAATCCGAGTAGTTTACAAGTCATACGACTAATTTCCATATCGAGAAGAGTCCTTGCAGTACTCTACTCTTGTTCGTCACGCCTGGTACGACTCTGTCTGGAGAGAATCCATGTGTCCCTGTGGGCCCATGGTCGTACCTCCAACAAGCCCCCAAGCGCTTCATCGTCGAGTATCATCAACCGAGTGCTTGCCAAGACAATCGAGTGCTTTTTCGAGTTCTTGATCAGTCTTGGACAGGTCTTGGTTGTCACGAGGCCATGAGGTGCTTAAGCCCCGTTTATTCTGATTAAATCAGTAGTCTTCAAAATATTATATGGTGTGCGATAAGAATCGCACTCCATATGGAGTAGCCCCCGAGCCTTAAGTTGAATCGAAGAATCAGGTTGAGGGTCCACAGAATCTTGAATCTTCATCTTGTTCTTGAAATGTGCAATTTTACACGGCCAGCTACGTTTCCATTTACACGGCCAGCAAAGTTTCCTATCAACGTACTCCTTGCATGAAATACACGGCCAGCAAAGTTTCCTTTTACAAGGCCAGCAAAGTTTCCTTTGAATTAGCTCCTTGCAGGTTGGTTTCGAGTAGAATCCTAACCAATTATTACTCGGACTGTGCTTTTCAAGGCAATCCGAGTAGTTTACAAGTCATACGACTAATTTCCGTATCGAGAAGAGTCCTTGCAGTACTCTACTCTTGTTCTTCACGCCTGGTACGACTCTGTCTGGAGAGAATCCATGTGTCCCTTATATTCACGGCGGGCAGGGTACAAGGTTGGTTTCGAGTAGAATCCTAACCAATTACTACTCGGAGAGTGCTTTTCAAGGCTATCCGAGTAGTTTACAAGTCATACGACTAATTTCCATATCGAGAAGAGTCCTTGCAGTACTCTACTCTTGTTCTTCACGCCTGGTACGACTCTGTCTGGAGAGAATCCATGTGTCCCTTATATTCACGGCGGGCAGGGTTAGAAGGTTGGTTTCGAGTAGAATCCTAACCAATTACTACTCGAAGAGTGCTTTTCAAGGCAATCCGAGTAGTTTACAAGTCATACGACTAATTTCCATATCGAGAAGAGTCCTTGTAGTACTCTACTCTTGTTCTTCACGCTTGGTACGACTCTGTCTCGAGAGAATCCATGTGTCCCTGTGGGCCCATGGTCGTACCTCCAACAAGCCCCCAAGCGCTTCATCGTCGAGTATCATCAACCGAGTGCTTGCCAAGCTAATCGAGTGCTTTTTCGAGTTCTTGATCAGTCTTGGACAGGTCTTGGTTGTCACGAGGCCATGAGGTGCTTAAGCCCCGTTTATTCTGATTAAATCAGTAGTCTTCAAAATATTATATGGTGTGCGATAAGAATCGCACTCCATATGGAGTAGCCCCCGAGCCTTAAGTTGAATCGAAGAATCAGGTTGAGGGTCCACAGAATCTTGAATCTTCATCTTGTTCTTGAAATGTGCAATTTTACACGGCCAGCTACGTTTCCATTTACACGGCCAGCAAAGTTTCCTATCAACGTACTCCTTGCATGAAATACACGGCCAGCAAAGTTTCCTTTTACAAGGCCAGCAAAGTTTCTTTGAATTAGCTCCTTGCAGGTTGGTTTCGAGTAGAATCCTAACCAATTACTACTCGGACTGTGCTTTTCAAGGCAATCCGAGTAGTTTACAAGTCATACGACTAATTTCCGTATCGAGAAGAGTCCTTGCAGTACTCTACTCTTGTTCTTCACGCCTGGTACGACTCTGTCTGGAGAGAATCCATGTGTCCCTTATATTCACGGCGGGCAGGGTTACAAGGTTGGTTTCGAGTTAGCCCCCGAGCCTTAAGTTGAATCGAAGAATCAGGTTGAGGGTCCACAGAATCTTGAATCTTCATCTTGTTCTTGAAATGTGCAATTTTACGCGGCCAGCTACGTTTCCTTTTACACGGCCAGCAAAGTTTCCTATCAACGTACTCCTTGCATGAAATACACGGCCAGCAAAGTTTTCTTTTACAAGGCCAGCAAAGTTTCCTTTGAATTAGCACCTTGCAGGTTGGTTTCGAGTAGAATCCTAACCAATTACTACTCGGAGAGTGCTTTTCAAGGCAATCCGAGTAGTTTACAAGTCATACGACTAATTTTCATACCGAGAAGAGTCCTTGCAGTACTCTACTTGTCGGTGTCGGAACCGCGCGGGGATCCAACACCTGCAGAAAAATGCGCTGTGTCCCGTCTCTCGATGGTCGATGCAAGGGCAATGCGGTGACACGAGGTTTATCCTGGTTCCGATCTTCCGATCGTACGTCCAGCAGGGTGTGCTTGCGCACTTGTATTGCCTTGCACCGGGGGGTGCTCGTAGTAGGGGGCTACAAGCTTGGCGGGAGAGGAGGATGAGCCTCCAGGTCCCTTAGAACGAGTGAGAGTTGTGTTGCTTGATGAACTGAGTAGTGAGGATGTGAACGAGTGTGTGAACGAGTGTCTCTGGTGGCCTCCTCTTTCTATGGGGCTGCCTCCTCCTTTTATAGTTCAAAGAGGGGCAGTTACAAACAGTAGAAGTACAGTACTTGGTACAGTGACGGCGTACGACGGGGCGTGACCGCGGGCGTGACTCTTGTCTTGGCTCGTGTTGTCGGACTATGCGACTTCCCGGCGTATGGTGCTCTGGCGCATGGCGTGACGTCCCCTGTACATGACGCACGCTCCTTGTGCTCCTGATTTTATGGGCTGGCATGGGTCGTCATCACCGAGTACATCGGGCCATGGACCCGTTCGAGGGCTCCCCGTGTCCGTTCGAGGGGTCCCCGTACCGGAGTTAATAGAACAGGGGAGCGTGACAGTACAGGGCTGTCACGTTGCCCAGGCTCGTGACGCCACACAGGTCTATCACGCTGCACAGTGTAGAGGATGACCGCACGGAGTCAAGGATGACCGCACGGTGTCGAAAATGACCGCACGGTGTCAGGGGTTGGCGGAGATGACCGGGGATGGGCTAATGATCCGTCGCTTGACTTCCTCGCCCAAGGCCGTGCAGAGCCATTAAATGCTCTTGTCCATGGGGTTGGTGAGCCGTCAGCGGGTCCCGCGAGCGAGGGGTCTCGAGCGAGGCGGAGATAGGCATCGAGAGCGGCCTCCGGGCTTCGAGCGAGGCGGAGTTCCGCTTCGCTCGAGGGGTACTGGGCACCCTCGAGCTTGACAGTGGATCAAGACCTCTGCGCTTATTTTTCGCCGGGTTACTTATATTCACGGCGGGCAGGGTTACAAGGTTGGTTTCGAGTAGAATCCTAACCAATTACTACTCGGAGAGTGCTTTTCAAGGCAATCCGAGTAGTTTACAAGTCATACGACTAATTTTCATACCGAGAAGAGTCCTTGCAGTACTCTACTTGTCGGTGTCGGAACCGCGCGGGGGATCCAACACCTGCAGAAAAAGTGCGCTGTGTCCCGTCTCTCGATGGTCGATGCAAGGGCAATGCGGTGACACGAGGTTTATCCTGGTTCGATCTTCCGATCGTACGTCCAGCAGGGTGTGCTTGCGCACTTGTATTGCCTTGCACCGGGGGGTGCTCGTAGTAGGGGGCTACAAGCTTGGCGGGAGAGGAGGATGAGCCTCCAGGTCCCTTAGAACGAGTGAGAGTTGTGTTGCTTGATGAACTGAGTAGTGAGTATGTGAACGAGTGTGTGAACGAGTGTCTCTGGTGGCCTCCTCGTTCTATGGGGCTGCCTCCTCCTTTTATAGTTCAAAGAGGGGCAGTTACAAACAGTAGAAGTACAGTACTTGGTACAGTGACGGCGTACGACGGGGCGTGACCGCGGGCGTGACTCTTGTCTTGGCTCGTGTTGTCGGACTATGCGACTTCCCGGCGTATGGTGCTCTGGCGCATGGCGTGACGTCCCCTGTACATGACGCACGCTCCTTGTGCTCCTGATTTTATGGGCTGGCGTGGGTCGTCATCATCGAGTACATCGGGCCATGGACCCGTTCGAGGGCTCCCCCTGTCCGTTCGAGGGGTCCCCGTACCGGAGTTGGTAGAACAGGGGAGCGTGACAGTACAGGGCTGTCACGTTGCTCAGGCTCGTGACGCCACACAGGTCTATCACGCTGCACAGTGTAGAGGATGACCGCACGGAGTCAAGGATGACCGCACGGTGTCGGAAATGACCGCACGGTGTCAGGGGTTGGCGGAGATGACCGGGGATGGGCTAATGATCCGTCGCTTGACTTCCTCGCCCAAGGCCGTGCAGAGCCATTAAATGCTCTTGTCCATGGGGTTGGTGAGCCGTCAGCGGGTCCCGCGAGCGAGGGGTCTCGAGCGAGGCGGAGATAGGCATCGAGAGCGGCCTCCGGGCTTCGAGCGAGGGGCCTCGAGCGAGGCGGAGTTCCGCTTCGCTCGAGGGGTACTGGGCACCCTCGAGCTTGACAGCGGATCAAGACCTCTGCGCTTATTTTTCGCCGGGTTAATTGGTTCCAGCGGTTTAGTTGGTGATTACTGTTGTCTTAGGGCCTCTCCCAGGATTGGCACCGACAGTAGCCCCCGAGGCCATGCAGTGATGAGTGTCAGACCTGCATGGGTTAGTGTTCTTTCTGAAGTTTTGGTGTTTCGAGGTCCCTTCGCAGAACTTTCCGTGGGGGCGCGCTAGCGCACCCGCGGGTGTAGCCCCCGAGGCCTTGGAGGAGTGAATTGCATCGTCCAAGGTCTTGTTCTCGCCCTTAGACTCCAGGTTGTCTTGTCTCGAGCCATCGTGGGTTGTCCCTTATGGACCGAACCCTGACTCGGCCAATTTCGAGAGGCCTTTGACCATGAGTTTCGACCCTCGTCGCCCCGTCACGGGAGGAGGGGGGACACAGTTCCATGCTACCCATGAGCGGGCCGCGAGTCATGGACGTGTCGGTGAGCTGTTAGCGGGTGGTTCAAGTGGACGTCCGTGCCCTGCTCGTTTAGGGTCGGCTCGTGGTCCGGAGACACGTCTCATACAGAACAAGCTTACAAAGGTACGCCAGGCAAGGCTCGATCCCATTCGTTAGGACCGAGGGCTCGATGCGCTCCCTCGTTGGGATCCTTCAACTGGCCTCCTTTGTTCAGCCTTGAACGCGGATCAGGGCATCCTCGAGGCCTCGAGGCCTTTGTTCGAGGTTGAGCGCGTTCGTGCATGCCCCGTTCGCCCCTGACTCTGTTTGATCTGGAGAGCCTGTCGGAACTCTCGACGGGAGCCAGGCTTCGACCCCCTGATCAGTAAGGCTCGAGCGGTATATGCCTTACCTGTGCTGGTGCGGAGCAAGGGAATATTCGCTGGCGGTTTGGTTGGGGCGGGGACCGAGGCGTCCGGTCAGGCAGTCATGGCCAACGTGGCGCGGCCAGGGCGTAGTGGCGCGCCTTTTCAGGCGAGAGCGGCGCTGGCGGGGCGGTTGGATTAGACGCGCTACAAGACTTCGCGACGCCTCGGGCGGCCACAGTCATAATTGTGCCTTTATGTTGGCCCACCACGTTTGCGGGGTCCACTTGTCGGCGACAGGGTTAAGTGCAGAGTTAACGCGTGCCCGCAGCCGCGCTTTACCCGCGGCCCGGTAAAATTTCATCGATAAATACGGGGAGAGGAGGGGTCAGTTTCCCTTACCTTAGCTCAAACCTTTGTTCCCTCCGTCTCTTCGTACTCGCTAGCCCTCGAGAGCTTAGATCCAATCCATCTTCACTCCCCATCCTTAGCCATGGTGACCTTGAGGGAAGCTGCCCCATGGAGCCCGTCCACCGCCGACAAGAACTACCTGGAGTCGCTCGTTGCGAGAGGCCTGCTCCCCAAGATCTCTTCCGCCGGCCAGCCGGAGTGGATGGCGCCGCCATCTTCGCACAGGGTGCCGGCTCCACCCCAGGGCTACGTCGTGAGCCTGGCTCGCCTGCACGAGCGCGGGTTCGGATCTCCTCCCGGGGATTTCATCCGCGCTCTGTGCACGTACTACGGGGTGGAGCTCCATAACTTCGCCCCGAACGCCATCTCCCAGGCGGCGGTGTTCGTCGCGGTATGCGAGGGATACCTGGGGGTTCCGGTGCACTGGGACTTGTGGATTCACTTGTTCCGGGCCGAGCTCCACACCGTCGCCACTGGGGCCACTGGGGTGCGGAGACTTGTCCGCGCCGGCAGCGTCATGTTCCAGCTGCGGGAAGGGAGAAAAGATCTCTACATCCCCACCACCATGACGTCCAACAACGCGGACTGGGACAAGGGGTGGTTCTACCTGCGTAACGACGGTAACCTCCTCCCCCCTTACACTGACAAGATCGTGGCGGAGAAGCCGCTCGCATGGAGCTGGGGGGTCTCCCCCAAAGCTCGTCAAGACAAGCTAGCGATCTTCACCACGGCGCTTCGATCCCTGGCGAAGAAGGGGCTAAACGCCGCCGCCGTCATCGCCAACTTCCACCAGCGGCGGGTGGTTCCTCTCATGCAGAGGAGCTTGCCCATCTACCAGCTGACGTCGAAGGCCCCTTTCGAGGGTTCGAGGATGGCCCAGGAGCCGCTCTCAGCTGCGGAGGCGGCCCAGCGGGCGCGGCGCGCCGTGGACTGCACCAAGATGGCGGTCGAGGACGACGTCCTCTGGGCCATCAAGATGCGCCCCGACGAGGGTTACCTTACCTTCGTGAGTATTTTCCCTTCTCCTTTCGAACCGTTTCGCGCTCGTATCGAGTTTATTAAGCGATTAACTTCGTATTTTCAGGGGCTGACCCACAAAGGGCACCGATCGGCTCCCCCTCTCCCTGACGTCCGCGAGGCCAACCGCCTGAACGCCGAGCGGCAGAAGGCGCGTAAGGACGCGGAGAAAGAGACGCGCCTCCGGAAGCAGCGGCGGAGGGACGAGCACCAGAAGGAGAACCGGAGGCGGGAAAGGGAGGGTCTCTCCCCGCTGCCGACCCCCGACAGCACGCCCGAGCCAGAGGAGGACGACTCGTCAGACGACGAGGTTTTCTTCGAGTCAGCGACGGTGGCGCGCGCCGCTGACGCGTCCCCGCTCGTGGCCGCGACGCCCGGCGCGTCCCCGCTCGTGGCCGCGACGCCAGGCGCGTCGGGTGCTTCTGTCCCGGCGCCCGCCCCGCCGGCGAGGGCCGGGGTCGCCGGCGAGCGAACCCCCGCGCCTGCGGTACAACCGCCTTCGCGCCGCTCCCAGAAGCGGAAGCTCAAGGGCGTCAACCGGTAAGTGTTTCATCTCCCTTCGACGGCTCGCTTTGGTTGATGTCTGCGTCGACTTTCTAATTTCTGGTTTGGTTGTTTTAGCGGGACATCCACCCCCGCCGCCCCCACGCTCGCTCCCATCAAAGCCCTCAAGACGAGGGTTCACTCGACACCCCACACCGAGGCCCCGCCCTCGCGCACGACGCTTGAGGCTGAGGCCTCGCTCGTGGCCAGCTACGAGGCGGCCATGGCCAGGGGGGTCGAGCGAGCGCGGCGGGAGCTTGGCCTCGAAGGGGCCGCGGAGGGGCGGGGCTCGGCCCCCACTGGAGTCGCCGGGCAGGGTCGTCCGGGAGAGCCTGCGGGTCCAGGCGCGGAGGAGGAAGGAAGGCGCGCGAGGAGCGAGGTGGTCTACGTCCTCGCCGACGAAGAAGACATGGCGCCGGGGTTCGAGCCCCCGTGCGAGGCGCAGGCGCTCCCTCCTGCCAGCGCGGCGCCTCTGCTCGAGAGCGGGGGTGCCGTCGCAGAGGAAACTCCCGCGCCGGCGGAGGCCGCTGCGGCGGTCAGTTCCGTCGTGGCCGCGGGCCCAACCGCGCCTTCGAGCCTGGAGGCGGTCGAGGGTCGAAGCGTCCCCGCCAGCGCTGGCGCCAGCACGAGCGGTGGTATCCGAGGCACCCTTGGGCTGGACCGCCCTGGGGTCCCGGCTGAACTCGTCTCCATCGCGGAGAACGAGAACCAGCTCTGGCTGGAGCATCACCAAATTGGCACCGACCTCCAGAACGCCCTTTCCGACGCGCTCGAGCTTCACCGGACCAGGGGGCTTCAGCTACACGTGGTGAGTTTGTGTTCTTCGCCCTTGGCCCCTTTGATTTTTCGCTTCGTGCCTTGACTTCGCGTTGTCCCCCTGTACCAGCAACTTCGAGACCTGGCGGCGTCCAAGGTCTCGTACATCGCCGACCAACACGCCCACGTCCACGATCTGATGCAGAGGAATGCTGAGCTGAGCTCTGAGGTGGACCAGGCTCGTGCTGCAATGAACGAGGCGTGGGCTGATGCTCGCGCGCACGGCGAGTCCCTGAGCCGTGCAGAGAAGGAGCGCGACGCTCTGCGTGCTGCGGCCGCAGAGAGGGCCCTCGAGGTGGAGCGCCTGAACGCTCTCCTGCGGGAGAAGGATGCCTCCCTCGCCGCGGCGCAGGTCTCGCTCCGCCAGCAATACGAGGCAGCTGCTGCGGCTGAGGCCCAAGTCCTCGAGCACAGTGTGGCTCTCGAGGCACTGCGGTCGACGACCCAGGAACAAGGGGCCTCGTTGGCGACGCTGCGGGACGAGTCGTGCGCGGTCCGCGCGCAATGGTCCGCTGAGAAGGAGCGGGCAGCCGGTAAGCTTCGAGCCTCCGCATGACCTTTCCGTTCTTCCAGAACCCGTGTTGGCCTTGTTGTTAAAGGCTCCTTCGACTTTTTGATTTTTCCAGGCTTGCAAGCGGCCGTAGCGGACTCGCAGGCCAGGGCGGAAGCGGTGGAGGTCGCTTACGCGTCTGCGCAGCAAGAGCTCGAGGAGCTTCGAGAGGCCGCCGCCGCGGTGTGCTTGGAGTTTGAAGAGGACGGCGCCCAATCTGGCAGTTCGCTGGCCAGCCGCCTGAGGTCGCTGGGCGACCGCGCCATAGGGCGGGTGAAGAACGCGTTCCTCCTTGGCCTCCGCAAAGCTCTGGGCGTGGTGTCGACGCACTACCTTGTCCAGCTTGACGCGCTGGCGACGGGCTACGTCGTCGCTGAGGGCCTCGACGACGACGCTGCGGTGGCCGCTGTTGAGCAAGCTGACGCCAATGTGGCGGAGACGGCCGCCGCGCTCGCCGCGCTCTTTGCAGACGAGGTCCTCCCTGGACCCAGCGAGGGTGACGGCGACACCTCCCCAGAGGGTGCCGTCGGCGGGGACGGCGCTTGAAGAACTCTGCCATGGATGGTGCCTGCCAGGCAGATTTGTAATAAGTTTATGAACATTTTGTTTTAGATTTGTGGCCGTTCGAGAACTTGGGCGTCGTGTTCGATTATATTTAAATACGTTATGTTTGTTGTTATGTCTCGATTGTGTGCCTCGAAAGAGATTCGACCAAGTTAGATCATCTCTCTGCGCACGGGGGGAGCTTGGACTGCTCGAGCCCAAGGGTGTCGATGGGGGACGCCGTATCCCGGAGGCGTAGGCTTTCCCTCAACACCAACACTCTTGGACCTCAAGCGGCCGCGCCCCGCCCCTTTGCGAGTAGCTTAGGTTCGAGGGTGACGTGGGAGGACGCCGTATCCCGGAGGCGTAAGCTATCCCACGACATCGCCACCCCCTTGCCTTAGCCGTCGACGCCCAACCTCTGTCGCTTCTTCGTACACACAACCGAAACGTGACAAAGCGACGAAAATTTGTAGAAAATTGCGAGAAGAAACGAGTAGCGAGAGGTGGAGCATTTATTTTCCAGGGCAATGTGCCCTGTGATAGCCCCCGAGGGAGTTTTTCGTCTTCGCGCGGGGCGAAGAAAAAATCTCCCTGCCTCGTGCATGGAAAAGTCATGATCGAAATGATGGAGCGTTGAAGAAACCGTAGGGTAGAAGGGTAGCTTAGCTTTTTTGTCGGGGCGGTGCAGGTGATGCGATGGGTGCCTGGCTCCGCTGCTTCAGCGCTGGCGACGCGACGGGTGCATGGCTCCCGCTGCCTCGTCCCGTCACGGGCGTCCTGTCATTCTGTCAGCGTGCAGAGCTTTCAGCGAGGGCTGCGGCCTCGACTTGCGTGCCGCTTCGCCGAGCGATGGCGTGCTGCGAGGGCTGCGACCTCGACATGCGTGCCACTTTGTTGAGCGATATCATGCTGCGAGGGCTGCGGCCTCGACTTGCGTGCCTCTCGCTGAGCGATGGCGTGCTGCGAGGGCTGCGGCCTCGACTTGCGCGCCGCTCGCTGAGCGATGGCGTGCTGCTGTCTTTGATGCCGTCCGCCCCGCCTTTTTGACGAAAATAGTAGCCTCGTGACCTTGGCCGTAGTGCACGTCCCTGTCGGACCGCCACGCGTCGAGCGTGTTTCTTTTCTGAGGGGTGCCCGCCTCTGCCGTGCTGTCTCGCGCCGTCCTCTCGTTAGGGGGCCCCATCGGGGGTCTGTCCTATGAGTAAGGCACGTGGGACAGCTCCGCGCAGAGAGTCAGGCGCATGCTGCGGAGTGGGCCAAGGCGTGGGTGCTATAAATAGGCTTGACCATGGTAGTAGGGATCACAAGTGCTGTGAGTTTTTCACGAGTACCATGGGCTTGAAGTTAGGAATGGTGGGGTGGGGCGGAGCTCGCCCTCCTGACTTAGCTCGAGGGTGGGCGGAGCTTTGGTGTTAGAAGAATGCTAGCGAAGGGGAGGGCAAATGAAGGAGAAAAGGTGCCGGCCGCATCTGCCTCGCCGGCAACCGCTGCCTCATCTTCCAGCTCGGGCTGGTCGACGCTCGGACAGCGGTTGTCCTCGTCGGTAACCGGTGCCTCGTCTTCCAGCTTGAGCTGGACGGCGTGCAGGCGATGGTTGAACGAGGCAGGTGCGATGGTCACCCGTCCACGGCGTCCAGTGGCGGCGCGCTTCGGTGGCAGAGTGGTCTTGCTTCCGGGTGCGCGCCACGTCTTGATAGGTGGGCGTCGCAGCCGGCGTTGCGCCGCTCAGGCCCTCGCCATGTTGGTGAAGGTCGTTTCACCAACCGGGGCGCGCGCGACGACCTGGAGGTCGACGAGGTTCTTTGAACCTTTGCCGCGCCAGCCGTGGAGAACTCCCGTTTGCCTCGGCGTATGTGGCCATGCTGGTGTTAGAAGAAAACTAGCGACGTTCCTAGCCGGTCTAGGGTCGCCAGCGTTGAGAAATGGGCATGGCCACATACGTCTCTCGGCCGCGAAGGAGCGGCTTTGTATCTTGTTTATTGTACACGACCGTTCGCCGGTCATGCGTTTTATGGCAATAAAGAGCTTCCTTCATCCATTCGAGGGGCGTTACGCCTTTCTCTCCGCGAGACAAGCGATAATTCCAATGTTTAAACTGTACACGATCTTTATTATTACTAAGGAGTCGCATGAGCTGATACATGGGCAAGCACGAGGGGCTTAAGGGTAGAAACGACGTAGTTGCTGGATGTTCCAGGCGTTAGCGAAGACTTCGCCCTTCTCGTTGGCTAGCTTGTACGTGCCTGGCTTCAGGACCTCGGCGATGATGTAGGGGCCTTCCCACGGGGGGGGGGGGGGTGAACTTGTGGCGCCCTCGAGTGTCTTGTCGCAGCCTGAGGACCAGATCTCCCTTGCTGAAGTCTCGGCGTCGCACCTTCCGCGCTTGGTACTGACGGAGCGTCTGTTGATATCTTGCCGAGTTTAACAGCGCAACGTCGCGCGCCTCGTCCACGCAGTCGAGGGAGTCTCGTCGAGCTTGCTGGTTCGCTTCCTCTTGATACGCCCTGAGCCTCGGGGACCCGTACTCTAGATCCGTGGGCAAGATTGCCTCGGCGCCGTATACCAGAAAGAACGGGGTGAAACCCGTGGCTCTGCTAGGGGTTGTCCTAAGGCTCCAGACGACCGAGGGTACTTCGCCGATCCACTTGCGGCCAAACTTGTTCAGCTTGTTGAAGATTCTCGACTTCAATCCTTGCAATATCATGCCGTTGGCCCGTTCCACCTGGCCATTTGTTTGGGGGTGCGCAACGGCCGACCAATCCACGCGGATGTGGTTGCGGTCGCAGAACTCCAAGAACTTCTTGCCAGTGAATTGGGTGCCGTTGTCAGTGATTATTGAGTTCGGCACTCCAAACCTATGGATTATGTCGTCGAAGAACTGTACCGCCTGTTCAGATCGGATGTTCGTGATGGGCCGGACCTCGATCCACTTCGAGAACTTGTCGATGGCAACCAGCAGGTGAGTAAAGCCCCCGGGCGCTTTTGGCAGCGGACCCACAAGATCCAATCCCCATACGGCGAAGGGCCACGTGATGGGGATGGTTTGTAGCTCATGCGCCGGGAGGTGCGTCTTGCGGGCGTAGAACTGGCACCCTTCACAGGTACGCACGACCTCTATCGCGTCGGCAACCGCCGTGGGCCAATAGAAGCCTTGTCGAAAGGCGTTGCCCACGAGGGTTCGGGCCGCCGCGTGATGCCCGCACGTTCCTGCATGGATGTCTCGTATCAACTGCCGTCCTGCGGGAATGGGGAGGCAGCGTAGCATCACCCCAGAAGGGCTACGCTTGTACAGCTCGCCGTCGATCATGGCGAACGACTTAGCTCGTCTGGCGATGCGTCGTGCCTCGGTTCGATCCGAGGGTAGCGTGCCGTGGTCGATCCAGTCTACGTACTGGTGTCGCCAGTCCTGTGAGGCCGGGGATCCGTCGATCTCCATTGCCTCCTGCTCCTCAGGCGGTGGTGTCTCTGGTTGGGGGGTCTCGACGCCTTGTGTCGAGGGATCCTCGTCCATTGGCTCGATGCGGGCCTCCCTCGAGGGCGCTTCCGACGTCGTGTCCGGACGCGGGGGCTCGATGGAGGGTCTCGAGCAGTCGCGGGCGAAGACGTTCGGGGGGATAGTGGTTCGCCCCGACGCAATCTTAGCCAACTCGTCCGCTTCTTCATTGTACTTGCGCGCGATGTGGTTGAGTTCGAGGCCGAGGAATTTGTCTTCGAGGCGCCGCACTGCGTGGCAGTATGCTTCCATCTTCTCGTCGTGGCAGCTCGAGTTCTTCATCACTTGGTCTACGACTAGCTGCGAATCCCCTCTAACATCGAGGCGTTTGATGCCCAGCTCGAGGGCGATACGGAGCCCACTGAGGAGGGCTTCGTATTCCGCCATGTTGTTGGAGGCGGGGAAATGCAGCCGTACCGCATAGCGCATGTGTTCTCCATGAGGTGAGATGAAGAGTAGCCCCGCCCCCGCTCCGGTCTTCATCACAGATCCGTCGAAGTACATAGTCCAACACTCTGTCTGTATCTGGGGCGGGGGTAGTTGAACGTCTGTCCACTCGGCGACGAAATCCGCGAGAACCTGGGACTTGATGGCTTTGCGCGGTGCGTACGTGAGCGTTTCGCCCATCAGTTCCACCGACCATTTGATAATCCTCCCAGACGCGTCCTGGTTGCGGACTATCTCCCCCAAGGGGAACGACGAGACCACAATCACCGGGTGCGCCTCGAAGTAGTGCCTTAGCTTTCTTCGAGCCAGCACGACCGCGTACAACAGTTTTTGGATCTGCGGGTACCGCGTCTTGGTTTCTGATAATACCTCGCTGATATAGTACACGGGTCGTTGTACCGGCAGTGCATGGCCTTCTTCTTCTCTCTCTACTACGATGACCGCGCTAACCACTTGGGTCGTCGCGGCCACGTATAGGTAGAGCGTTTCCCCATCCCTTGGTGGCGTAAGGATGGGTGAACTCGAGAGTGACGCGACGAGCTTGTCGAGGGCTTCCTGTGCCTCTGGGGTCCAGGAGAAACGTTCGTGTTTCCTCAGGAGCCGGTACAGAGGTAAACCCTTTTCCCCTAGCCGAGCTATAAAGCGACTCAGCGACGCTAAGCACCCCAGGACCCGTTGGACTCCTTTCAAGTCTCGGATCGGGCTCATCCGTTCGAGAGCAGCAACCTTATCGGGGTTGGGTTCAATGCCTCGCTGGGAGACTATGAAACCCAACAACATGCCTCGCGGCACTCCGAAAACGCACTTCTCCGGATTGAGCTTTACACCGGCGGCCCGGAGAGCCTCGAAAGCGGCTCGCAAATCGTCGACCAAGTTGTCTGCCTTCTTGGATTTTACGACGATGTCGTCGACATATGCTTCCACGGTGCGCCCGATCTGGTCTCCGAAGACCCGAAGCATACATCGTTGATACGTGGCTCCCGCGTTTCGAAGCCCAAACGGCATCGTAGTGTAGCAGTATATGCCGAAGGGGGTGATGAAAGAAGTCGCGAGTTGGTCGGATTCTTTCATCTTTATTTGGTGATAACCGGAATACGCATCAAGGAAGCAGAGGAGTTCACACCCCGCGGTGGAATCTACGATTTGATCGATTCGTGGCAAAGGAAAAGGAACTTTGGGACATGCTTTATTTAAACCGGTATAATCCACGCACATCCGCCATTTCCCATTCTTTTTCATAACTAGTACAGGGTTAGCTAGCCACACGGGATGAAAAACTTCCTTGACGAATCCGGCCTCCAAGAGCTTGCGCAGCTCCTCTCCAATCGCTCGACGCTTCTGCTCGTCAAAGCGCCGAAGGCGTTGGCACACCGGCCTGGAGTTGGGCTGGATATCAAGGGAGTGCTCGGCGACCTCCCTCGGTATGCCGGGCATATCCGAGGGGCTCCACGCGAAGATGTCGGCGTTGGCGCGGAGGAAGTCGACGAGCACCACTTCCTATTTGCGATCGAGGGTGGAGCTGACCTTCAACGTCTTGTCGTCAGGGTTGCTGGGGTCGAGGGGTACGTCCTTAGTCTGCTCGGCTGGCTCGAAGCTGCCAACGTGCTTTGGCGCGGGGTTGTCGATCTCGTGAACCATCTCTTCCAGACGGGCTACACAAGCTTCATCTTCAGCGAGTGCCTCGGCGTGTTCGACGCACTCGACATCGCACTCGTAGGCGTGCTCGAACGAGGGCCCCACGGTGATGACTCCCTTCGGGCCCGGCATCTTCAGCTTGAGGTAGGTGTAGTTCGGGATGGCCATGAACTTGGCGTAGCACGGTCGCCCGAGAATGGCGTGATAGGCACCCCGAAACCCCACCACCTCGAAGGTGAGGACTTCCTTGCGGAAGTTGTCCGGCGTCCCGAAGTAGACCGGCAGGTCGATCTGCCCGAGGGGCTGAACCCGCTTCCCTGGAGCGACGCCGTGAAACGGCGCCTTGCTTGGGCGCAGCTGGTCCCTGCCGATCCCCAGGAGCTCCAGGGTGGGAGCATACATGATGTTGAGGCTGCTGCCTCCGTCCATGAGCACCTTGGAGAAGCGTGTGTTGCCGATGACGGGGTCGACGACGAGCGGGTATTGCCCCGGATTCGGAATGAAATCGGGGTGATCCTCTCTGCTGAAGGAGATGGTCTCCTCCGACCAGTCGAGGTACTTCGGGGCCGCCCGGTGCACTGCCAGGACCTCTCGACGTTCGCGCTTGCGCTGCCGAGACGTCATGTTGGTCGTGGGCCCCCCGAAGATGAAGAACACATTCTCCACCTGGGGGAATCCACCCTTGTCCTTGCCGTCGGCGTCTCCCTTCTCGTTGTCGTTCTTCGCGGCCACGCGGTTGTAGTATTTCTTCAGCATCTCACACTGCTCGAGGGTGTGAGTGACCGGGCCCCTGTGGTATGGGCACGGTTTCTTGAGCATGTCGTCGAAGACCCCCTGGGCCTCGAAGCTGACCCCCTGGGCCCTTGCGGGCGGGGTCCGCCGCGAGGGCTTCGTCGGAGTCGTCGTCTGGCTCTGGTACTCGTGGCGCCTGCTGCGCCTTCTTCCCTTTCTTCCCCTGCTTCATCTTTTTGGCGGGGGCCTTAGGCTTGTTTCCCTCCACGGGCGCTCCTTCCACGTGCTTCCCCTTCTTGTCGACGAAGTTAGCGCCCTCTGCCTCTTCGCCGGAGGCGTAGCGCGTGGCGATGTCGAACAACCCACTAACGGTAGTGGGGGGCTTTCGCCCAAGTTTGCGCACTAGGCCTCGATTCGTCGTGCCCAGGAGGAAGGCGTGAAGCACCTCCGAGTCCCCGACGTTCGGAAGGTCCGTGCAGCATTTGGAGAAGCGACGAACGTAATCTCGCAGGGACTCGCCGGGCTTCTGGCAACATTGCCGAAGGTCCCAGGGGTTCCCCGGGCGTACGTACGTGCCCTGGAAATTGCCCACGAAGGTGTTCACAAGATCGTTCCAGTCATGGATCTGGTTCGGGGGCAGCTGCTCCAGCCATGCTCGCGCCGAGTCCGCGAGATGGAGGGGCAGGTTGCGGATGATGACTTCATCGCTGGACGCACCACCCAGCGTGCATGCCAGGCGGTAATCGTTGAGCCAGACTCGAGGGTCGGTCTCCCGGAGTATTTGACGATGGTGGTTGGTTGCCGGAATCGTGGAGGTATCGGTGCCGTCCGGATCTCGCGGCTGAACACCCGAGTACCAGAGGTTCCGGCGATGGGCTCTTGTCTTCACGGCTGTCGTAGCGGCCTCCACGTCGAGTGTGGTACCCATGGCCGGTGGTGGTGTCGAGCTTCCTTTTATTGAGGATGTGACGGGCGTCATCTTTGCCGGCGCGCGTGTCCAGCATGCGTTCCTTCACAGGAGCCTTCATCCGGCTCTTGAGAGGAGTACGCACTGACTCCGCCCGGTCTTGCGCTCCGCCCACGACTCCGTGCTGTCGGAGCATCTCATACGCGACGCGGAACTCTCGGCCTGCTGTACCGCGGCCTGTTCGATCAGGGCTTGCGCCTCGCGGCGCAGGTTGCGGCCCTGCGGCGTTGATGGCTCCGGCATCGCCCGTATCAGGTAGCCGCGGCGATTAACTTCTGGCGTGGTCCTCGCCAGGGGCCAGGGGGTCTTCCCCGTGGTTCGTCGGCCATGATTCGCGCCTGCGCGGTGCTTGCCACCTCCTGCGACGAAGTTACTGGGCCCTGGTCGCCCCGTTTCGAGGGCTGCGCGCAGCCATCCGAAACTGGACGTCGCTCGTCTCGAGGATGGGCCTCGAGTTCTCGCAACCTGGATCAGCTGGGCCTGAACCAGCGCGGCGTCTCCCGGTCGTGGGAGGTGCCGGTCCTGCCGGGGTGCGCGCTTCCCACGGGGTATCGTTCTGAGCGACCGTGGCCGTTGTCATCCGTGTCCGGCTCGAATACTGCCGCGACCCAAAGCACTCCCCGCGCCGGGTCATGATCCCCCCGTGCTCGAGGTCATCGAGTAGTCGAAGCAGTAGTCCGTCCTCGGCCCTAGGAACGCCACGAAAGCCTCGTAGTCACGAATGTCGAGGTAGTCCCCCCTCCGGTCCTCCCGCGAGGGCCTCGTCGGCTCTCGTGCCGAGGTATGCGGTCGCCCGGCGAGGTGGTCTGCGATAAGGTTCCGGATCGAGAGCAGGTGATGTCCCACAGCTGAGATCGTCGTAGGGTGTCCCATCGCCGTGCTGATGGATGACGAGGTACTGCCTGCCCCACAGGATCCCATACGGGAACGTGAAGGCTCGGCCTCGCTTCCTTCGTTGGGCGCGTCGGTCGGAGGCGTGGGTGTTGGCGTGGCCGTCGTCTCCTCGGCAATGGTGCTTTCGCTGAGGTCGACGTCGTCCAAACGGCGCGCGCGCGCAGCCCGGCGCCGCTCCATGCGTGCTCGTCGCGAGCGTTGCCCTGAGCGCCTCTTGCGCCTGGGCGTTGGTGGCGGCGGTGGGCTTGTCGCGGCGGTCGCGGCAGTGGTGGCCGCATCCCTTGGGAGGAGCCGCATGAGATAACCGTTGCCGGTTGCCTCAAACCTTAGGCTCCCGAACCAGATGGTGAATCCGGCCGGGAGCGGGTCGGATGAACCGTAGGAGCAGCGGTCAACGAGGCGCTCTGTACGGATCACCATCGAGAGAACTGGTGGGTCGAGAAGTCGATCACAGCGCGATGCCCCTACCTGGCGCGCCACTGTCGGTGTCGGAACCGCGCGGGGATCCAACACCTGCAGAAAAATGCGTTGTGTCCCGTCTCTCGATGGTTGATGCAAGGGCAATGCGGTGACACGAGGTTTATCCTGGTTCCGATCTTCCGATCGTACGTCCAGCAGGGTGTGCTTGCGCACTTGTATTGCCTTGCACCGGGGGGTGCTCGTAGTAGGGGGCTACAAGCTTGGCGGGAGAGGAGGATGAGCCTCCAGGTCCCTTAGAACGAGTGAGAGTTGTGTTGCTTGATGAACTGAGTAGTGAGGATGTGAACGAGTGTGTGAACGAGTGTCTCTGGTGGCCTCCTCTTTCTATGGGGCTGCCTCCTCCTTTTATAGTTCAAAGAGGGGCAGTTACAAACAGTAGAAGTACAGTACTTGGTACAGTGACGGCGTACGACGGGGCGTGACCGCGGGCGTGACTCTTGTCTTGGCTCGTGTTGTCGGACTATGCGACTTCCCGGCGTATGGTGCTCTGGCGCATGGCGTGACGTCCCCTGTACATGACGCACGCTCCTTGTGCTCCTGTTTTTATGGGCTGGCGTGGGTCGTCATCACCGAGTACATCGGGCCATGGACCCGTTCGAGGGCTCCCCCTGTCCGTTCGAGGGGTCCCCGTACCGGAGTTAATAGAACAGGGGAGCGTGACAGTACAGGGCTGTCACGTTGCCCAGGCTCGTGACGCCACACAGGTCTATCACGCTGCACAGTGTAGAGGATGACCGCACGGAGTCAAGGATGACCGCACGGTGTCGGAAATGACCGCACGGTGTCAGGGGTTGGCGGAGATGACCGGGGATGGGCTAATGATCCGTCGCTTGACTTCCTCGCCCAAGGCCGTGCAGAGCCATTAAATGCTCTTGTCCATGGGGTTGGTGAGCCGTCAGCGGGTCCCGCGAGCGAGGGGTCTCGAGCGAGGCGGAGATAGGCATCGAGAGCGGCCTCCGGGCTTCGAGCGAGGCGGAGTTCCGCTTCGCTCGAGGGGTACTGGGCACCCTCGAGCTTGACAGCGGATCAAGACCTCTGCGCTTATTTTTCGCCGGGTTAATTGGTTCCAGCGGTTTGGTTGGTGATTACTATTGTCTTAGGGCCTCTCCCAGGATTGGCACCGACACTACTCTTGTTCTTCACACCTGGTACGACTCTGTCTGGAGAGAATCCATGTGTCCCTTATATTCACGGCGGGCAGGGTTACAAGGTTGGTTTCGAGTAGAATCCTAACCAATTACTACTCGGAGAGTGCTTTTCAAGGCAATCCGAGTAGTTTACAAGTCATACGACTAATTTCCATATCGAGAAGAGTCCTTGCAGTACTCTACTCTTGTTCTTCACGCCTGGTACGACTCTGTCTGGAGAGAATCCATGTGTACTCTACTCTTGTTCTTCACGCCTGGTACGACTCTGTCTGGAGAGAATCCATGTGTCCCTTATATTCACGGCGGGCAGGGTTACAAGGTTGGTTTCGAGTAGAATCCTAACCAATTACTACTCGGAGAGTGCTTTTCAAGGCAATCCGAGTAGTTTACAAGTCATACGACTAATTTCCATATCGAGAAGAGTCCTTGCAGTACTCTACTCTTGTTCTTCACGCCTGGTACGACTCTGTCTTGAGAGAATCCATGTGTCCCTTATATTCACGGCGGGCAGGGTGACAAGGTTGGTTTCGAGTAGAATTCTAACCAATTACTACTCGGGGAGTGCTTTTCAAGGCAATCCGAGTAGTTTACAAGTCATACGACTAATTTCCATATCGAGAAGAGTTAGCCCCCGAGCCTTAAGTTGAATCGAAGAATCAGGTTGAGGGTCCACAGAATCTTGAATCTTCATCTTGTTCTTGAAATGTGCAATTTTATACGGCCAGCTACGTTTCCTTTTACACGGCCAGCAAAGTTTCCTATCAACGTACTCCTTGCATGAAATACACGGCCAGCAAAGTTTCCTTTTACAAGGCCAGCAAAGTTTCCTTTGAATTAGCTCCTTGCAGGTTGGTTTCGAGTAGAATCCTAACCAATTACTACTCGGAGAGTGCTTTTCAAGGCAATCCGAGTAGTTTACAAGTCATACGACTAATTTCCATATCGAGAAGAGTCCTTGCAGTACTCTACTCTTGTTCTTCACGCCTGGACGACTCTGTCTGGAGAGAATCCATGTGTCCCTTATATTCACGGCGGGCACGGTTATGAGGTTGGTTTCGAGTAGAATCCTAACCAATTACTACTCGGAGAGTGCTTTTCAAGGCAATCCGAGTAGTTTACAAGTCATACGACTAATTTCCATATCGAGAAGAGTCCTTGCAGTACTCTACTCTTGTTCTTCACGCCTGGTACGACTCTGTCTGGAGAGAATCCATGTGTACTCTACTCTTGTTCTTCACGCCTGGTACGACTCTGTCTGGAGAGAATCCATGTGTCCCTTATATTCACGGCGGGCAGGGTTACAAAGTTGGTTTCGAGTAGAATCCTAACCAATTACTACTCGTAGAGTGCTTTTCAAGGCAATTCGAGTAGTTTACAAGTCATACGACTAATTTCCATATCGAGAAGAGTCCTTGCAGTACTCCACTCTTGTTCTTCACGCCTGGTACGACTCTGTCTGGAGAGAATCCATGTGTCCCTTATATTCACGGCGGGCAGGGTTACAAGGTTGGTTTCGAGTAGAATCCTAACCAATTACTACTCGGAGAGTGCTTTTCAAGGCAATCCGAGTAGTTTACAAGTCATACGACTAATTTCCATATCGAGAAGAGTCCTTGCAGTACTCCACTCTTGTTCTTCACGCCTGGTACGACTCTGTCTGGAGAGAATCCATGTTTACTCTACTCTTGTTCTTCACGCCTGGTACGACTCTGTCTGGAGAGATTCCATGTGTCCCTTATATTCACGGCGGGCAGGGTTACAAGGTTGGTTTCGAGTAGAATCCTAACCAATTACTACTCGGAGAGTGCTTTTCAAGGCAATCCGAGTAGTTTACAAGTCATACGACTAATTTCCATATCGAGAAGAGTCCTTGCAGTACTCTACTCTTGTTCTTCACGCCTGGTACGACTCTGTCTGGAGAGAATCCATGTGTCCCTTATATTCACGGCGGGCAGGGTTACAAGGTTGGTTTCGAGTAGAATCCTAACCAATTACTACTCGGAGAGTGCTTTTCAAGGCAATCCGAGTAGTTTACAAGTCATACGACTAATTTCCATATCGAGAAGAGTCCTTGCAGTACTCTACTCTTGTTCTTCACACCTGGTACGACTCTGTCTGGAGAGAATCCATGTGTCCCTTATATTCACGGAGGGCAGGGTTACAAGGTTGGTTTCGAGTAGAATCCTAACCAATTACTACTCGGAGAGTGCTTTTCAAGGCAATCGAGTAGTTTACAAGTCATACGACTAATTTCCATATCGAGAAGAGTCCTTGCAGTACTCTACTCTTGTTCTTCACGTCTGGTACGACTCTGTCTGGAGAGAATCCATGTGTACTCTACTCTTGTTCTTCACGCCTGGTACGACTCTGTCTTGAGAGAATCCATGTGTCCCTTATATTCACGGCGGGCAGGGTTACAAGGTTGGTTTCGAGTAGAATCCTAACCAATTACTACTCGGAGAGTGCTTTTCAAGGCAATCCGAGTAGTTTACAAGTCATACGACTAATTTCCATATCGAGAAGAGTCCTTGCAGTACTCTACTCTTGTTCTTCACGCCTGGTACGACTCTGTCTTGAGAGAATCCATGTGTCCCTTATATTCACGGCGGGCAGGGTACAAGGTTGGTTTCGAGTAGAATTCTAACCAATTACTACTCGGGGAGTGCTTTTCAAGGCAATCCGAGTAGTTTACAAGTCATACGACTAATTTCCATATCGAGAAGAGTCCTTGCAGTACTCTACACTTGTTCTTCACGCCTGGTACGACTCTGTCTGGAGAGAATCCATGTGTCCCTTATATTCACGGCGGGCAGGGTTACAAGGTTGGTTTCGAGTAGAATCCTAACCAATTACTACTCGGAGAGTGCTTTTCAAGGCAATCCGAGTAGTTTACAAGTCATACGACTAATTTCCATATCGAGAAGAGTCCTTGCAGTACTCTACTCTTGTTCTTCACGCCTGGACGACTCTGTCTGGAGAGAATCCATGTGTCCCTTATATTCACGGCGGGCAGGGTTACGAGGTTGGTTTCGAGTAGAATCCTAACCAATTACTACTCGGAGAGTGCTTTTCAAGGCAATCCGAGTAGTTTACAAGTCATACGACTAATTTCCATATCGAGAAGAGTCCTTGCAGTACTCTACTCTTGTTCTTCACCCTGGTACGACTCTGTCTGGAGAGAATCCATGTGTCCCTTATATTCACGGCGGGCAGGGTTACAAGGTTGGTTTCGAGTAGAATCCTAACCAATTACTACTCGGAGAGTGCTTTTCAAGGCAATCCGAGTAGTTTACAAGTCATACGACTAATTTCCATATCGAGAAGAGTCCTTGCAGTACTCTACTCTTGTTCTTCACGCCTGGTACGACTCTGTCTGGAGAGAATCCATGTGTACTCTACTCTTGTTCTTCACGCCTGGTACGACTCTGTCTGGAGAGAATCCATGTGTCCCTTATATTCACGGCGGGTAGGGTTACAAGGTTGGTTTCGAGTAGAATCCTAACCA